>JAQIUQ010006313.1:0-104375 GCA_030378365.1 Hybognathus amarus
ATGCTCTTCGTTCAGTTACGTATTGCTCAGCCCGGCTCTGATGGCCACGGGATTCTGACCCCGTGTGCAAAGTTTCAAGAGTTTCAACATGTTAAGGGCCCCAAAAGTGCCCGAATAGTCGCTAGAAAAAAAAAAAAAAAAAAAAAAAAAAAATAATCGGAAGGAAAACAATAGGGCTCTGCGCCCTTTCAGGGCTTGGGCCCTAAAAATAATTGGAAGGAAAACAATAGGGCTCTGCGCCCTTTCAGGGCTTGGGCCCTAAAAATAATCGGAAGGAAAACAATAGGGCTCTGCGCCCTTTCAGGGCTTGGGCCCTAATTACTTCTGTGTTGGACACATCTGGCAAACAACATTTTGATAATCCTTCAATTAATAATGTGTTCAAGGAATTTTATTCAGATTTATACAAATCTGAGCAATGTGTTGATGGTGCAGAACGAATGTATTCCTTTTTTAACAATTTACCCTTGAAAACTCTCCCACAAGCTTATAGGGACCTTCTTGATGCCCCAGTTAGTAGAGAAAAGGCTATGCAAGCCCTTCAGAGTCTCCAGACCGGTAAAGCACCGGGCCCTGATGGCATAAGTTCTGAATTATATAAGGAATTCCATTACGTCCTGTTGGACCCCTTCTTGAGATGTTAAACCACTCTTTTGAAGTAGGATTGTTGCCCGATTCATTAAGAGACGCTGATATCTCGTTGATTTTAAAAAAAGGGAAAGATCCAGAGGACTTACAGGCCGATAGCTCTACTCAATTCCGATTTGAAACTATTATCCAAAATACTGGCACTTCGTTTAGAGCAAGTATTGCCAATATTAGTCTGTGAGGACCAGACTGGTTTCATTTGAGGAAGGAGTTCTAGCCACAATGTCAGAAGGCTTTTAAACATAAATATAGCTGCGAGCAGCGATTGCGGGCCCAAGCCGGTGGCACCGCAATCCCGGTGCCTTTAGTTACCTAGAGGCACCGGGATGGCGGTACCGCCGGCTTTGGCCTTCCATCGCTGCTCGCAGCTATATTTATATATATATATATATATATATATATATATATATATATATATATATATATATATAAAGCCGGTGGCACCGCCACCTTGGTGCCTTTAGGGTTATTCTGCACGACGTGCAAAAACGTAACCCCTGCTTTGGAATACATACTAGTATGTATTCCACAATTGGAATACATACTAACATACTAGTCAGAACTGAATAGTTGATATCTGAATGACAGATCACCATAGAAGTCAATGGAAAAAATGTGACTAGTAACAAAAGAATAGTTACTAGTCACCATTGAAATAAGTACTAGTGTCTAATGAATAAGTACTAGTATCTATTTAATAGGTACTAGTATCTAATGAATAAGTACTAGTAACTAATTAATAAGCATTGGTATGTAATGAATAAGGACTAGCATCTAATGAATAAGTACTAGTATCTAATAAATAAGGACTAGTTTCTAATGAATAAGTACTAGTATCTTTAAAAAGGTACTAGTACCTAAAGAATAAACACTAGTATCTAAAGAAAAGGCACTAGTATCTAAAGAATAAGCACTAGTAGCTAATGAATAAGTACTAGTACTTAATGGAATAGATACTAGTATCTAAAAAATAAGTACTAGTAGCATGAAAATAGAGACTAGTAGGTTAAAATGATTAAATGTTAAAACGGTTTGCCATACTCTATCTGTCGTTTCCGACTAGTCACAATTACGTTACAGATATCTTAAATGATAATACAAACTATCCAAAATGTAATTACGACTAGAAAGACGTTGTTGATATCTACAATGTTAATTACGAATAGTCAAACTTAGCTTTTAAATGTTAAAAGGGCTTGCCATACAGAAGTGTAGGCTCAGAGAGACACTCAACATTTTCAAACCAAAATATCTGACTTTCTGTGGGTCCTAGCTCATGAGTGTAAATTAGAAAGTTGTCCGGCTTGAGGAGAACATATGAATATATGAAACGATGAGATCAACATGTGTACTGAGTTTCATATTATTACATGCAAGCGTGTTTGATTTATGGACCAAGTTTTTGGACCCCGTTCCAGGGGGCGCTGTCTAGCCCCCTTGCCACACCCGGGTACCATCTTCAGCCCGGCTCTGATGGCTGTGGGATCTGACCTGTGTGCAAAGTTTCAAGAGTTTTCAAACCCATTAAGGGCCCCAAAAGCCGCTAAGAGACTCAAAATCATCAAAAAAAAGGAATGTTAAAGTTTGATGCGTTGCTATGGCAACATTATCTTAGATATTGAATAATGCTTTCACAGCTCTTCATCTGGCGTGTGTTTACATTTGAAGCAAATCGGGTAAAAGTAAGAGTGCGATTTCAAAGCATTTTGAAAGTGAAACACTTTCTGCTGCCAGTTGGTGGCGCTATATATTTGACTCACATCTATGTGATCGACCTCTTACAACGAACACACTGCTGAAGTTTCATCAAGATCAGTTAATGTATGCAGAAGTTTTAACACACTTCCTTTTTGATTTATTTACTTACTTTTTTGATTTATGGACCAAGTTAATTTAATTAATACACTAATTATATAAAACTATTGTCAATGCACTACAATTAAACAGGTTATATGCCTTTACTTATAAAAAAATAAAAATAAAAACTTATGTAAAAAATACCAGGCTTAAGAAATGTATTTACTTTAGCAGGCCAGACACACAGTGAAATGATTAAGCCCCCTCCCCCTACACACACACACACACACACACAGACTGTGTGACAGGCCTAGGTTTAGAAAGAGCATGATCATATTCAAACTACAATATCTGACTTTCTGTGGGTTTGAGCTTATTATTGTTAATTAGAAAGTTGTTTGGCTTGAATAGAACAATATACACGGCAAGTTTTGTAACTGTCAGTAAAACTAACCAAGTTATAACACACTATATGTGTCCTTTTTTAGTCAAAAAAATCCGCCACGGCCAAACCGTTCGAGATATCAAAAATCCGTCCGGAATATAGCATCCTCAATGTCTTGACTTCATGCACACCGAGTTTGGTGGTGATTGGTAACAGCATGGGTTGTAATTTGATGTTTTTCTAGGACAATTATTTAAAAAAAAAAACATAATTCCCGACTTCCGTTTGAACTGTCGTAAAACTTAGAGCACGAAAGTTGTTTGGCCTGATGTGATCTATGAGTGTACCGAGTTTCATATTAATCCATGCACGTGTGTTTGATTTATGGACAAATGTTCGAATCCCTAAAAGAATGCATCCTAAAAGAATGGTAAAGTTTGATGCGTCGCCACGGCAACAGTTTCAAAGATATCAAGAATCCATTCATAGGTCTTCATCTGCCGTGTATGTACATTATACAGATGAAGTTTGAAGCAAATCGGGTAAAAATAAGAGGGTGATTTCAAAGCATTTTGAAAGTGACACACTTCCTGCTGCCAGTTGGTGGCGCTATAACTTTGACTCACAATAGTCACATCCATGTGATCGTCCTCTTACAGCGAACGCACTGCTGAAGTTTCATCCAGATCAGTTAATGTATGCTGAAGTTATGACACACTTCCTGTTTCACGTTTCTCGCCATAGTTTCGTTTCCTCGCCACGGCCAAACCGTTCGAGATATCAAAAATCCCCACACAAACTTTCATCCTCAATGTCTTGACTTCACGCTGACCGAGTTTCGTCGAATTTGGATCAGAGCTCTAGGAGGAGTATTTAAAAGTTCATTGCGTGTGTTTTACAAAAAAACCTCAATAGCCAACTTCCTGTTGGGCTGGGGTAAAAGTAAGAACGCGAGGTATAGATGAAATTCTGCTATCGACATGTGTACCGAGTTTCATATTATTACATGCAAGTGTGTTTGAGTTATGGACCAGGTGTTCGGACCCCATTCCAGGGGGCGCTGACGAGCCGCCCTGCCACGCCCGGGTACCAGCTTCAGCCCGGCTCTGATGGCCGCGGGTTCTGACCCGTGTGCAAAGTTTCAAGAGTTTTCGAGCATGTTAAGGGCCTCAAAAGTGCCCGAATAGTCGCTAGAAAAAAAAAAAAAAAAAAAAAAAAAAAAAAAAATATAGCTGCGAGCAGCGATTGCGGGCCCAAGCCGGTGGCACCGCAATCCCGGTGCCTTTAGTTACCTAAAGGCACCGGGATGGCGGTACCGCCGGCTTTGGCCCTCCATCGCTGCTCGCAGCTATATTTATATATATATATATATATATATATATATATATATATATATATATATATATATATATATATATATATATATAAAGCCGGTGGCACCGCCACCTTGGTGCCTTTAGGGTTATTCTGCACGACGTGCAAAAACGTAACCCCTGCTTTGGAATACATACTAGTATGTATTCCACAATTGGAATACATACTAATATACTAGTCAGAACTGAATAGTTGATATCTGAATGACAGATCACCATAGAAGTCAATGGAAAAAATGTGACTAGTAACAAAAGAATAGTTACTAGTCACCATTGAAATAAGTACTAGTGTCTAATGAATAAGTACTAGTATCTATTTAATAGGTACTAGTATCTAATGAATAAGTACTAGTAACTAATTAATAAGCATTGGTATGTAATGAATAAGGACTAGCATCTAATGAATAAGTACTAGTATCTAATAAATAAGGACTAGTTTCTAATGAATAAGTACTAGTATCTTTAAAAAGGTACTAGTACCTAAAGAATAAACACTAGTATCTAAAGAAAAGGCACTAGTATCTAAAGAATAAGCACTAGTAGCTAATGAATAAGTACTAGTACTTAATGGAATAGATACTAGTATCTAAAAATAAGTACTAGTAGCATGAAAATAGAGACTAGTAGGTTAAAATGATTAAATGTTAAAACGGTTTGCCATACTCTATCTGTCGTTTCGACTAGTCACAATTACGTTACAGATATCTTAAATGATAATACAAACTATCCAAAATGTAATTACGACTAGAAAGACGTTGTTGATATCTACAATGTTAATTACGAATAGTCAAACTTAGCTTTTAAATGTTAAAAGGGCTTGCCATACAGAAGTGTAGGCTCAGAGAGACACTCAACATTTTCAAACCAAAATATCTGACTTTCTGTGGGTCCTAGCTCATGAGTGTAAATTAGAAAGTTGTCCGGCTTGAGGAGAATATATGAATATATGAAACGATGAGATCAACATGTGTACTGAGTTTCATATTATTACATGCAAGCGTGTTTGATTTATGGACCAAGTTTTGGACCCCGTTCCAGGGGGCGCTGTCTAGCCCCCTTAAAACAATAGGGCTCTGCGCCCTTTCAGGGCTTGGGCCCTAAAAATTCGAAAACAACAGATTTAAAACCATGTCAGTGGGCAGCTGATTATTTTTCTCTCCTCATCAGAATCATACTGTTTTTATCTTGCCCTGTCTCTTCCCCTCCTAAAGTTGTTGTTGTTTTTTAATTTATTAAAGGCTGAAGAAGGTCGTAAGACCGAAAGCTTGCATATTAAATTGATGTTGCACAGTTTTTTAAGTGCGCTTGTGCTATTTTCACTATATTTCACTATCATTTTATGCAGCAATTAGAAAGTTGTTTGGCTTGAATAGAACAATATACACGGCAAGTTTTGTAACTGTCAGTAAAACTAACCAAGTTATAACACACTATATGTGTCCTTTTTTAGTCAAAAAAATCCGCCACGGCCAAACCGTTCGAGATATCAAAAATCCGTCCGGAATATAGCATCCTCAATGTCTTGACTTCATGCACACCGAGTTTGGTGGTGATTGGTAACAGCATGGGTTGTAATTTGATGTTTTTCTAGGACAATTATTTAAAAAAAAAAACATAATTCCCGACTTCCGTTTGAACTGTCGTAAAACTTAGAGCACGAAAGTTGTTTGGCCTGATGTGATCTATGAGTGTACCGAGTTTCATATTAATCCATGCACGTGTGTTTGATTTATGGACAAATGTTCGAATCCCTAAAAGAATGCATCCTAAAAGAATGGTAAAGTTTGATGCGTCGCCACGGCAACAGTTTCAAAGATATCAAGAATCCATTCATAGGTCTTCATCTGCCGTGTATGTACATTATACAGATGAAGTTTGAAGCAAATCGGGTAAAAATAAGAGGGTGATTTCAAAGCATTTTGAAAGTGACACACTTCCTGCTGCCAGTTGGTGGCGCTATAACTTTGACTCACAATAGTCACATCCATGTGATCGTCCTCTTACAGCGAACGCACTGCTGAAGTTTCATCCAGATCAGTTAATGTATGCTGAAGTTATGACACACTTCCTGTTTCACGTTTCTCGCCATAGTTTCGTTTCCTCGCCACGGCCAAACCGTTCGAGATATCAAAAATCCCCACACAAACTTTCATCCTCAATGTCTTGACTTCACGCTGACCGAGTTTCGTCGAATTTGGATCAGAGCTCTAGGAGGAGTATTTAAAAGTTCATTGCGTGTGTTTTACAAAAAAACCTCAATAGCCAACTTCCTGTTGGGCTGGGGTAAAAAGTAAGAACGCGAGGTATAGATGAAATTCTGCTATCGACATGTGTACCGAGTTTCATATTATTACATGCAAGTGTGTTTGAGTTATGGACCAGGTGTCCGGACCCCATTCCAGGGGGCGCTGACGAGCCGCCCTGCCACGCCCGGGTACCAGCTTCAGCCCGGCTCTGATGGCCGCGGGTTCTGACCCGTGTGCAAAGTTTCAAGAGTTTTCGAGCATGTTAAGGGCCTCAAAAGTGCCCGAATAGTCGCTAGAAAAAGAAAAAAAAAAAAAAAAAAAAAAAAAAAAGAAAAAAAAAAAAAAAAAAAAAAAATAATCGGAAGGAAAACAATAGGGCTCTGCGCCCTTTCAGGGCTTGGGCCCTAATTAATATCTCACAGAATCAAAAACTTGACACGTTAGTTATTTCATTAGATGCCGAAAAGGCATTTGATCGTGTTGAGTGGCCTTACTTATTTTTTACTTTGCAGAAATTTGGGTTTGGGGACAAGTTCTTGAGGTGGGTGCAGCTGCTCTATAATAAACCTTCATCTGCCGTCTTCACTAATGGCATCAGATCTAAAACATTTCTTCTGGGTAGGGGTACCAGGCAGGGCTGCCCACTTTCGCCTTTATTGTTTGCCCTTGCCGTTGAACCCTTGGCAGAAGCCATAAGATATGATTCATTGATTAAAGGGGTTACAATAAATGACAGACAACACAAGATTTCACTCTATGCAGACGATATTCTGCTATTTTTGTCGGATGCAAATATATCAGTTCCACGACTGGTTGATGTTATACACTTCTTTGGAGAATTTTCTGGTTATAAGATTAATTTGTCAAAATCTGTTGCTTTACCATTGGGCAGTCTCACCTCGGAAACACAAATGCTCTCCTCTTTCCCTGTTAAATATTCCATGTCAGGTTTTACTTACCTAGGTCTTCATATAACCCCAACATTCCAACGTTTATTTAAAAGTAACTTTGATCCTCTTTTAAAAAAAATTCATAGTGATTTGCAAAGGTGGAATGCTCTTCCTATATCTTTTTTGGGAAGAATTGCTATAATCAAAATGAACATTTTACCTCGTTTAATATACCCTTTAATGATGCTGCCTATTTTACTTTCTAGCAAGGTTATTAAGGAGCTTAATGGATGGCTTTCTTGTTTCATATGGAGTAAAAGGAAACCAAAACTGAAAATGAGCAAACTACAGCTCCCTAGTCATAAGGGTGGTCTAGATGTTCCCGATATCAGATTGTATCAGCTGGCGTGTCAGCTGCGTTTTGTGGCGGACTGGTTGAAGAATGATCCAGGTTCTATTTGGCTTGATCTTGAAGCCTCACAATCTCTGTGCCCTCTTCAGAATCTTTTGTTTGTTGTCAATCCTAAAAAGTTAAAAGCTCTATATGATAGCCCAATCATACGGAACACTCTTAAAGCTTGGGCACAGTCGCGCAAGCTAGAAGGTCGATTTAATCTGACATCAGCTCTTACACCAATTCAAAATAATCCTGATTTTCCTCCTGGCACTGATGACTCTGGGTTTAACCTCTGGATTTCTTTAGGTATTGTGAGGCTGAAAGATATATTTGAGGGTTCGTCACTTTTGTCTTTTGAACAGTTCTTGCAACATTTTTTCAGGTACTTGCAGCTAAGAGACTTCATTGGAAAAAAAGACCACTTTGAATACTGATAACTCTAGGACTGAAATTGAGAAAATACTACAAGAAGACACAAGACAAAAAAAAAAAATCTCATATTTATGTTGCACTGAGTCTGACTCTCCCAGGAGATACAGACAATCTTAGACAGATGTGGGAAAGTGATTTTGCAGTAAATATCTTAAGAGAGGATTGGGATTTAGTCTGGGACCATGCTAAAAGAATATCAGTGTGTAACAGAGCACGTGCTATTCAATTCAGAATAATACGTCGGCTACATATCACCCCTTATATTAGAAACAAAATGGACCCCAAACTTTCCCCCAATTGCTCGAAATGTAAAATTTCTGTTGGTAATTATATTCACTGTATCTGGTCGTGTCACAAAATTCAGTTGTTTTGGAAGAAAATTGCAGACCACATTGGCAATATTCTGGGAACGATAATTGATGTTGATCCTTGTTCATTTATTCTAGGTCTGCCGACTGGTATTGTTTTGAATAAATATCATGAAAGACTTTTTAGTATTTTAACTTTTGCTGCAAGAAAGAACATTTTGATGTTCTGGATAAGTGAAAAAACGCCTTCAATTAAAAAATGGCATAACCTAGTGAAAGAGCTCATCCCAATGGAATTCTTAACATGTATATTACATTCTTCAACAGAAGTATTCAATCGCATATGGACACCCTATTTGGACTATGTTTCTCTCACTTTGGACGATTGCTTACATTTTTCTTGAAATCTGTTGTATTGGCTCAAAACGTGAAGCCTATTCCTGTGAATGCTTTTGTATCTTCCCTTGTAACCTATCTTTTTATTTTATTTCATTAAGAATTGATTTGAGAATTGTGCACTCAAGGTCTGCCTGAACTGTTGTCTTTTTTTTTTTTTTTATGTTGTGTTGTGTTGTTCGTTTTGTTGGAGCAAAACTAACAAAAGTTCAATAAAAAGAAAAAATAAATAAATAAATAAAGAGAAACATTACAAGCAATAAACAAAGAGTGGTTTCAGTATTTAAAAGTAGGCTGTCTGAATGTATTTCATTCAAGAGCTGGAGTGATTTCCCCCTCAGTTTAGATATGACAAGCTGCATTCACACTAATGCACATATCTCTTTTAAAATTGTAAATGTGATTTGTCCTGTTGATTTAAGTTATAACTGGCCGTGTTTACATTAATTTTGCGTCATAAAAGCATTTTGACATGCAAGTAGTACACTTAACCAATGAGTCGGTCAAAGCCGCATGCACGGGCACTCTTCACAAAGCGCGCATTAGTATTTTAAAACGAAAGCAGCCTCCTCTGTGTTTTTCATATTTTTAATATATAAGCCAACTGCATTCCAAAAGACATAAATAATGCCTTTGTGAAGCATTTGTAAGGAAAATTCCCACGGGAGAGAATGCGCACTGCAAGAGTAACGTTATCAAGCAAAGCGGCAAAACCTGTGCAATGAAGTCCGCGAATGTCCTTGTAAATCCGGTTAAACCCCGAACGAGTATGAAATACTATACAGCTATGGAAAAAATTAAGAGACCACTGCCAAATCAGCAGTGGTCTCTTAATTTTTTCCAAGAATGAAAGTCATGGCAGAATTTGAATTTTTTGGTGAAATATCCCAAATGTTTATATATATATATATATACGTGTATATATATATATATATATATATATATATATATATATATATATATACAGCTATGGAAAAAATTAAGAGACCACTGCTGATTTGGCAGTGGTCTCTTAATTTTTTCCATAGCTGTATTTCAGAAGGTTCTGAGCGGTGTCGTGTGTGTGTGTGTGTGTGTGAGTGAGAGAGTGAGAAAGAGAGCGAGAGAGAAGCAAGCAGAACATGGTTGTTTCTAAAGCACGCACAGCGTCATCACGCATCTGTGTTTAAAAACTAAGCTCAGACTCGATTCTGAAATTCTCTGAATCGATCCAGAATTGTTGGGGAGAGAATAAATAACACAATATCATTACAAATAAACTGTTCTTTTCTGTATGCCAGACCTATTTGCGTAGCATGCCAAGTTGATGCTTGATCTTGCAGACTGCTTTTCTCTCGCGTGTCACGTGACCAGTATAATCGCAGCTTTTGCGATTACAAAATCGCGTTTCATCATATTGTGATATTATCGCAAATGCAATTAATCGTTCAGCCCTACACAAAACACAGACTAAATATGTGTTCATAAGACTTTTGACCAATGGATGTTGTCGCCTAGAGTTTTTGCTTCAAAATGATCTGAAAATTATCCTGCCTAATCATTTACACAAAACAACATTGATTTAAAGGGCGGGTTTACTGCGATTTCACTTTTTTCATTTTAAATAGTGTGCAATGTTGCTGTTGGTGCATGAACAGTATCTGCAAAGTTGCAGCACTGAAAGTTTAGTGTAAGCAGAGATATCGTCTTTTAAAAATCAGGAAGTAAAATTAGGGCTGGGGCGGTATGGATTTTTTCTTACCGCGGTTGAAAAGCAAGAAATTCCCGCGGTATTGCGGTAAACCGCTAATACCCAACCCCCCCCCACCCCACCCCACACCCCCAGCCGTCGCCGCCGCGAATATATCGCGCGTGCAAACAAGCGCACACACAAGAGATGAACTTAATAACGAACATGTTCGTTCGTTTATTATTTCACATTTGGAACATTTACACACAGAACACAGGAACATTTAGAACAAAAAATGGAGTGATGTCTAGGCTATGGTTTACATCCCAGCCTTTATATTTTTGGCTAGAAAAAACAGCATGTTCACTTTGTCGGGTTTGAGGGAGGCCCTGAAAGACGTAACGACGTTACCTGCTGCACTGAACACACGTTCTGAGGGAATGCTTGTAGCGCAAAAGGTCATATATTTTCGGGCAACTTTTGAAAGCAGAGGGAATCGGACATGATTGTCCCGCCACCAGAGGGTCTGCGTGGGAATCCAGGGCTTCCTCCTGCAAATACCTTCTGATCTCTGTTTCCACACGAATTCTCTTGGGGATCGGAGTAGATGTTTTTTTTCTTTTCTTTTCCCAAGTAAGTCCGCCAGATTCGGTTTTTTGGGAGGGTTGGGTGCACTTGCTCCCTCTACATCACCGTCATCACGCTGCTCTTCGGGCACATCAATCATCATCTCCTCCATAAGCTCATCCTTCACCTCGTCAGCAATGTCAATATCCTTATAGGGTCGACAAACGCGGTCTTTGCCAATAGTTGAGTTGAGGGTGCACTGTATTTTTCCATCAAAACGGCAGACATTTTTTCTTTGAGATTGCGCGTCAATTGGGTGTCCTCCTCAGCTGGGAGCAACAGATCCTCGGTGACTAGCTGCAGCACCGGTTTCAAAGAGGATGCAGTCACTAGGTCCGTGTACTACCGTGATTGTATATTACTTAAGCTATATAATAAATATTATTTATATTTTGTATATTTTATTACATAGCTATTAATATATTTTTATTAAAATCTTTTGTCTAAGTGGTTCAAGGCTATTTAACGAAGTCTAGCTATTTAATTTAACATAGTGTTGCTGCTCACACTACAGATTGTATATTAGCTACTTAGGCTATAAAATATAAATATTATTAATATTTTATTACATAGCTATTTATATATTTATATTATTAATTCACATATCGCGTGTCCGCTTTTGTCTAAGTGGTTCAAGGCTATTTAACGAAGTCTAGCTATTTAATTTAACAAAGTGGCACTGCTCACACTACAGATTGTATACTTAGGCTATAAAATAGCCAATAAATATTATTTATATTTTTTTAAATTTTATTACATAGCTATTTATATATTTATATTATTAATTCACATATCATTCTTTTGTCAAGGCTATTTAACGAAGTCTAGCTATTTAATTTAACAAAATGAGGCTGATCACACCACAGATTGTATATTACTTAGGCTATATAATATAAATATTATTTATATTTTATTACATAGCTATTTATATATTTATTATTAGCCTATTAATTCACATATCTCCTTTCCGCTTTTGTCTTGTGGTTCAAGGCTATTTAACGAAGTCTATTTAATTTAACAAAGTGTTGCTGCTCACACTACAGATTGTTACTTAGGCTATATAATATAAATAAAATTTATATTTTTTATATTTTATAACAGAGCTATTTATATAGTCTATTTATATTAATTTATAGGCCTATCTCGTGTCAGCTTTTGTCTTAGTGGTTCAAGGCTATTTAACGAAGTCTAGCTATTTAATTTAACATTAAATCGTGATTGTATATTACTTAGGCTATATAATATAAATATTATTTATATATTTTTTATATTTTATTACAGATTATTTATATTATATATTTATATTAATTTACATCTTGTGTCCGCTTTTGTCTTAGTGGTTCAAGGCTTAAACAAAGTTTTTATTAAATCGCTGTTGGAAGAGAGTTAAAACTTACTAAGGAGTGCTGAGGCAGGTCCAGCTCAGTTTGTCCTTTTTGAAGCCGTTGGTTTTTTTTTTTTTGCCAGCTATGAGAGAAAGTGGTCACGTGCGTTCGACACAAACCCATGGCCCGGGCGGTGCGTTCTTTTTCTGCCTTCATGGAGTTGGTGAAGGCTAAATGGAGGTTGTGACCGAAGCATGGTAGCCATCCCCATCCAAGTTTCTTCACCGCAGCCACAATGTTGGCTCCGTTATCACTCGTGACACAAGAAATCGCGTTAAATAAGCATGTGCAATTAAAAACTGAGGTAGGCTACTGCTTTGGGGCTATCGCATATGCGCCTGTATTTTAATGCTTTAGCAAAATAGAATTCAAATTATAGACTACAAGATATATTACACAGGTACTCTTGCATACAGGCCTAATAGTCAACACAAATGGAATGCTATGTGTCATGAAACATTTTTTTTTTTGCGGTGATGACGGTGACAAGCTTAGACCTGCGGTAGGGGTCACGTGACCGCGGTATTGCGGTAATGCGGTAACCGTCCCAGCCCTAAGTAAAATTGCCTACGAAAACGACTCGTTTTGGACTACAGCTGGGTTATGGTACGTCACAAACCCACACATTTGCATCAACCACTCCCTCCGGAATATGCAGGAAAGGGCATGCGTCGAGTGAGTTGTGTTCACGCAGCTGTCAGGTCTTCTGTGTTTCGGGCTTCCACGGACACTATACTTCGACAACAATGGATACAATTTGTGTTTGATTATTTTCCTGAAAGTGACGATCGTAATCTAGCTCTCTGTGCTGCACATTTACGAGACAGCTTCCAGAATCTCCATGAGTTCAACACTGGATTAACGTAAACAAGAAACTGTTTCTAAATCATGAAGCAGATCCAACTTTAAAACCAGCAGTTAAAAGTCAGCAGTTGTTGGACACAATCTGTAAGTAGGCTAAGACTTCATCATTTTAAATGTATTTGCATGTATAATTCCTGACGTAGCGTTGTGGTTTTTTTTTTTCAAATGCCAGTGCTGGCTTTGTAGGCTTTATGGGCTACTAGTTAGGCTATTTTGTGTCTACGGCAAACGCGTACAAACATTATGGACCTGAATTTTGTATAAGTACTAATGTTGTAAATGTATTTTCCATATGCTTTATGACTTATTTTCGATTTGATCAAGAACGTAAACCTGCAAACGCTGTTTGTGTTTAACATTAGTTAGCCAGTCAGTTGCTATCGTTGCCAGTCAGATGCTATTGTGTAAAACAAACGTGTATAAAGTTAAAACATGAAGCAAATTATCATTCAGAAACCTTTATTAAGAGCCGTGTGTGGTGAGGTTCTGCTTGACTCGATTCATCGCGGCTTTCTCAGTCTGATTCTGCCTCTGTGATACTGCAGTCTCGACATTATTATTTACGTGTATCCACCGTCTATGTTATCCACATTTGGCATGCCCGCCCGTTTCGCCCGTAAAGGTCATGGGCGTTAATCTTCCGGACAACGTGAGCGACAGTTTAGCCAATCACAACACACCGGCCCAAACGAACCAATCTGAGCCCGCTACGTGGTTCTGAGGGAGTGTTTTCATAGACTCAGGAAGTCAACCGCTCATTCAGGGGACAGGGGAGAGCACGGCTGACAATAAAGGTGAAATGTATAAAAAAATAAGACTTTTAAAAAAAGAAAAACCACGGATACATGTTATATTGCACCCCATAAACACAATCATGCAAAGAAAAAGAGCAGTAAACCCACCATTTAAATTTCCAAAGTGACTTTTTGTTTGGAAAGGCAATATGCGTGGGGGCGTGATTCACAACTGAGAATTGATTTTTTCCATATTCAGGGCTCACGTCTTCTCTCTCTGCACAAGAAAAACTCGTGTTTAGGAGTCAGGACATTATGGAATATTCTCTTGCACAGTCGGGCCAACATTGCATCATAACTAACGTTTAGCATTTTCACATCTTTTTAAGTTTTTACCAGTTTAAACATTTAAGCAATTTTAAACTATCCCCAGCTCGCGAACTTTCAGAGATGTTTTTCACTGCATGCTATATAGTAAAGCCTAAATCTGCCTCACAAACAGCTTGCCAGTAACAAAAGTTATTTTTCGTAGATTATATATATTGCTTTAACAAGCTAAAAACATGTAAAATTTTCAAAACTTGTGAGTAAGTTTTAGTGAGTAACCTTGTAAAGACAGTCGGTTTTGTCTTAAATAAACATAAAACGCTTGTAATAGACAGTATAATGAAAGACAGATCCTTGTTCTTAAACTAGTTCTTAGCACTAGTTCTTAAAGTGAACGCAGCCACATGAATCTGTCATTTTGTTGTCATAACATAATATAGTACTAATTGTAAGAAATCAGAATTAATAGCCTATGTATTTAATTCAGTCAAGACTTAAAAGACTATCCAGTGTTATTTTACATTGGATTACTTTATTCAGTTTCTGTAGTATTTCTGACCTACCCAAAAAACCTTTTTCTTTTTATTGTCTTGAAATCAAGCTTTCATGTGTTGCATAAACTCTTAACAAAAAATTACCCCATTGTACAAACAGTAGCATCAATAGCATCAATTTTGCATCTTGCATCAAAATCCTGTCTATTCATTGTATGCATTTAGTGCATAGTGTACCTAAAATAAAAAGACTTTTATTTACAGGTTTGTGACTTTTAATCTCTTTTGTATTAATTAACCATTTGTAAACTTATGTCCACTGTTTTGTTTCTCATAAATATAGGATTTGTACAGTATGTAGTCGAATCCAATTGAGAATCAAAATCGATTTGAATTGAGAGCTTGCGAATCGAAATCGAATTGAATTTGGACATCTGTACACACTGTAAACCCCTTGGGTAGGATTAGGGTTGTGGAATGCATGTGTACACACGCCATAAAGTGCATATCATATGCACGCAAAAACTATTTTTGGCATATAAATAGTACAAGAAATTAAATTTGTGCTATAGATTTTAATTTCAAAGTTCAAAGGTTACAGTGACAACAACAATTAAAATTGTAACAATATTTCAAGTGTAATCTTTCTTTGTAAAAAAATAAGGTATACATTTATCATACACATTTCAAAGTTAAGGATTCATTAGTTTGAAAAAAAGTTTACATTGGAACAAACACTATAATAACATCTTAGTTGACTTTGTTTTTGACAAAACATCTCTTGAAAGGGAGTATCTAGACTATAGCACAAATTTTATTTCTCGTACCATTTATACTCCAAAAAATAGTTTATGCGTGCATATGATACGTAATTTATGGCATGTACACACGCTCGTCACCACACCCCTAATCCAACCCAACGGAGTTTACAGTGCATATCATTTGCACTGTAATTGGCAAAATTTTGGCACATTTAAATACAGCTGTTACTGAACCTTTTGAAATCAAGTCATACAATTGTGTTCTCATGATCAATTTTTGCTGTCTCTGCTTCTCTGTGGGTTACTAGTTTATTCATGTCTGAAAGTAAAAATCACTGAAACACTTACTAATTGAACAACTTATTGGGTGACAGGAGCCTGCATACAAATGGCAGAATTGCACTTGTCTAATTGGCAGTTTGAGTTCTTTGAGTCTGCTGTCTACATACTGCTGCCAGTGGCTCAGAAAATCAAGGGACATATGTTGTTTGACAAATCTTTCCCCACTACTAAAAAGTTTCCCTTTCTCAGACAGTTTGCAGAGTTTTGAACTAGAATGCTGGCCTTGAGTTAAATGTTGGTCTAAATGAAGGGGACTGAAACCACAGTTGTTCATATGACATACCGATGTTGTCCAGACTTGCAGAGTTGGTCTTGTGGTTAACTGGCTACTGTATGTCAAATCAGCATTAAGAATGGAAATCACTCTGTTTTTGGTATCAGTAGACAGTGAAGTGAAACTGGGTTGATATAGTTATCCTAATTTGTCACTGTATGGTCATGTTCTTTCTGCTTAGAATTTAAACAACTGTCTTTCCAACTATCATTTCTGCTTATAAAACTTAAAAAATAAAGTTAATTCTAGAGTAGTTTACCAAATTATAATGCATTAATATCAGCAATAATATAAAATTGTATATGCTCTCCTCAAGGGTCAAGAAATGTCAAAACTCAAGACTGGATATATAAAATTAGCTGTGTAACTAACTCACTATCTGATGTAGAGAAAAAATTCCACACAGTTACCCAGCCTGACTGAAATTTACACAGCAAGTATGCAGTCCATTTCCTGTAGTCTCGATGCAGACCTGCCAAATGCACTTCGACTGCACTTTCAAAATTCGGCTTAAGAACACATCAGTCTATTCTTCAAAAATCTACATTTAAGAGGATAGTTCAACCAAAACTGTATATTTTGTCATTATTTGCTCACCCTCATGTTGTTCCTAATCCAACCCTGTATGAGTTTCTTTCTTCTGTTGAACACAAAAGAAGATACTTTGAAGAATGTTGGTAACCAGACAGTCTACAGTAGCCATTAACTTCCATAGTATTTCAATGGCTACTGTCAACAGTTTGATTACCAAATGCCAACATTCTTCAAAATATCTTCTTTTGTGTACAACAGAAGAAAGAAACTCATACAGTCAGGTTTAGAACAACATGATGGTGAGTAAATAATAACAAAATTCTCATTTTGGGGTGAACTATCCCTTTAAGTTTCTTTAAGTCAAAATGCAACAGATTTCATTGAACTAGTCAGTCAATATCCCAATCACCATCATCAAAAATGTTCACAAAACAAATTCACTAATAAGGTCAGTTACCTTTTCGGCCAAACTCATCTGTACTGTGGAAGGATTATTATTTCCTAAAAGCAAAACATAGAACAGGCGGCAGAATGAATGAGCAGCGTTACTAGACTGAAAACACACCTCCATCTGCCAACTCACAGAAAACATAAGAGGCTGGTGCAACAATCATTGTCAGTAGCAGCCAAAGGGTGTGTACTTGCGTGCTTGAAAAAAATGCAAACCATCTAAGGCAAAGTATCAGTGACAACATCAGTGGTGTTTACGTCAAGATCACCATGTGGGAAGTGTAGTCTAATGAAATGTTTGAGAGAGAAAGATCATAGATGGGAATAGGTTCAAATACCTTTTGAATGAACTTGTAGGGTTTCACACATATACAATGTCCATCCTATAAAGGTAAAATGGAACAGATATAAAAGGTTCTATCGGCCTGCTGTCTTTTTATGTTAGCAATAAGTCAGAGCCATTGGTCGTCCTAGGCACTGCTAAACTAATCCACCCAAAAACCAAACAGCCACAGAATAAGAGAGAAAGGAAAATATGATCAGAGAATGAGGAGTGAATGTAAACAGGTTATGCATAAGTGAGTCTTTCTCCAAAGTCAAAACAGGCTTCCCTGGTTTTCAGAGAAGTCCAACACTGTGTCCTAACCAGGTGTGACGCTGATGAAGATTGCAGCGACAATTGTGACAATGAACATGACAATGGGTGTGACTTCAATCAATCACAATCAATCACAAAACACAGCAATTCAGATCAGTTGACGCTGTGTGATCTCTTGCACACACAATGCGCAGGGATAGCCACATCAATTTATAATTAAATTAATTACACTGTCTAAAACAGCAAAAACTAGCCTATTTATTGAGTCAGTATGCTCGTCAGACCTAGCAGGCTAATGTGTGGTTGATTTGTTTGAATTCATGTGACACATCACATGCAGTTTCCCTGACAACTAGGGATGCACAATAGATCAGCCACCATATCGGTATAGGCCAATATGTTCATTTTTAATGTTGTGGGTTAATATTTTAAAAAATCATTTGTTTAACACATTTTAAATTGCAACTAGAAAAATCACTATTTGATTTTTCCCCAAATTGTGCAACCCTAGTACTAGTACCCTAGTACGGAATTCAGTGAGCCCAAACTAAACTAAACTCTTTGACTCATTTAAACACCTCTGATAGGCCATTGATGCGTTCATGTGCTCAACCGTGTCTGTGGTATATGGTATGGTATAATTATTTTTATTATTTAGGTAAGATTCACATTCATGAAGAATCTCATTAAAAGACTTCAGTCACCACTCTTTTCCAGCTCAGAATTGACATTGTAGAGATATGCTGAGCATCCCTAAAATAACTGCAGTGCACTGAATCAGTTCTCTTCTAATAGTCTCATTGATTGGACCTGAGCTGTGACTGGTGTGGTGTTGCAGTGGGATGTGTGATGCTGATCTGTTGTGTAAGCAAATGTAATGTAATTAGCCTTTTTTTACACACACTCACACACTTGCAACCACACAGGCTACATTATGTTGCTTGATTACTGCAAAAATCTAGCCTGACTTCGTCATACTCATTCTAGTCAGAATGTGAGTCTGATATTGCTCCATAGGGATTTGAT
Organism: Hybognathus amarus; assembly: GCA_030378365.1. Taxonomy (NCBI): domain Eukaryota; kingdom Metazoa; phylum Chordata; class Actinopteri; order Cypriniformes; family Leuciscidae; genus Hybognathus; species Hybognathus amarus. The sequence continues at coordinate 18,958 of JAQIUQ010006313.1, forward strand.
TATGAGCCATGTCTTAAAGTCCCTGTAAAGTCAAAATTAAGTATGTGTTCTGAGTTTGTGACACCACAGAAAAATGTGTTATTAGCCACCCAGCCAACTTTGAATGATAAAAAAAGCCAGCAAGTACATAAAATAAGCTATCAAAATCATGAAAAAATGAGCAGTATTCTCTATTCTCAAACGCTGGGGCGTGTTCGCTGGCTGCGTGGAAACCACGCCCACTCGCGGGAAAGCTGTCAACGGTGATATTAGCTGATAGTGCTTTTGGAGACGGGAGGATGAAGGCGGAGGCGGGAGATAGCCGCTTCGGCCCCGTTCACCAGTAACAGCGGATAATCAGTGAATAATCAGTCAATCCCAGTTGTCTCTGAGGAAAGTTTATAAAACGATCCTGTGTAAAACGATCACTACAGAGGCAGGTGTTGGCGGTGATCCTCAGCTCTTCATCAAGGTTGGCTCTCTAAAAATCTCTTCTTGATGTGACCGTTTTTAGGGAATTTAAATGAAGATACTAGTGTTGTCACGATACCAAAATAATTGTTTCGATACCGATACCAAGTCAAGTATTGCGATTTCGATACTTTTTCGAATACTTAGTTTTCCTGAAAATTAAAGTATTTCTTACAAGGTGTTTCACATGCACTTCCTTTGCATAGGTCTGTGCTCTTTATTGCTGTAATAACCTAATTTAAATAAATCACTGACATGCACATGCTCTGATTATAATCATATAGCCAATAGATCAATTTGCTGATGTTTTGTATCCTTTATTTTAGCAGCTTGCAAATTATTTATGCTATCTATGAAAGTTGGGGGAAAATGTACACAAATAAATGAAACATCTCCAGTTAACTAGCAGATAATTCATTTAGTTCGCTATTAAATGAGATCTAGCGTTAAAATCTGTTGTTGTTTTTTTAATCAAGCAGAGCGCTCTTTTTCGCTGCTATCAGTTGCATGGATACAGTGTCTTTTGCGGCTCGCCCAGTCACGCACCGTCTTCACACGGACGCGCGCTTCAAACTATCGCCGTTGCAGAGACTATTGTGTTCAGGCCGCTGGATTGTGTTGCTAATAACTTGCAATGTATAACTATAAGACTGGCCCTCGCGGCCTCGAAACACTACCGGCCCACCGGGAAAAGATCCAACTCTCCGGATTGCCACTCCGCTACTGACAGGCGGCCACTGTATCACGTGTGCTCGCGCATGCAGCCGTCTCGCGGTATGACAGCTGCAGCTTCTTTGCTGCGTGCGTGAGGAGAAACAGACGTTCATAGGGAGAGACTGGAAGCGTGCGTGGCACACAGCAAAATGAAATACGTCTCTTACAAATCTGGAACGCGGTCATTCATAAAAGTATCGATACTAATAAATTTAGGTATCGTTAGGTTTTTAATTTCCGAGTATCCCGATACTTTCTGAAGTATCGAGTGCACCGTGCAACACTAGAAGATACCGATCTGTTTTGTACATCCAGGTAGTAGCCTATGCATTTCTGTGTCAAAGGCATAGCTAGCTAGAAAACTGTAGGCTGTAGTAACTAATAGGACTGACAGTCACTCGCGATTCGAGCGGCGAATGAGAATGTGCTCTAGTCTAATGTTAGGGGAGAGATCAGCCTCAGTGTGTCATCAAAAAGGGGCGTGTCCAGGAGCACATGGGCTCCAGTGCTGTCATCGAGCCCTGTTTAAGCCCCGCCCAAACAATCCGTAAAATTGCAATGGTGAAAAACTGTTTAATGGTCTAACTCCACATTTCAGTACTTCACAGTTCACAGTCTTTGTAATATGTTTTAGCAATACATATGTAACATTTATAATGCGTTTAGAACTTTTTTGTAGATTTGCCTTCACAGGGACTTTAACCGAACCAGGAAAAAAAAAACTCTGCACTCATTGGATAGACCTACTAGAACTAATCAGAGCATTGCAGTAAGTGACCTATGTTGAGCTACGCATAGTTTTCAACAGAACTCATTTTGCACACACACTGGAAGTAGTAAAACAATGAGTGTTGCTTCTTTTATTTGGTCCTACATGAGTGCGACCAAAGGAGAAACCACAACAACCACAGGGTTTTCATTGTGTCTTCTTAACGAAGGAGCAAGCTGATGAATTAAACTTTTGCCAAATCCCATTGGAAGGATGGCAAACACATCTTTCCGATCAACAAATGCCTTGATTGCAGTTCTCTGTTCGTCTTTTAAAATTAATGACCTGTCGATTTATTTTACAACAGACGAGATAGCAGAATTTATACATCTCAATTCTCCAGCTGTATTCATCTTTGAGGGAAACCAGTTCAACCCAAGCGCTCTTTGATAACGTGATGATTACAACTGCAGATCCATCTGTCCATCATCGTATATAGCCCGCACTGGCAATTTGATTGGCCTGATGATTTATGAACCGATCATAATTACTCCTCAATGGATCGAGAACTTCCCGACCAAAAAAATTTTCTAGGTGGGGTTTGGGCTGGCATCCAGGGTAGTAAAAATCATAATCATGACTATTTTAGTCGTTATTGAAATTTAAAGGGGTGATGAATTGAGAAATCAAATTTTCTTTGAGCTTTTGACATCTAAGAGGTCATCATATTATAAGAATATCCTGTAAGTTTCAGATCTGAAAATATCATCACCACAATGAGAAATCACATGAAATCCAAAGTCGAATGAGGAAAGGCAGCTGATCATTTTGTTTTTTTTATATTTTTATAACATACATATAGGTTTACACATAGGCCTACTGTTTGATGTTTTAAACTAAAATAAAACTGTAACGTATATTGTAAGCTTGTTGTGTACAGTATATTGCCTAATCATAAACTTGTTCAGAAATGGTGACAAAAACGTTAAAAAAAATTTACTTAAAAAGAACCTCTTTTTCGTTAAACATCTTTTAAATTAAATATTTGAATATTTGATTTTTATGAGGATGAACATTCAAATGCAATATTTCTGATAAATGCCCATCCCTAGCAAAAATTCAAGCCCTGTGTGACCTACCAACGTAGGCTACCTCCATTCATTAATCGTCTCCAGTTATGCAGCTTTTCACCCACTTTTTTCCCAATACTATGAATTCGGACAAACTACTACCCCAAATGCGATTGGTTTGTGAGAAATCACCAAATTTAATGACTACCGAGCAAGGCGGCCGATTCCAATCTGTGGTCGTTTGATCCGGAGCATACTTTTTCCAGAGGCAAAAGACTATAGGCACTTCCTTTCATCTGTAAGTGTTAGCTTTGGTTAGAGCAACAAGGATGATGTGACCAAGAAACTGGGCAGCTGCTGTATAATGTCAATGCTTTCCTAAATTATCAAATATATAATTAATTGTTTTTCATATAATTTAAGTACCAGTCAAAGTCTGACTATTCAAAACACCTATATTACACATGGATTAAAGGTTTTGAAAGGTTTAAGGTATTGCTCACAAAATGCTGCATTCTCTCAAAAACACTGTAGTGTACATTATATAAAGCAAAGGACATTTCAACATAATTGAGGAGGGGTTTTATTTTAAGTAGACTGCTGCAGTAGACTTGTAAAGATGCAGAGTACTCTATCTAGGGCAGTGTGTTCTAGAGAGCTTAGCCGTCTATGCCAGAGACACACTTGCTATTTTCTTCGATGGTTTACCCTGAAAAAAAATTGAGGCTGTAATTACCTACAAATAGCTATACACTGGGTCATTTAGGGAAGTTTTACTTGGTTTGGTGAAAGCTGAAGTATGAAAGCTTTCGAATGAAAAATTACTTGTTTTCAGTTGGGAAACACGGGAGGACTGACTATCCCCAGGACTGATTGACCTGATTGGCTTGAAGATGCCATAGAGGTCTACTCTAAACATTTCCTCTGGAGAGGGCATTTGTAGTTCAGTTTAATTCTAAGGTTGTATGCAAAGCTGTAGTTATGAAAGCTGATTGTGACACTGTCTCTTGAAAATGATGGACTTTTATATTGTTACGGCTACATTTTGCAATAGGCCATAAGTTGTAAAAGAAATAGCTGTGCTCCAAATGGGTAAAATATCCTTTTGCTTATAAGTTTGCACTATAACTTCCAACCATAAGGAACAATACAAAACTAATCAATATGGGTATAAAGTAAAATAACCAACAGTATTCAATTTTGCCAAGGTGAACATGTGACACCATGATGAACCAGGTGATTTACAATTCCTTAATGATTGGGTCAGCCAGAACCGGGAACACTTCCTATAACACCTGATGTACTCGCTACGTCATAAAAAGAATGGTATCTATGCTAATTTTAGTCTTTCCGTTTACTCTGAGGTTAACTGTAATCAGCCGGACCCGGGCCATATTCAGATCAGATGGTGGACTTGCACCTAGACACAATCATGACGCATCCCTGAAGTGCTATCAGAGCTTGTGTCAACTAGACTCTCCCCTGTGAAGGCCTTCAAGGCCTCATCGACATGACAGCCATATGCACTTATCCTCAACAAACTCATCACCATACGGGCATCACGTATGATCTCCTGATCCGACTCTGATCTTCAACCAGGTGAACTGCATAATATAGTGTTATATATAAAAAGCTGCTTTGAAACAATCTGTGTTGTAAAAAGCACTATACAAATAAAGGTGACTTGACTAATGATGATTTTCAGTCTCAGATGTTTTCAACTGCTCTGTTAATGAGAATAAGTAGTCGTAAAAAAACAGCTTTGTGGTCATATCATAACGTGTCTGAGCACTTAACAAGCCTTTGGGGATGTATTAAAATTCAAACAGCAACTTCTCACAGACGCCCACATAAAAACAAGAAAGTTTGCCACAGCTGCAGAATATACTCTAACCAAGATTAAAGAACAAATTTGGAGAAGACTTAGATGTGCTTAAAACACAACTGCAGGCTACTGTAAATCGTATAAATTCTAAACCTAAATTAAATTATCTGTTCCCATTTCCGACCATTTGAAGGGGAATATTTTTGTTCATGACATACTCACATAGGACAACATCAAGAAACTGCATGTTACATTTCACAAGTAACGTTAGGCTATACCACATAAAAGTCAAAAGTTTGAGTTAACAATTTGCGAGACAATTTTTCGAAATCAAGAAAATTACAAACACTGACACGCACAGACAAAGACAGTTATTAATTTGGCAATGCATTCTTAACACTGACAACTTCACTATTCCGTTCACTTCATAAACATTCAGAATCTTCAAAAAACGCTTTCATATAATTTACATATGACATGTCATGTCAAATCAATATGCAATGCATCTCCATAGTGACAGGAGTCTTGTGTCTCTGGTTCACACAGCTCTCATAGTAGAACTACTGCAGTATCTCACCACTGAATGTGTCGCTATCCACAGAAGACAGCAAGCGGAATTAATATAAATAAACGCAATATAACGTGAGCTTTAATCGCTATCCTTATCATACTAAAGAGCCGATGAGAAAGCTCATCAGCCAGACAGCGATCTCCGTTTAAAACAGCAGCTCATTCACTCTCGCGCGCAATACGAAAACAACATCCGTTGATAAAAGTGCGGGTAAGTACAGTGTTTTCCCCAATGACGACAATAAATCATGTGTTGAAGTGATACAATAAATTAAATGGAATCACTGCAATAACAATAATCTCCTAGACTAAAAACAAGATCACCTACTCACCTGTTCCCTGACGCCGAGGAGCTCCGCTGGTCGCTGCTACCAACTGACCTGAATATATGCTCGAGCTATTAAAAAAAACAACTTCTCCGCCAGATGGAGCACGCAACATTTGGTGCAGTGAACGAGGGGCACGCTGGGTATTGTAGTAGTAACAAAGTATTGATAAGAATGGTATCTGAAGTTTCTCAATATGCGTTCTTGTCTGTACTTGTGTTCTTGTGAAACGTCATCAGTCGCTGTACTGTTCCAGTTGGCTTTATGCACAGCTGCAATACTTCCTGAACTTCAGACAGCTCCTTGTTTCCTGTCTGCCATTAATGGACAAACTGATTAATTCAGGTGTGCCTGACCTCAGTAGTCAATACAATTGAACAATAATCAGACACACCTGGATTAATCAGTTTGTCCAATAATGGAAGACAGGAAACAAGGAGCTGGCTGAAGTTCAGGAAGTAGTGGAGCCAATTCAAAGTTCACATCTAGCCAAGTCCAGTTCAAATCTCCGGATGTGTTCTTGAGCCGCCCCATTTACCGAGGATGCATGGAGAGGTGACTTGTGTGGACTCGAGACAGCCAGGTATCCCAGAATGCTCTCCTAGAATCTCTATGGAGTGAAAACAGTCTCAAAACCTTCCACAAATGCACGCGAGAGACCCGCATGCACACGCACTCGATCCACAAATGCACGCAAGAGATCCACACACGCAAATCAATCCACAGATGCACAAGACAGATCCACACACACACACACAAAGCAATCCACAAATGCACACCATGAGATCCACACACGCATATCAATCCACAAATGCACACGACAGATCCACACACACAAAGCAATCCACAAATGCACGTGACAGATCCACACAAACATAGTAATCCACAAATGCACACCATGAGATCCAGACATGCAAACCAATCCACAAATGCACACGACAGATCCACACATGCAAATAAATCCACAAATGCACGCGAAAGATCCACACACACATAGCAATCCACAGATGCACACAAGAGATCCACACACACAGCAATCACGCAGTATTGTCCTTACTCACATTGCTTTGCTCACAATCCACAAGCGCTTTATCTGTACCTGTAATTTCATGCACAGCGAATCACGTGACTTTTGAGACTGTTGTTCCGCGGACTTGATTCACCAATGCACACAAGCCGATCTGTCCCCATCATATGGTCCCCATTACCTGCAAGGATGCGATTTGGTGTCTTCCTCCAGAGGGCGCTAAACGGCCTTTGAGCTGAGTCTCTCAAAGGGCTGGATTCATTTAGTTTTCTGATTTGCGAGACAACTTAATTCTTAACATTTTTCAGTAAATATCATATCCATAAATGCAAATATAGAGTAAAAACAAACCTCTTTTTTATTCTTCAACATATAATCATAATGTATAGCCTATCAAGAAAACCATTCGGATAACAGGACAGCTTTAAAAAAAGTCTCTAAAGTTATTTCTGTAACTGTTAGCCAACTTACTAGGCTGTACTACGTTTTCTTTTGTTTACATTAATGTAATTCTGAATGTACTTTGTGGTAATGAAATAACCCCTCCCCCACACACATATTAATTGGAGAATAATATATTTTTAGCAATTACCTATGTTTTGCTTTCCTTATTTTTAAAGAAAGGATTAATGCTTCCACATCATTTAACCAACAAAGTAAAACATTTCTTTCAAAAGAATTCACAAGTATTACCCTCAAGTAAACAAATCTCAAGCAAACCATTACGTGCAAAAACTGGAGATTTGCTGAACACAAATGAAAAGATATTTAGAAGAATGTCAGAAACCAGATGGTTAACAGAACCCATTGACTTTTTTTTTACTATGGAATTCAATGGTTTCTGTTAACCGTCTGGTTTCTGACATTCTTCTAAATATCTTTTCATTTGTGTTCAGCTGAAGTAAGAAACTCATATAGTATAGGCTTAAAACAACTTGAGGGCGAGTAAATTGTCAGGATTTTCATTTTTGGGTGAACAATGCCTTTTTTCAACAAAATCTGTTTACCTCAATTTACATATTGTAGTTGCTTTGTAATAAACATTGCTTTGAATTGAGTACATCATTCAGTCTCAATGTTTAGTTGGTTGAAAAAATATCCCACCACACTTACTATTTAACTCTTGATGCACTAACAAATATTTTGCAAAAGCTTTTTAGTAAATGGACAGATAAAAAAAGATGAACTGGTTAACCTGATTCACCACAAAAGGAGCGACTGAGGCAAATCTCCAATTTTTGCACGTAATGGTTTGCTTGAGATTTGTTTACTTGAGGGTAATACTTGTGAATTCTTTTGAAAGAAATGTTTTACTTTGTTGGTTAAATGATGTGGAAGCATTAATCCTTTCTTTAAATTAATGAAATTGCTGTATTTTTTTCTTTTACACACATTAGCCGACCTCTCGAGAATCTAGACTATAGTTATATGATATGTAGCCAGGTCTAGTAAATGTTTTTTGGAAGATAATAGGTTAATTGCGGCGACAGCTTACGTGACCAACACTTCACTAACGTTGTTAGCTAACTTATAGTAAAATATTATAATATTATATTATTAAAAATGGTTTAGGGTTATGCATATGTGTTTGTATAATGCATATAGGCATACATAAATTCACATGCATTCATATGTATATATATATATATATATATATATATATATATATATTAATTCAGTATATATATATATATATATATATATATATATATATATAGTATATATATATATATATATATATATATATATATATATATATATATATATATATATACTGAATTAAATCCCAACAGTTATGGATCGTATTTAGGAAGTTAATTCACTCATTAACTCATCATCGTCATATCTTTATTCAAGACATGCAAATAAAATGGTCCATAGCACTACACAAAATAAAGTACATTCAAAACAGAAAAAAGATAAAAAATAGTAAAAATGACTATAATCTCTATAATAAGAAAAATAACTATCTCTCCGTATTTATTTTATGAAGTTAAAATTGACCGAACATTGCTGTAAATATAGTCGTTGCTACGTTATGGGAGCAGACTATTTCCCTCCTAAATCATTCATTTGTAAATACACAGCGTAATTATTTATATTTTATGTTGGTTGTCATGGTTTTAATCCTAAACGGCCACCACGCACCTCTTTGCGTGATCACGGTAGGTTAATGGCTGAACCGGAATTTATAAGCAAGATCACGGGAATCAATAACCTTATACAGCCCAGTTGTGCTAAAATAAATATCATGAGATGTCCATCATCAGATGAATGACATGGAAAAGTTAAGTTAAAGCCACGAAAGCCAGTGCAACTACCAAAAATATATTTTTTCCCTCCAAAAATATAGCCTAAAACGTATCTAAGTTGTCACCCTGCCTCTCCAAATGCAACACTGGCATTAACCAAATGCAATAACAGCTTAAAAAGTACTTGGATGTGTGATTTATTTTAAATTTACCGTTTAATAATGCAATCGCTGTTGTCTGTCCATAGAAGAACATGACAGCCCACGTCTGTTTTGGAACTATTGAGGCTTCCATGAACCACGTCACAGCCTTGCTGTGACATCAAAGCGTGTCGTAACTCTCTCAATACATGACTCTGGTCATACCAAATGAAAGAAGGAAGTCTTGGGCACATATGTTGTAGTCATAACATCTTCATATTATATCATTATAGAGTTGTATACTGTAGAATAGAGAGTGTGCACTTGAGACAAATTGCCCATCGGCGGGTAAGTTGTCACACTGGATTATCTAAAAATATGAACACGTATTAATTGTGAATATTTATTTATTTTTTATTTATGATTTTATTTTATTTCAAACCAGAACTGGAAATATAAACTTTTGTGCATGGAGAATCTGGAAAAACAATTATTTAATCCAAACAATGCACATTTCAATCAAAACACATTAAAGGAGCTGTTTGTAAGATTGTGGCCAAAACTGGTACTGCAATAACATTCAAAATACCGTAGAGCAGTGTATCCCCTTCCCCGACTTGAGGTTGCCAGATAGGCGGCAGGATCCAACTTTTTTTTTATCTGACACATTTATAGCGGCTGACTGGTAGATCGGTGGAGGGTGGAGCATCATACCAAAACACAACATGACAACATCAACATCAGTTGAGGGCTGCAACTTTACTTTTTAAATGACAATATCCTGGCTGGACTACTGTTGTCAGTGATATAAGTATTTGAAATGAACATGATTTCTTAATGTCTAGTGATATATCAGGGCCATTTTATGATTATTTTAAATACATTTCTTACATACAGCTCCTTTAAGTGTATAGCTCGCTTAACTTAAAGTGTAACTAAACCCCTGGTCAAAGCCTGACTCCACCCACTGGCAAAATTTGAAAAATGCTAAAAAAGTGGGCAGACCCCAGCGGAGAGAGAGGGACGAGCCAAGGGCGGGGCTGAGCGGGGAGCGTGCACATGAGACCCGCAGTGACGGATTAATTGACAGCTGTAGTGGTGGGAAGTTCGGATCATGTTACTGACTCGGATCTTTGAGTCTCGTTCAGCAAAATGAACGAATCTTTTATCGAATCATTTCGTTCATTTCATTATTATATAATTAAAATGTCATGTTAAATATTCCAAAACATCTAGTAGGCTACTTACGAAAATCTTGATTACATTTACCGGAAGGTCGAGTTTGTCTTGGTGTAACTTCCTTCCGGAATTGACGCGGATCACTCGCGGCTCGCGGAAGAAATAGACTAGACGCCGAAACTGGCGCTTCACGGCGCGGGCCGGCTGCGCCTCGCCGCGGCGCTCCGCGTCTGGTGTGAACGACACCATAGCTTAACATGGGCGCCGAAAGGAAGCGGCCGTGCGATATAGCACAGCAGTACCGGAAAGAATAAAGATTAGTTCATCTCTCGAGTCTCGAGTTCGGCCGGGTCCGAGTCTTTCGTTCTTCCTGCCAGTCCCATATAGTCTATGCTGTCAGCACCGGAAAGAGAAATGATTAGTCCATCTTTTGAGTTCGGGTTCTCATGATGCTACCCTGATCGTTTTCAATACTCATAAATCCAACTCCTGACTCGCTAGAGTAGTTTTGACGGAACCAGATGCTTTTATACCAGGGGCTGCCAAGGGCGTGGTGAGCTCGCAGCAAGGGCGTGACAGAGTAGTGTCAGAGAGTTCTCTACGTCAGAGAGTACCCCTGCTGCAGGAGCTTTCCGTTTAACCTGAAGAGGGCAGCACTCAGACGTTTTTACACCATATATTTGAAAATTAAAAGACTTTATTGCCAACTGTCAAAAAATGTACTCGAATCAATGAACAGCATTTATGAAGCTCCATTCTAACAGATCATTAACTAAAAAAAGTTGGTTAAGTGTTTTTGTTACTCTTTAACAACCTCTGAACAAAACAGATCTCCTGTATCTGACTAATCAGACTCATCTCCAGAGTCACAATTCTGGCACACGTAAATTGCCTGGCCAGAGGTGCAAGCATCATGGGCCAAATTGTTGCATTTGACACATTTTACCCAGGTCTCCTTCGGACGACTGTTTGAAAATGGCTCTACACAGACAAGACAGAACCACTCTTCATCATCTGATGATGACTCTTGTATGATTTTTCTTCTTTTAGCTGCCTTGTTCTTTGTAGGTCCAGATTTTGACTCCCCCTCTTGCTTCCCTTTCTTTTGGAACATCTTTTTGCGAAGATTGAGCCTTATTCTTTTCTATTTCTATTTGCAGCTTCACTGGCATGTCAGTAAGAATTGCTGATTTGCGTCGTTTTCTTCCTTTGCTGGCTGGTTTTCGGGGCCAGCTTTTGGATATGGCCGGATGTCCTCTGGAGTAGGTAGCCCGCTGTCAGCAATAGCACTGTTGGGTAAGGGTGACCTGGTGATAGCAGAAGTATAACTGGGCCTGCCAGGCAGAGCGGAGTTGGTGCTGGGGCCTGGCAGAGCAGAGTTGGTGCTAGGGCCTGGAAGAGCAGAGTTGGTGCTGGGGCCTGGCAGAGCAGGGTTAGTGCTGGAGCATGGCAGAGCAGAGTTGGTGCTGGGGCCTGGCAGAGCAGAGTCAGTGCTGGAGCATGGCAGAGCAGAGTTGGTGCTGGGGCCTGGCAGGGCAGGGTTGGTGCTGGGGCCTGGCAGAGCAGAGTTCAGTGCTGGAGCATGGCAGAGCAGAGTTCAGTGCTGGAGCCTGGCAGAGCAGAGTTTGTGCAGGGGCCTGGCAGAGCAGAGTCAGTGCTGGAGCATGGCAGAGCAGAGTTGGTGCTGGGGCCTGGCCGGGCAGGGTTGGTGCTGGGGCCTGGCAGAGCAGAGTTAGTGCTGGAGCATGGCAGAGCAGAGTTGGTGCTGGGGCCTGGCAGAGCAGAGTTTGTGCTGGGGCCTGGCAGAGCAGAGTCAGTGCTGTATCATGGCAGAGCAGAGTTGGTGCTGGGGCCTGGCAGGGGCAGGGTTGGTGCTGGGGCCTGGCAGAGCAGAGTTAGTGCTGGAGCATGGCAGAGCAGAGTTGGTGCTGGGGCCTGGCAGAGCAGAGTCAGTGCTGGAGCATGGCAGAGCAGAGTCGGTGCTGGGGCCTGGCAGGGCAGGGTTGGTGCTGGGGCCTGGCAGAGCAGAGTTCAGTGCTGGAGCATGGCAGAGCAGAGTTGGTGCTGGGGCCTGGCAGGGCAGGGTTGGTGCTGGGGCCTGGCAGAGCAGAGTTGGTGCTGGGGCCTGGCAGAGCAGGGTTGGTGCTGGGGCCTGGCAGGGCAGAGTTGGTGCTGGGGCCTGGCAGAGCAGAGTTGGTGCTGGGGCCTGGCAGAGCAGGGTTGGTGCTGGGGCCTGGCAGACTAGAGTTGGTGCTGGGGCCTGGCAGGGCAGGGTCCTGAACGTGGCGATTTGTGACGTAGGATGGTGCAAACTCGGTTTCCAGAATACATCTCTGTTGTAAGGTTGAACACCAGCCACCCTAAAGGCAGCCTGTATGTTCAAGGGGGTTGCAGCCAAGGGATAGGCAATTGCCACAATCCCAGTAATGTCATAAATTGACATGGTCTTCCCGGGGTTGTTCCTCATCCAGGCATCACATGCGCTGTTGATGTGCCTCTTTCAGTGGTCCGTAGACAGACCTGTCTAATGGTTGGAGCCGATGTGAGCAGTGGGGTGGGAATGACAACATTTTTATGCCATTTTCTTTGGCATAATTGAGTCCATCAATGGACAGATGAGACTCGTGGTTGTCCAAAAGGAGTAAGCAGGGCTTCTCCTTTGAGCACTTTGTATGTTCACTGAAATGTTTCAGGAAGTCAACAAAGTGCGTGTCGTTTCATCCATCCAGAGGAATTTGCCCCTCCTTTGCTGCCAGGTGGCCCGTTGATCAGGAAATGATCGCGAAAGTTGACACAGGGGAAAATAAAGTATGGAGGTATACTATTCCCTGTGGCTGAGATGGCACATGCCAGTGTGACAAGGGTTCCCCTTTCAGCAGAGGTCAGTGACCCTACTTGTTTGAATCGTGTGGTGATGCCAGTTTCATCAACATTCCAGATGTCTCCTGGTCCAAACTCATACTTGGTTAACACATTCTCTAAGTTGTCTGAAGAAGGCATTAAAGGGTTAGTTCACCCAAAAATGAAAATTAAGTCATTAATTACTTACCTCCATGCTGTACTCAACTCCAAAAGACCTTCGTTCATCTTCGGAACACAAATAAAGATATTTTGATTAAATCTGAGAGCTGGATCACTCCTTCATAGACTGCCTAAGGGACTGGCTCTTGATTGATATTATTATAGTAATACCATACTATAATAATACCATAGCATTACCCGCCACCTACCGTATAAGATGATGTGCTGATATAGCTGGAAGCGCAAAACTTTCTGTTTACAAGCAGAGGAAGATCTGCCCTGTACATACGCTTTTCAATTACCGTATTTTCCGCACTATAAGGTGCACTTAAAAGCATTTAATCTTCTCAAAAACGACAGTGTGCCTTATAATCCGGAGCGCCTTATATATGGATCATCATCTTATACGGTAGGTGGTGGTAATACTATGGTATTATAGTATGGTATTATTATAATAATATCAATGGGTCGCTGTGTCCATTTCTTTTACTTTCTATGCTCTAGATTCCGGAAAATTTGAACTAATTTGAGGCATCAGGGAGCCGCCATAAATCTGTGGAAGACTCCCGAAACTTCCGGTAGACTTGGGTGTCTGATATTTACACAGCTCACACATACACTGCATTTTCAAATCTGCCGCCTTTTCAAACAGCAACGGATTTCCGCTGTCGCAAACCTAAACTGTGCGTATGCGTCAGTGGAACCAGAAGATAGGCTTTAAATGTTTCCGGCTTAACTGTTAAAAGCAGATGATTACAAGCATACAACCGCCATCTATTGTGTTACGTGTTTTCCCTATATAGTTGTATTTAAGGATTGAGGAAGTGGCATGTCTCTATATAAATAGTCTCTGGCTACATCCAGCCGCAGCCGATGTCAAACAAACCTTTTAGTTTAGTCCCGCTTCGATGCCACGATGCCATCAAGCGGTATCTCTGGTCGTAATCAGTCCTTCACTAACCAATCAGCGTCCATTAGCAGAATGCTACACGTGTTATGGGCAACATCAACTCAACATGTAAAAAATCGAAAGGACATAATTACTCGTTCATTCAACTTTGAAATATAACCCATGTTTAACTTGCAAAACCTGCATTCAAATCTGAGATTTCTCAATGACAATCAGGTGAAAGAGACAAATTTCAGCCGTCTATCCCATAGACTCCCATTCATTTGCACTCGGACGATCGCCCCAGTGGAACTCTGGTGGAACTACAACCAAAATTCAGTACAATCAAGGGGGGAATACATCAGCCGGAAGTTAAAGCCTTGCGGGAGCCGCCATTGTAGCAGAACTTCACCTGCTGTTAGCATCCGATTAACACCCGAATTCATTTTGGCGTCACTTTGACAGCGAATAACTTTACATCTGAGGCGTCCAAAGACTTAATTTATCCATTATTTATTTCTAAAGAAACACGACAATGTATAAAACACTCCATTACTTTTGTATCTTACGTTATGGCCCTGTTTTTGTGGAAGAATAGGCTAATGATTGTGTCATCATTACGCAACTTTCTGTAGGAGAAGCTCGCAGGCAATCTTTTACTGTCTATGAGGCAATCGGGGGGACATGGAGGCATAAAGTCGAGGGAGAAGCCTTTTACTGTCTATGAGAGAGCCCATAGATAGAGATTCCATAAAAGCAACGGGACAAAATATTTCAACAACGTTTTGACTTGGCACAGCTACTAGAAGATTTACAACTGTCACACTGTAGTCACGCTCAGTTTGAGCCTGCGCAGTTGCTCAGAACATCAGACAGGAAGTGCAAAAATCAGGCTTCAAGCCTTCTCAGTTGAAATCAATGGGGTCGGCCTGTCCATTTATTTTACTGTCTATGAGTACAATAGGATGTAGCCCTCAATCGGGGTCGTGGGCCTATATGACCCTAATCGAATTTTACTTAATAAAAAAAGGTTCCCTTCATCTCAGTGGAATAAGATTGTGTGACTTTTCATACATTATCTATCTATACACATGCAAAAAAACTGGGCTTGATTCGGTTGTTCTGAAGGTATGTAAGAAATTTTTACACAACTGGTCTTCAGGACATGAAATTAATGGGAAATGTGAAAAAACTAAATATATTTTCTTCATGTGTCAAAAAAAAATCTGGCATAAATCTGAAAATGTTTACACAGAAATGAAGGCCTAGTACTAGAGCATAAATGCAATGTATCATAAAAAATAATATTTATTTCATATGCAAGCTAATGGTGTAGTTGAGGAATTGTGTGGTATATGGATACAAAAGTACTTTATATGTCCAAAAACACATCATTAATGATGAGAAGTAAAGAACAAAAAGATATATTATTTGTATGATTAAAAATATATATATTTTTTGTACAATTACTAAATCGATTGTTGGGGTCAGCCCTCGAAGCCCAGAAGGGTAAACAGGAAACGAAGACCATTCGAAGGTTAGGGAGTGGCCAGGCTTATATATATATATATATATATATATATATATATATATATATATATATATATATATATATATATATATATATATATATATATATATATATATATATATATATATATATATATATAAGAAACAAAATTGTATATGTATTTCATATTTATATATATTTGATTTTGCTTCTTTGTTTATAGAAGATGTAGGGAAATAATAATATTGTTCAAAGTATCTACAACGTCAGAAGTAGCTTTAAGAAAATTAAATAATTTTCAAAATTCAGAAGATAAAAAAGCTTGTATTATTATAGTTATATAAAATATTTTGAACATCTCAGGACAGCAGTGCCAATGCAAAGGTCACCTCCCTTTCTGTAGAATATACAAACCCTATTTTTATTATCATTATCATTATTATTATTAGAAATGCTTATGTAAATGTTGCATGGGGAACACACATGTTATTTTGAGTATATCTGGAATTTTTAAAAATAACCAAGCTGTGGGATTTATGTTATTTGGTCGTTTTTCGAATAACTATTGACGAATGTGCTTTTGTTTAACCTTCTCGTAACGTGTCTGAAAAATGCTTGGTTTTAACATGGCTGCGCCCACAGAGAGCACGGATGCATCACTCTCAGTTTCTACAGGTCAATCGGCAACTGTTTTATCTGTGGAAAATGCTCCACTACAGTATAGTCTTCTTTTGGATCACCTTATTGGTGACAAAAGACAGATTAAAGACTTGAACCCGACAGTTATGGGTGCTTTACCGAGTCCTCGGAAAACAGAAGAGGAGAAGATGATCAGAGGGAAATGGAGAGCTGCGCGTTTAAATCTCTCATAGCATGTTTCGGAGGTATTTCATTGATAGACATTTAACACGTTTTACACTGGCATAGTTTATTGATCAAATAAATATGTTGTCATGTTTGACAGTTCAACATTTTATCAATGAACACAGTATAGGCTCAAGTATAGACCATACTGTGGATTATTAAGACTTAAAATATTTGAGTAATGTAAAACCAATTCTATTGCAATTTTTATTGAGTGTCTCAATATGTTAATAATTCTTATGTGGATGGTAATTCAAATGTAAGGGGTTTTGTGATCTCAGTATCAATATTCAAATCTAAATCTCAACATTTCTCTCTCTTTTAGGGTTTGTGTTGGGAGGAGCTTTTGGTGTCTTCACAGCCGGAATTGACTCTAATGTTGGTCTCTGATCCCAAAGACCCCTTAAGGACCCCACAGCAAGGGAGGTGCTGAAAGACATGGGGCAGAGAGGAATGTCATATGCTAAAAACTTTGCCATTGTGGGTGCAATGTTTTCATGCACCGAGTGTCTCATAGAATCAGTAAGTGCCATTGTCTTATTTTGTCTGTCCGACTACATTCCATCGTGTCATCTCCTTTTTCTCTTATCAAATAAACTCTAGTCTCACGTAGAGACCTTCAGACTGACAGCAAAAGTTTTTTAAAATGAATAAAAGGAAACTTTTATTTGCTAAGAACCACCCAAGAGGCTGTCTGATGTGTAAAAGCAGCCAACCACAGTTTATGTTTAGTGTCATGTTTAGGGGTGTGAAAATATAGTCGATTTCTCTACAATAACAGACTGTCATTGATTGACTGCAGTCATTGATCATTCATTCATGAATGTTGTGCAAACATCTGTTTGGAGGATATCCTTCCACTTTTTAATGCCAACAAACAGTTTGGGCGAACTGAACATATGATTGAATCAGCCAGCTGCGATGTCAGCGTCTGTTCTTTTATGTTTACCTCACACATGCTGCAGATATCCTCTTCTCGTTTACCTGATCTTTCATTATCAATGTGAGAGGGCACACAACTAATAAAATTGGATCACTTGGGAATCGTTCCAAGTGCTGGCAAAAAGGACGCCCTGCTTGGAAAATAATATACTTCCAATATCCAGTGGGTAAACAGGTTAAAATATCTATTTTTCATTTCGACTTGTGCCTCAAGCTAAACTCTTCGACAGCTTTTAAAAGTCATTGCCGTAGTGTGGAACTTAACATTTTTAAAAAATCCATTGTTGAGTTGATGCTGATAAGACTCTCATTGTCGCTGCTTTCTTCCATGAGGGGGTTTGGTGTAACAACAGCTTCATTTCCAATCAGATGACAGTTTCAAAACTTTCAAAGTTTTTACCATTTTGAATGCCTTGTGCATCAGATGTTCAGCCAATGGTCTGTGGGCAAGACGTCTGGGGCCTGTACCATGATGGTAGTTGAACAAACTCAGGGTTGCAGGATTAGTTTTGAGTTGACAAAACCAAACCAATCCAACCAGGCTTTGTTGGTACCATGAGGCTGATCATCAACTTTCTCTGTCAACCCAGGCTTTGATCCTGAGTTTAGGTGTGACATCAGTAGCGAACAGCCAATCACATGCTGAGAAAGAGTGAAACTCATTCAAAACTCATTGAAATTAATTTCTCGTTAGAGAAGTAGCGCAACTCACTTATTAAATAAAAGTATTAAAATATTGAGAATTTAAAAAAATTTACACAGCAAGTAGAAAATAGCCGTCTATGAAAGAGGACAACTAAAAGAAAGTCTCACTACTGTATATCAGTGCAAGTAAAAGTTGTGAAGTCAGTTTATACAGTTGATAAAGGTATAGAGAGAATTGAACATTTAAAGGACAACTCCGGCGCAAAATTGGTCTAATTACACATTGTTACCTAGTCAACCGTTATCTGAGATTTGTTTTCATGATTGCCGAATGTAAATAGTTTTATCTATAAAAACAGTTTAGCCTATAATGCTAGTATAACGCTAGTATATTGGGCATAGAGTAATGACAAATAAAAATCGCTTGTTATTACCACTAACAAGGCTCAAAATAGCCCCACATTAACACAGTAGCATAATAAGGTTCCCCTACATGCAGACCGAGGCATTGAGAACTTTGTCAGTGTCCATACAGTTTAATAAAAATATATTTAGTACACACAGTCAACTTCGCGAATACAGGAAGAAGCCATCTTTGAAATATAGTCTCTACCAGTCGATCTACGAACGCCAATCGAAGTGCGCTGAACTGTGCAGAATCTCATATGGTCCGATCCGCACTTGGCATCGGCGTTCGTAGATCGAACTGGTAGAGCTATATTTCAAAGATGGCTTCTTCCTGTATTCGCGAAGTTGACTATGTGTGTATAAAATATCTTATACAATGTGTAATTAGACCAAAGGTTCATTTTGCGCCGGAGTTGTCCTTTAAGCTCACGTGTAGTCATTTTATAGCTTAATTTATTGATTCTTAAAGCGTATTTATATTACCTTTATATACATATTCATTTAAAATCTGCGTAATAATAATTGATAAACTGAAATTGTACATGTGAGATTGTTTTAGGTATAATAATTACAGAAATAATCTCTAAATCATACAAATTTATTAACTAAAAGCCATGATTTTGTCTTAAATCATTTGCTGTGGATTGACTTTATCATGTCATACATGTCACTTTGCTCACAGCTGATTGGTCCAAGTTCGTTTTGCAACCTCTTACCTGGAACATAACCTGCCCCGGACCAGGGGCCTCATTTATAAAACTTTGCGTAGGATTTGTGTCAGAAGTGGCGTACGGATGAAACATAGGACGTGCGTACGCACAGAAATATTCAGATTTATAAAACCGTGCGCACGCACATCCTACACATTTTTCCTTAATAAATCACGATCAATTCTAAATGTAGCGCAGCTTTTGCGGCTTCATGTTACGCCCATAGTTGCCCATAAATAGTCCGTGAAACGCCCACAGGTTAATATTCGCCGATTGCGAAATCATGTTAAACACAGAGAGGAATGTAAAAAAAACGTAACTTCACTCAATGTGAAGTAGAAGTTATCGTTTGCGAGGTGGAAAAGAGGAGAAAAATGTTGTTTGGAGGGCACAGTGTGGGCATTACTAATGCAAAAAAGGCACTTGAGTGGTAAATGGTTGGAGACGCCATAAATGCTGTAGCCTCACAACCTCGGACTGTGGCCGAAATAAAAAGAAATGGTCGATGAAAGTCGAGGTTA
Organism: Hybognathus amarus; assembly: GCA_030378365.1. NCBI lineage: Eukaryota > Metazoa > Chordata > Actinopteri > Cypriniformes > Leuciscidae > Hybognathus > Hybognathus amarus. Next base: position 38,730 of record JAQIUQ010006313.1, read on the forward strand.
AAAAGCGTCTAGTCATTAATTCAATCAGAGAGGTGGCCAAGGAGTTGGGTGAAATCAAGACTGTCTTAACTGAAATAAATTGCACAATGAGGGAATTCTTGAATAAATAATATATTTTTCCACACCTTTTGTTGTGAAGATGATGCGTTCATGCCGATTCCTTCAATTTAATCGCAACATCTTCTAAGAGCGCAAGATCGGCTATTATGCGTCATTACGCATTGTGATGGTGCATTTTATTTCCACCCATTTAATTCTGCATCTGACAAGCAGATGTCGGTTATAATCTACTTGGAAATGGGAAATAGTTCAGCGCAAATGTAATTGCTTGCAGCTTTCTGAATGGGTGAGACATACGTCATAGCCTACGTTATTTTATCAAAAATAAAACAAACTAAAGGCAAATGCATGAATACCATGATTCCGTAGCTGATGAAGACATTTTTACTATGAAAACAACTTTCCCCAAGTGGACAAGTAATACATCTGTTTATCGATCTATCTATATATCTCCCTAATTATCTATCTATCTGACTGACTTTCTAATTGCTATATCTGCTCCGTTAGACGGACACATTGGCGAGAATATCAGTTTTGTACATTATTTCGTTTTGTTTACCATCTTATTAATGAGGATGAATTGTATAACATGCCTATATTGCAGAACATATTTCACTTTTTGGAAATATGTGTTAATTTGCATTTCTGTTGCAGTATCAATCAAACGAGTGTTCGTGTTGGCTGTTAATTGTAAGACTTGCTTTGTGAAGTCTTCGTGTTATTTATGAGAGTCATTTATTTTACACAACGGTCGAACAGTTTCACACACTTTCACATGTTTTTTCCAACTGCCGACGGTGTCGCCATTTCTCATTTCACCCGTTTTTGTGCGTACGCCTGGGTCAGAGCTTGCGTGAAGGACCGCACATTTTACCGTCAAGTTTGCTTTTTATAAATACCAACTATTGCGTAGAGAGCGGCGTACGCCTTCTTTGTGCGTACGCAACGTTTATAAATGAGGCCCCAGGTTAGCCGTGGAGTGTAAGTTACTATAGCGATGAACACTGCTAAAAGCTAAACCACTTTCATGGTACCTAAAACCCAGGGTTAAGCTTAGCTGAAACATAGCTGGCTAGCCACCTAAACTGGCTTCATGGTATAGGCCCCTGAGGTTGAGACTAAATCAACACACTTTTCACATGGTGACAACTTTTAAGTCCTAGGAAGAATTTTCTAATATATTACTGCTGAATGAAACATTTTGTTGCATGTGAAATAGCACACATTTGTATTATATTATTTATATTGTAAATGTAAAATGTATGTTTTACATGATTATTCATTTTTTATACATGCAAAATGTCAAATTCACTGTTCTAAAAACAACCAGTTATTTAGTGTTTCACTTCCCAAAATACATTGCATATTCAAACTTCCACTTTCACTCACAGTCTCATTTCATAGGCTGCGTCACATTTTTCTGCCACATATGTAATAAAGATGACTTATTTTAGAACAGTACCCATTTTATGTACTGATGTAGACCAAATGAAATGCTATAATAACATCAACTCACTTGTTTCTAAATATTGCTGTTCAATATGGAGTAATGGCGCCACCAAGTGGTTCTGTATTTGAGCGGTCTTTTCTATTCATCCATTCTTTGTAGGATGTTTTCAGTACTGATCTTCTGGGTAAAGAATGGATTTATTTCTCTCTTCTAGCATCGTGGGAAATCTGACTGGAAAAATGCAGTATACAGTGGATGTGTTACAGGAGGTGCCATTGGGTTCAGAGGTAATTTTTGACCTTGGGCTTAAAGAATAGAAAGGATTTAGATGTGTGGACTAAATAAATAAGCTGTTCCTCTCTTCACTAGCTGGTCTTAAAGCTGGAGTTCTGGGCTGTGGAGGGTTTGCTGCTTTCTCTGCTGCTATTGAATACTATCTCAGATGAACATCAGTTTCAGGACTGTTACCATGTACTGTTGTGTATTCCTCACAGTATATTGAAAGACATTTAGCCATTTTCCTCTCTGCCACCACTCAAGAGGGTGTCCCATCCCACCAGAAGAGATTAGGTTGCTTGAGTGGACCAGTAAGACAACAAACCTCAGACTGTCTCAGGCCATCTGATGATCTGAAAACCTCCTAGGATATTATTTGTACATAATTGTATTGAAAATGTCATGCGTAGTGCTGGTTGATCCTCTGAGCGAAGCAAAATAAAATGTATAGTGTTACACCTTAAAAATAAAAAAAAGTTCGTAGTGTAATAGGTCATAAATTCTTTCGATTTTTTTTTTTTTTTTACTTGTTGCCTGTATTGTGTATCAGTGAAATGTTAACACGCAGCTTCTTTAGTAAACAAAGGCAGCTCAGTTTAAAAGAATTCACCAAATCAGATTTATTTTCTCCAAAGTGGTGTTTGGATTTACAAGTTTCAAGAAAATAAGCTCAATCAAGTGTTTATATTAGTTTCACTCTGTATCCCCTTTCTAAAAGGAGAGTTCTTAAAATGTCATCCTACAAACAAACAGAAAACTATATATTTATATGACATCTGATATAATATATGTATGTGAAAATCAAAATGTGATCAAAAAATAAGAGGCAGGGAGTGCTAAAGGTTGTGCATTAGGAAACCACAATGAAATCATGCTTTGAGGTCAAGCTGACATAGCAAGGAAATGAGTTTTCCTCAGCAGGAAACAGATAATGCAAACATGCTTTCTGGCTACTTCCCAGTTCTCTGAAAAGTTTCCTGTCCCATTGGCCTCTAAATAAGAGTTTAAAATGCTGAATTCAGTTTGGTGTTGCAACCCATGCAAAAATCAAAACCGAGCAGATGTGTAACATGGATTAAGATTGAGCCAACACATTGCCGAATCATGTCTGTTTCATGAGGAATGGATGCAGTTCAGAAAACTGGGTAACATTATAGACCTTTAGAGTTTAGATTTTCTTTAAATCAACTCTCTAAGAGTGCAAATATAAAGACAACATGGCAAGCAAACAGAACCTCACTTAAAACAATTTTAAGACTTAGCATGTTTTAAGAACAAAGTTAGCTGTAACAATTTATTCAAAAACAAAATAAAACCTACTAGCATAAAGGGTTAAAGTGTACAGTACACTGTGCCTGATGATGCTGAGATTTTTCTTATTTTTGTGTAATGTACCAATGAACATAAAACAAAAGTGTGAGAAGAGACAGTCACAACCTAAAACACCACCTGCCCAGGGCTGCTGTGCACTGAGCTTGTGTCAATATCACACACAACTTTAATACAAGGCACTGTATTTTACGATATTCCAGACAACGCATCATTTGGGGGTAAAACAAAACTTTTATAGATATATTTAATATAGCTAAATTTTCTATCCTCAGACTTTTATGCATATATTTGCCTTCATCCATTCCTCTGTGACATCCATTTACAGGAAATTATAAAGCTCCAAACAAAGCACCCATCAAACCACTAAGAGTCCAGTCTAGTTTTGATATGTATTAAAAATCAGAGCAGCTGATAACATTCCTGAACATCTACACCTCTTATTTCTCAACTTCTGTCCTTCTCACAAAACCCGTTTAAAGCATGTCCGGATCATATATTTCAGAAAACGTTTGTCTATTTCATGACCATTAAGCCTTTTTTATTTTCTTTTATGGCAATTAAACATGATAATTTCTCATACTATATTTGTGAACTTTTATTTTTTTAAAGGGCTTAATGTTCATTTTAATTAAATTTATTGATTATTTACTGCTTTTGGGGATTCACCCAGTTTGTAATTTACAGTAGCATACACTTAGCCAAATATTCCAGTAAGAGAAATTCCAGTCTTTTTGCCTGAGCTATCAGCCAGTCCTGTAGAGATCTGACCCTCTGTGGATGTTGAGCAAGGAAAGGGAAATGATGTGGCGTCTCAGACAGTTTAGCTACATGTCACTTGTCTATAAAAAGTGCCTAAGAATCTTTGGTCTACCAAACCCAAAAAGTGTTGGAAAAGATAGTTTCAATTATAAATGTGTCTTATGTAAATCCTTTTAATCACAGTCTCATCTTTCATCTCTAAATAATAATTGACAAATTATAACGTCTTTATCAAACCCTGAGCTGAGAGAGGAGGCCTTGAAGACACTAGAATTGTATTATTATTTAAAAAAAATTAAGAAAAGATTATCAGCATCATACACTGCACTATGATTTAAAGGTTAAGTGTGGCATAAATCAACCTGTTGGACAGTACATTTAGTGTTTTGTAATGTTCCATGCATTTCAAAACAAACCTGTTCATATATTCTAGGATTACACTACACAGCCAAAAGCTTGTGGACATCCCTTTTATAATTAACAATAGACCCCTTGATTCACATTAGAAAATAAATCAACACCATACAATGACATTAACCATAATTATGTGCATACAACTTTGTTCGACGGTTTGGGAAGAATGTAAGATGTAATAGCAGCAAAGGAATGACAAACTCCTAATTAATGCCCATTGATTTGATTTTTAAATGCTCGTTGGGTGTCCACATGCTTTCGGCCATTTAGTGTATATATAATAGACAGTCTATTCTGAAAATGAAAGGGTGAAAAATTTGAAAATTTAAGAAACGTACTGTAACAGACTACACTTCAACTGAGAAAACCATTGACATGATGTACTACTGGAAAAAAATGAAAATATGTGAAACAAAACATGCATTATGATTAATATGGCCAACTCAACTGCCAGATGCATCCTACCTAAGCAAAACTAAAGAAAGCATAGTGTTGCCATAGGCAAGAAGCAGCAGCTTGAAAGACTGCATAGTTAGTTTTGAAAAGTACTGAAGCTTTAGAAATGGAGAGCAAAACATGCGTTCTCTCTCTTTCAGTCCAGAAAGACCCCGTTCAACCTCCTAAAGAATGAGCTGGGTGCTTAAACACACTGTTATGCAAGTCTTCTTTCGGTCTCTCGCACACAAACACACTTGCTAAAGGCAACCTTTAGGCCCAGTTTGTCTTAGAAACACACTAAACAAGAGTGCACGTGTACGTACTGAGCAACATTTTAATCTGACAGTTCTGCACTTATGAAAATGCTTAATGGAATCTAGAAACTGTTAGTTGCATTCATACGCCACCCAGCATTCACTAAATGTATCATGAAAGATGCTGCAGGTTATGTTAAAAGCCCTGAAACAAAGGCTTCTGAGTTCCTTGCTACACTTACACAAGCTCTCATGTGCCACAGATTATCCCTAAAAAATATCCTAAGCAACAGAAAATCACCCATACTGCACTATTCAAAAATATAGAAATAAATACAATTGTTTATCTACAACTCAAACTGTAGGCTCAGTTAATAGAAAGATTTATAGAAAATTCATGCCCCAAGTCAAGAGCATTTCACACTTCACACTCACAAACACGACACTATTACGAGTTCCCACATCTTTTGACCAGCAAATTTCTGACTTTTTCCATGATTACTGGATATAATTTTCTAGAAATTATTTAGTAGACATAGCAATCATAAAAAGTGATTTATAGCCAAAAAACAATATTCCTCCAAAGAGCTGAGCATAACAAAAAATAACAATAACAACTGAAATTGTGAATTTTAAAGATTACTAATGACTGTCCCACACATGAAAATCATAAACATCATCTTTCCAAGACCGTAAGAACCAAGTATTGTGCCCTTTGGATATACAGAAGATCAGTTTTCAGAGTAGGTGGCTTGCAACTTTTCTATCCTTGCCCATGTGTTCACATGAGCCATCCAATTACCCACAATCCCTGGCTTTGAAGCCCCCTGTGTTATTGCTTTGACTGCCTGGAGATGCCTTTGGGTATAATGTGGCCTAAAAGATATGCCAAGCGTTATGTGCTCACTCTTTGTACCCTGCAAAGACCCCACCCCCATAGACTTGAGTCCTGTGTCTCCCATTTAAACCAGGATGGGCAACTTTTTCCCTAGAGGGCAACTGTCCTGCTGAGTTTATCTCCAGCCCTAATCAGAACACCCCCAAGCAAGCTAATCAATGTCTTACAGATAAAAAGAAAAAAAAAAAACTGCCAGCAGGCGAGCTTTAATTTTATTTATTTATTTTTATCAGGGTTTGAGATAGACTCTGCAGGACAGTGGCCCTCCAGGACCTAAGTTGCCCAATCCCTAATTTAAACAAAGAACAACTCTCTACTACCCCCATGTGGATGGGAGGATGATTCTCAAAAGGCCCGCAGAAGCGAAGCAGAATTCATTAGCAGCCTCCAGAGCATGTGTGGGGCAGTGTGTGTTAGAGGAGTGTAAACAGTCACAGCAGGGCAGTGTGTGTGTGCAAACACATTCACAGAACTCTAATGAGCTGTAAACAAGAACAGCAGCACTGCAGCCATGGAAATGCTTACCATGTGATTGGGAGCTTTGCACCGAGCGGGAAGTGATGTGAAAAGTTGTTCGGATGTAACCTGAAATACTGTGGGACTAATCTGATGAATTTATTATACTGATGGCTGTGCCACTCACATAATAATTTCCCCCCTTTAAACCAGTGTATTTTTGTACTCTAAGCACACAGGGGCAGAATTTCTAAAAATAAAATAAAAGGGTAACACATAATTCCAATTACATTTGTAGACATCAGTCCAAACTGTAACAGATACTTCAATCAGAGAAGGAAGAGAGGGTCTTGACCCTCGATAACTGACCTGAAAGATGCTCCCTGGAGTTCACTTCAGTAAATCCAGTAGAGTGGGCATTGTAACGGTCGAACGTGTAAATGTGAGTGTGTGCGTGGAATGGAGTAAAGCAGAGAAGAGTAAAATGAAGAGAAGCAAAAAGGGTATGTCTAACATGAAGTCTTGGTTGTACTCTAACAGTAGTAGATGCAGTGCCGTAGCCTTGAGCTGTGACGTTGGTTGATTGTTTTAGATAAAGACTAATCAGCCTTGTAGATATCTGAGAGAGGCTCGGGCGAGGACAGGGGAGAGACCTGGTTCTGAGCATCCCGCTGACGCTTGTAGAGTCGGAAGCCTTTACGGCAGAGAAGGACGAACCAGGTAGACCTGCGCGACAGGATGCAGAGGTTGCCCAGGTTGGTGGAGAGCGGCAGATGGAAGGGAACCTTGTAGAGGGGATGCCGTAGTGGGAGCCGTAGGCCCAGTACATGTAGGGGAAGAGTGCGATGCGGAACAAGAAGAAACTGAGCAACACCATGCCGCCATTAACCTTGTGCAGCCAGCATTCCTGCAACCCCAGCTACAGCAAGAGACAGTAAACAGAGAAGAATGAGAGGAAGATGAAACAGGGTTAACATTAAACATATAATTCACCCAAAAATTCCACCATATTTTAACTCATTCTAAACCTTGTTATCTTAAAAAAAAATGTATTTAATAAAGTGGTTTCTGTCCTTCCATTGAAAGTCCAGGTAACCAAATCTCAAAAGTCAATTGAAAATGAATCTATATGAATCATGTGCTTTAATCCAAGTCTTGTGAAGAGATTCAATCGCTTATATGATGAACAGATTTATATAGGCTTTTACTCACATTTAAACGCATACATATAGCACACCACTAGTAAACACAGAAACTCATGTGAGCATCACACGCTAAAACCTCATTGGATCTCACACATCACCCACATCTTTGAGCTTCTGTGTTTACCATGTGTGATGTTTCTCTATGTATGTGTGTCAATCATTCTTTTGATAATACAGAAATAAAAGCCTAAGTTAAATCTGTTCATCATACAGAGTGATCATATCTCTTTAAAAGATTTGGATCTACCTGCTCGATAAATATGGATTAGTTTTAGGATGCCTTTATGTTGTTTATGGATCCTCTAATTTTTTGTTATCTGGACTTTCAATGGAGGGACAGAAATCTATCAGATTTAATTAATTTCACCAGATTTTCATCAGATTTCATTGTTGTTGTTGTTTTTTTTTTGTTTTTTTTTCATCTAATAGAAGTCAATGGGCACCAAAACTGTTTGGTGATAAACATTCTTTACAATATCATCTTTTAATATCAGTATCATCCTGTTTAACAATTCTTTGCCAGAAAAACTGTTAAGTAGACTAGACTTAATCAATCATCTGGCAAAAAAAAAATAAATGTAACTGCAACGACGATAAGACTGCTTTGAAATGTAATACCCATGACTACCAAAAGGTGGCATGTGGAGGCACATAAGTGATGCATGTCTGAAAAAAATTTCACCTAATCTCTCCAAACAAGCAAAGACCAAGAATCAGCAGTTATTGAAAACTACAGAGAGACGGAATTGCTTCATACAGGGAATGAAGTATGCTGTTATATATATATATATTTTTTTTTTATATAAACACAGGTCAAAAGTTTTAGATTGTTTAATGTTTTTATAACAAGTCTCTTCAGCTCACCAAGGCTGCTTATTTTATAAATAAATAAATAAAAACTAGTAATATTGTGAAATATTATGACAATTTAAAATGACTGTTTTCTATTTTAATATATATTAAAATGTAATTTATTTCTCTAAAAAAATTTCAGCAAATTTACTCAGTCTTCAGTGTCACATGATCCTTCTTCTGAAATCATTCTAATATGCAGATTTTATGCTCACAAACTTTCTTTTATTACTTTCAATGTTGAAAACAGTTGTGCACACACTTTCCCAAAATTCTTTGATAAATAGAAAGTTCAAAAGTACAGCATTTATTTAAAATAGAATCTTTAACAATTTAAATGTCTTTACTGTAACGTTTGATCAATGTAACTCATCCTTGATGAATACATAGAAGTATTGATTTCTTACTTTTTTCCCCAAAAATAAAATAAAAATTCTTACTGACCCCAAACTTTTTAAAGGGTAGTGTTTAATGTTACAAAAGCTTTCCATTTCAGATAAATCCTGTTCTTTTGAACTTTCTATTCATCAAATAATCCTGAAATAAAAATGTAAAAAACTGTTTTCAACATTGATAATGATCATACATGTTAATTGAGCAGCAAATCATCATATTAGAATGATTTCTGAAGGATCATGTGACAAAGAAGACTGGAGTAATGATGATGAAAATTCAGCTTTGATAACAGGAATAAATTACACTTTACTATATATATATATATATATATATATATAGTAAAGTGTAATTTATTCCTGTTATCAAAGCTGGATTTTTTAATCACATAAATGCAGCCTTGGAGAGCAGAAGAGACTTCTTTTAAAAACATTAAAAATCTTACTGATCTAAAACCTTTGACCGGTAGTGTATGTGTGTGGGGGTTTATATATAAAATTATTTTATTTTAGAAATATATATATATATATATATATATATATATATATATATATATATATATATTGGGGTGGCTCGATACCACTTTTTCATGTCCGATACCGATACCACAAACTTGAGTATCTGCCAGATACCGATACTGATACAATACCATACCATATTTTTCTCCCTCTTAATTAAGCTGTTAATAACACGTTTGTCAGGAGGATGCACTGTGATTAACCTAGCCATCTAAAAAGCATCATGCTCAAATAGTGCAATAAATGTTCTACTCCCTAAAGGAAGAAATACGTAGCCCACAACATCTACTGCTGCTTAATTTTTATTAAAATAATTTTTAAACAGAACTTGTAGCAGCATTTTTAATTATTCAGCACCATTCAATTAATTAAATTTAAAGTCCAACTGTGCAAATAAAAAATATATATAATTCCAATGCCAAATACTGGATGTAACACAAAACTCTATGTAGCCTAGTCATAACTTATATAAGTATAATCTAATCTACCATAAAAATAATGGTATCTCCATTATAAAATGTACAATAGAACAGAATAGTACAATAAGGCACTCACAAATTAAACTCTACTTGGCCATTACACCTGATAAATGGAAAACACATTTTGGGTAGACAGTCCAAGCTCTAAAGTTTTCACATGTAACATCTGGGGATCATAGGTGTAATTTGAGGGTGCGACATGTCCCAGCCACTTTTTCTCAGGATCGATATTGCCCCCCACCACTTTTGAAACATTATGAGGCACAGATGTAATACAAATAAATAAAACATCTCCATTTAACAGAGCATTAATTAACATAGTTAGACCTAGCGCTAAAATGTGTTTGTTTTTTTTAATCAAGCTGAGCGCTCGTTGCCGCTGCTATCAGTTGCACGGATACAGTGTTCTCTTGTGGCGCGCGCACAATCTTCACTCGGACGCGCTCCAATCTATCGCCGTTGCGGAGACTCACAAAACAAAATGCACACTTTTTAAAATATAACTCCACACAGCTGACATGATAATTGCTGACAGGTCTCACCTTAAGGTGCGTTCCATTCGACCGTAAAAGGACTGCGAAGTGGACTTCACAGGGTATTTCACCATCTTAAGTGAGATTCCTATTCGAAGGGAACGAACATGTTCAGTTCGAAGGGCACTGCAAACGGTATAGGGAATAAGGGAACATCAATACATCACTTCACAGGAAGTCAGTGAAGTCCACTTCAACTGATATACCGTGTTCAGGGAGTAGGGAGCAGTGAACACTGCGTAGGGATCCTGTCGAATGGAACGCACCTTTACTCAGTCTCGTTCTAGCTACTGTTCACGTGACGCCAGTGTTGCCAAGTCCGCGCTCCCTCTCACACCTGGAAACGCGATTGGCTACGTTTTAAATGCAATTGGGCGGGTTTTGTTGTGAAAATCTGGCGACCCTGCGTGCAGCTGCAGCGTGACGCATGTTGCTCATCTCTCTTTACGGCATGTCTCTCAGGTGTTGTTAAGGATTTGTTTGACAGTTTAGGACTAGGTCCGTGGTCGTATCGGATCGGAATATACTCCCGCAATTCATACAATATCCGATCCAGTGATTTTGGCCAGTATTCGAACTAATACCGATACCGAATATCGGATTGGCGCACCCATATATATATATATATATATATATATATATATATATATATATTTCTTTATTCAGCAAGGTTGCATTCAATCAAAAGTGACAGAAAATAAATTTATGTTGTAACAAAAGATTTCTATTTCAAGTAAATGCTGTTCTTTTGAACACTCTATTCATCAAAGTATCCTGAAATATTTTTTTATCAGTTTCCACAAACATATTAACCAGCACAACTGTTTTGATTGATTGATTGAACCCAGAAAATTATTAATTATTATTAATTATTATATGCTTTAATTATTATTATTTATTTTATATGCTTTTGATTGTTTGTTGCACTGACAGACATCCATCTCTGTATTTAACCATTTATCTTTACTAAAAGGAAACAGAAAAAGTGTTGACTGGCAGCTCCTGTGCAGCACTGAAGGACAGCTGAGTAAAACACACAATCAATTTGTAAGAGTGTGTGCATGTGTTACCTGAATGAGGATTTTGCCCACTGAAACAAAAGGAGTGCTGAGCTCTGTGAGGAAGAGACAGCCAATGAAGAAATCACCTTGGTCTTTCCTGAAGAACTGATGTACACAAAGAGACCAAAAACCACAGTCAGCACAAACATGAACACACACACATATATGTGAACAATAAGGGTGTAAATATTATGTAATGCATCAATCTGATAATGAAAATGTCATGCCTACACTATCATTCAAAATGTGGGGTCAAGTAAGATTTTTAAACATTTTAGCAAAGCATTCATTACTGCAGTCTCCAGTGTCACATTCAGAATCATTCTAATTTCACAAAAGTATTAAGCAGCACAACTAAATAACCACGATATAGTGCTGAAGAAACATTTCTTAGTATTATCAGAGTTGAAAATGGTTGTGCTGCTTTATACTTTTGTGAAATATTTACAGCAATGCTTTGATAAATAGAAAGTTCGTAATTTCTTTAAAAAAAAAATCTTACTGACCCAAAACATTTAAACATAGTATAGCCTTTTTTCTCTCACACACACGCACACGCACACACACACACACACACACACACACACAAAAAAAATCACATATTTTCTGAAAAAATCCAGACACCCAATCTACTTCCAGTGTCCCTCCAGTTACATTTGGGCATATTTATTTTTATATTAACTAATAATTATATCCTACATTTTTAAGAATTTTAATTTATATTCATTTAAATTAATAAAATGTATCTTATAATTATCGAATGTATTAAAATAAAATAAAACTTAAAATGAGTAAAATAAGCTAATACAAACAAACTTTTATCAAACCCTAAATCATTACACCATAAATAAAAAATCGTAATCAAAATAAACCACTGTCAGAGAGGTAATACTAAATTAAAAGACAAACAAAGTGAAACTGACCCTCATGAGCAAAAACAAAGATAACACTAGACAAAATGGAGAGAATGGAATTTACAGATGCAGATAATGTCTAGAAAATTCTAGTTTAGCAAATGGTCCACATCATATGTATGTGTTATGATAATGTGTGTATAAATGTAACAAGATAAGAATGACCAGTTAGAACAGCCACCTAAAACCTTCCCGCTAACCTGAAGCACAATCTTAAACTACACGGATTGGGTGAAGTCTATGGCTTCTATATTATTACTTATATTTTATTTATCTATACATCGTTTTTGTCAATGCAAAATGCCTTACTAAACATTTCTGTGTATAGTAATGTATTAAATAATATACATAAATAAGTTGTATATTAAATAAAAGTCAGATGTTTTGTTGTGGTGGTCTGGGTCTTGTCCTTATTTGTTTTATTACCATGCATGTCAAAATCAGTTTGTCCACGTTTGTGACTTGTGGGACATTTTGTGGAACAGGAGCACAAAGCAACGTGTTTGTGAGGTGGTATCTGAGTAGCAGCTGTGTGTGAATAATGGAAGCGTGGGTAAAGTGATCTCATATCACCACTGACAGCCCAGAGACACCAAACAAAAGACCAGGTTTCCACCAGTGTGTGTGTGTCTGTCCCACTGCATGTACCCTGGCAGTGTAACAGCTGCTATTAAGGGAATTGTTTCTCATAGAATCAGGTACTTAAAGGGCAACTCCACCCATTTGCATTAAGCTTTCCATTGTTAGAAACCCAGTTATACTATTGAATGGTCATGCAACACTTTATCATTTTCCCCTGAGACGAGAGAAATCTGCTATTGACCTTTTCACTTCCTCCAACAATGACGCAAAAATCGTCATTTTACGTCATTGTTGGCGGAAGTGTAAGAGAGGGCGATTTCAGTGAAAAACTACAAGCCCGAGTCCCCACCCTTTCAAACCCGGCCCGCCAATAGGGGTTGGACCTATTGCGCTAACAGACCTATCACAGATCAGTGCCAATGCGTTTGATTTCACTGGCAGAAACGTTTTGAAAATGTGGACGAAACTACTGAATACGCTGACGGATGCGTTATGGAGGATTGGGATTAACATTACACATCTTTTTTGGACGCTAAGCTAGCAGGCTCTTGTTCTGTGGAGAAAGCTGAGTAGTAGGGGTTACCGTCCTCTTTTCCTGGACATGTCCGGCCGTCGATGTCCGGGATTCAGCTTTTAATTTCTGAAGTCGCCATTCATTGTTTACATGTAAGTTACAGCTTTTGTTTCAATCTAACTCAATTCCTTATGATTGGTGAATCTGACTGTTGTGTTTACATGAACGCCAAACAAGTGATCGGTTGATGCGTTTTAACATTGCTAAGAAAATTCCTGCTCCTCCGTGAGAGATACGAGACCGGTAACTACGTCTTAGGTGCCGCTCATCGGTAATCACGCCACCGGCCTCGCGCCGTTATCCACACAGCCGGCACTCATCCCGGTCGACACAGTAAACCTGGCTCGTCTCGCGCCGTTATCCTAACAGCTCGCACTCGTTCCGCTTGCCACAGTAAACATGATGAATGACGACTGTAGAACGCAAAAGCCGAATCGTGGACATTTTGGGCGATCTCGAAACACATTTTCGGACAGACTCATCACAGAGAATCACTAGTAGACTGTTGTTTACATACTGCGAGGTTCAGCGGTAGGCGTGGCCTCCTAGGGCAGCGAAGCAAATGAATTCTGGGAGTTGATGTTTTTCATTCACATAAGCCAAAAATACATTTTCTGTCTTTTCTCAGTCTAGAAAGCTCCAAATTAAAAAATAATTTCACATTTCTTCTACATAAATGACCCATTTTAAATACACATTCATCTTTCCAGAGGTGGAATTGCCCTTTAACAGACACAAAAGCACTGCAGACCCCTTTTTACATTCCCTCCCATTTGGTCCTGGCTATAGGTGGAGGTGGTTATTTGAGAAGGCCCATTACTCTCTACCATCATAATATTGGTTGTCATATCACTCATCCGAGTCTTTATCCCTGTATTTCTGTCCTCTCTCTCACCAGAGTCACAGGCAGTAGAATGGAGAGTAGTGCAATGTGATGGAGGACCAGCAGGAACTCTTTCCTCACAAATGAGTTGACGGTTCGTAGAGAGTGGCTTTTATAGTCCTTGTGGCCTTTGACCCGGAAGCGATAGTAATGGCTGAGGTACATGGCGAAGATGTCATATGACATGTAGGGAACGCCATACCAAATGACAAAATAGGTGGTCAGCCAGTGTCTGGAATAGAAAATGAACAGAATAGGTGAACAAATCATGTGTGAAGTGATTTCTAACAAACATACAAATATGCTTAGTCTCATCTTCTAAAAAAAAATGTTTAAGTATTCTTAAAGTTTATATTTCAAAAGTGGGGGTTCAGTAAAAACTTTTTTGAAAAGAAATGAATACTTTACATTAAATTGATCAAAAGACTAGAGACCATACATATATTATTCTTAAGTATATAGCGCTTTTCACAATATAGATTGCATCAAAGCAGCTTCAACAGTCTCAATCAAAACATAATAACAATGTTCGTTTCTTAGTGGAAAAACATCCACATTTGGTAGAGCTGATCAAGGGTACTGATTGGTTAATTAATTTGAATATCCCCAACTGAGCAAGCCAAAGGCAACAGTGGCAAGGAATTGAAACACTTCATCAAGTGACCTAATGGTGTCCTAAAACTCCATCAGGTGACCCAATGGAGAAAAAAAACCTTAGGAGAGCCCAGGCTAAGGTCGGGGTCATTTCTCCTCTGGCGTTTATAAACTAGAGGCCAGATTTACATTAACTGTAATGTAAAAATGTATATAAATGTCTCTAAACAGACTTTAAACACGAACCTGTGATAAACGCTGATGGCGTTCACATGCGCATTAATAGTTGATTATATAGTTATGTGCGTTTAAATATATATGTGCATAGGTTTGCAATTCCAAACAAAAAACATGCCTACAAAATACAAATAAATAAAATACTTATAAAAATAAAAATGTATCACGGTTTTCACAAAAATATTAAGCAGCACAACTGTTTTCAACATTGATAATAATAAGAAATATTTCTTAAGCATCATATTAAAATGATGACAGCATATTAAAATTATTTCTGAAGGATTGTGTGACACAACTAATCAGCAACAACTAACTAATGGCCACAACAACTTATCGATGAAAACTTCTATCGATAATGAAAATAATCAACAACTAATTTGATTATAGATTAGAAGCATTTGCGCGCTGTGCCTGGGAAACGATCAGCCAGGAAAGTTTATTTACAGTAGTGAATAACCCATTTCTATGGACAAAACGCAAAAGGAAACTAGAGGAGGACACAGAGTGAGCTGCTCCGGGAAATGTACATGATCCAAGTTGTCCAAAACATGAGATTGCTTTATATTAAAGCTGCAGTTATTCAGAATTATCAACTTTACGCGAGTTGTGCCTCGATACAGCACAGGGCGGATGAAACCAGTGTTTGAGGAGAGTGTCAGTCACCGTGCCGGTGTGGATACTGGCATTCAGAATTAATTTTGGAAGTATGACCAACATAATAATTAAACATAATTATTAATAATTAAACACCACGTAAGACAACTATCGCACACCGAACGCGCACTCTCATCAGTGTATGGCCAGCAATATTGTTATGTTTAATGACATGAAACGAAGATAATGTCTGTTCTACGTTATGATTGTACTGTACAATTAAATATAATCGTTGCCGAGTCTGCAGTCTGAAAACTTTACCTCAGAGCATGCATAAAGGCTTTAGAAGATTTGGAATATAGCACATAATTTGTTTGATACTCTTATGGTGATTTCATTCACCTTTTTGGAGTTTGGCAGAATAACATAATCGTATGTATCTTACTGTTTAAAAGTTTGAGGTCAGTAAGTTTTTTTTTTTTAAATAAATTAATATTAATTAATAAAACATTTTGTTCAGCAAGGATGCATTAAATACATGCTGTTGATTTGAACTTTTTTATTTGCCAAAGAAACCTGAAAAATGTATCGTTCCAATAAAAATATTAAGCGGCACAGCTGTTTTCAACATTAATAATAATCAGAAATGTTTCTTGACCAGCAAATCAGCATAATAGAATGATTTCTGAAGGATCATGTGACACTGAAACTGGAATAATTTAGCACTTGAATTTTGAAAATGATTAAAATAGAAAAGTTATTGTAATAACATTTCGCAAAATTGCTGTTTACTGTATTTTTGATCAGCCATAGTGAGCATAACAGACTTATTTTAGAAAACAATTCTACAGACCCCACATGAATGATAGTGTAAATACACAACAAAAAGTGTAAATACACTACAAAGTACACTAGAAAAAGTTTTTGGTAGTTTTTTTGTTGTATGACATACTTTCTTGGGTGGAAAACAAAAAGAGTTATCTAGCAGAATGTTCAAGCTGTTCCTTTCAATATAATTCACCTTTGGCTCTTAGTTACTGTTGCTACATCTGTCAAACTTCATCTGGGCTATGGTTTGGTATCAACATGGCTTATGCTGTGACAGCTCTTCCTGCTGAAATGTTATCAAACTTTTATAAAGCAGCAAATAAAGTGTCCGATAGAAGTAGGCAAAAGGGGCTGCAATATGCGTTCGAAGGCTATATTCAAGACATACAGGTGAAACGCAAGAAACAACAAGGCATCCAAATAGAGGCAAAAGCATAACGTTACCGGTCACAGTCAAAAAATGAACCACCGCATAGCCTACTAATCGAGACGGAGGCTGGGACTGACAATATCAGGGAGCAACACTGTTCATGCAAAGCTGGGTAGGTCTCTATTCACTCCTATAATCATTATTACAAAGCAAATGGACTGCACGAGTATAACGTTGTATTTATTAGCAGCGTGTGCTAGCATATCAACAACCGGTATGAGAACCGAAATCATAACTAAAACATTATAAAACTGTCTAACTAGTATAACTTCACAGTATGGTTAGAAGCAAAAAAGATGTGCTTGTTGATCTTTGAGGGGTTTAGCTGACTAAGGACGTCCATACAGTTTAAAGGAGAACTCCGACGCAAACCTTTGGTCTAATTGCACATTGTTACCTAGTCAAACATTATCTGAGATTTGTTTTCATGATTGCTGAATGTAAACAGTTTTATCTCTAAAAACAGTTTAGCCTATAATCGCGATATCCGATTATATTGATTCTACCCAAGCCCTGCCCCCCAACACACCCCGCCGCGTGTTATAGGCCATATGTCATGTTATTTTTGTCAGATATGACGGCGCGACTGCACACAAATCACCTCAGATAAGCAGCTGAGCGTCTAAGCCAAACGCGCTGCAATCGCAAATGAAAGTGGAAGTAAGTCGCAGAATCTTAAATCTTCAATAAAAGTAAAGAAACGAAATGATCTGACCACCAGGCTGTTGGCGCTCTCTCTTATTGCTGTCTTTGGTGATTTTGCTGATGATGATCAATAAAATGCAGCGCATCTGTTGCTTTTGGTGACGTGCACTTCATTAAATTTGTATATAGCGCGGGAATTGAAGGTCGGATTTAGGCTATCCATTTCGCAAAAACACATTTATGTGACCATGTGTAATGGAATCGTTTTGATAGATCAGAGTTCAGATGAAATCAGCTCCGATCTGAGAAAACGCATGAAGTAGCAGGTGTAAACAGCCCCGTTAAGTCTGGCTGCACTTTATCTAATGATAGCCAGGAATTCAGCTAGTTTAATTTAATGATTGGCACGTTAAAGGTTTCACTTCGCTTAGTTTGAGCTTGAACGAGCATAAATCATTAGCTTTGTGTGGTTAGCTAAAAACTTCCACACTGTTCTTATCACATCGCCTATGTGTTTGAAACGAATTTGGTTTTGCGAGGAGAAATAAATAGCCTACAATATTGAATAGAGAACAGAACAGAACCGAATTTGATGATTGTAAGAACAGTGAATGCGTGTTGATGTCAAGGTGACAGATGCTTATTTGTTTTTCATAAGGTCCGGTCTCTTTCTTTTCTTTTCTTTTCTTTTTTTTAGCGTTAACGACTGATTTAATAATAGCCTAAGTTAATTTCCTAATTATAACGTGCGCTTTTTTAAAAACTTGTATTCAAACTATAATATATTTGTTATTTTATTTGTATAAAATTAGGTATTAAAACCAATTGTTTTGTTCTGCATGAGCAAAAACTTAAGCCGCTCAATAAAAATTACTACTTTATTTATTTAGAAACAGAAGTTACTAATAATTAGGCTATTTAGGCCTACAGTATTTGGGTATTTTATTTATTTATTTTTGTTAATGTTTTAATCTAAAGCAAAGTATAACGCTCGATATCTGTAACCGACCTCCCAACATTGCAAACTCTGAACGCGTGCATGAGATATTCAAAGCAACGCAATTTCTTCTATCTGTTTGCAATATAACTAAATTTTAATTACAATGGTCATGTTTTTATTTTTTTAGAAGGCCTGTTTATTATGTGCAACATTTAAATTAATATTCAGAAACGGGTAAAGTTACTTTTCGGATGAACCTTTATACTAAACCAAAATAAAATATTGGAGATGTCTCTGCTATTCTGAATTAACAGGAATTTTTTTTTCGTCTGCAGAACGAAAAGATAAAAATCAAGAAATCCAGGAAAAAATGTTTAGCAGAATTACGAAAGTGATAAATGATCTTTGACAGGTAACGCATCTCAAAGTCGCATGCTGAGTCCAACACAGACTCGTGTTGCCGTTGGAGCAGTCAGCGCCGAACAACAGGCACGCAATATTAAATTTAGGCATAGGCCTACTGTAAAAGTTCAGCGAGAGATTTTCTTTATCCTTTGTTCTTTGATAAACTTCAAATATTGGCACCGAGTACAGGCTGTCAATGCACGGATTCAATAGACACAGGCCTGCTCTATCGACTCTGTTTACAGGTCGGGGATTTCGAACTCTGAAAAAAGATGTATAATGACGTCTTTCCATGGTTGAAACAATTCTTCTGATGTTTAATCATGTTTATTATTTCATGCTATAAATTAACAAGAAGTATATTTGTGTGATATTGTATGCACATTTGTCCGTGCACGAGAAGCGGCTGTGTGCTGCTCAGTAAACAGCGCTCATGCAGACGTGTTCTCTCGTGCCTTGCGCTTAAAGAATGCTATCAAGAAGAATCGATTTTCTATTCCTAACCCTACTAGCCTACAAAAAATATTTAAATCATGCTATTGCATGTAAATAAATATGTGTATAACTATAGGGCTATGTGAAATATGTTTGTCTTTTTTTATTTTTTATTGACAATTATCGTCTGGAAACAGACTTCGATATCGATATCGCGATACTTGCGAGACATCGTCGATATACGATAATATCATCATATCGCCCAGCCCTATAGGGCATAGAGTAATGACAAATAAAAATCGCTTGTTATTACCACTAACAAGGCTCAAAATAGCCCCACACTAACACGGTAGCATAATAAGGGTCCCTACATTCAAACCGAAGCATTGAGAACTTTGTCAGTGTCCATACAGTTTAATAAGAAGATATTTTATACATACAGTCAACTTCGCGAAAACAGGAAGAAGCCATCTTTGAAAAATAGTCTCTACCAGTCGATCTACAAACGCTGATCCAAGTGCGCTTAACTGTGTAGAATCTCATGGTCCGTTGTTTCCGGAAGAAACACAAACACGAAACCATTTTCTTCTCTTCAGTATGTACACGTAGCCTACTGTTCGTGCTCACCTTATTCACATCTCACCAGCGCACTTGGATCGGGGTTCATAGATCGACTGGTAGAGACTACTTTTCAAAGATGGCTTGTTCCTGTATTCGTGAAGTTGAATGTATGTATAAAATATCTTCTTATTAAACTGTATGGACACTGACAAAGTTCTCAATGCTTCGGTTTGAATGTAGGGACCCTCAAACTTCTCTGGGCAACGCGTATCTGTGTTACAAATGCCCCAGGCACAACGTTCAACCATATTTTTGATAAAACTACGACGGTAATAGCCTGCCGAGACCAAAAATATGAGACATCTGTGTTGAAATTCAATGGAGCGCTGTGAAAAAGTGTCGAACCCCTGAGGGAGCTAGTTCTTGGCTGTGCTGTGATTGGTCAATCTACATTCTAGGGCGTGGCTTAGCCAAAGGCGAATTAAAGTGAAAGCTAACCACAGCCCCCTCTTGTCCCAATCGGCTAGAAGGAAAACCACAGCTTATACATCCTGTGAAATATCTGAAATATTTTCTACAACATGAGTCAATGATTTCAGAATTTCCATTTTTTGAGTGAACTATTCCTTGAACACTCACAGCATCACTGGATGCTCCTTGTCACTAAAGGATCATGGCTGTGCATGTGCTCGAGCCAAGTATTAAGCCTTTGGGGGATTAGCAGGGTGGTTGGGAGTTTTCTCTAGGCTTGCCTGGCAAGTACCTTCCGTGGATTACACTGTTATGGCACAAACACATGCACACATTTCACCCAGCACACATGAACAGGTGGCAGAGGCTGAAATTGCAGGTGTCTAGTGCTGGGGAAGGGCAGAGGGAGGAAGGGCACATAGGAAGGTAGCAGCTGTTGCCCTGGGATTCTATGTACCTAATCTTCTCCTCCCTGTGTCCTTGGGGTGGGGGCGGAGCCAAAGGGGTCAGCAGATGTGGCATGGGAATAGAGGTAAGCACTGTTGCCCTGAGGCTGTTGTGACTCACCACTGAGGTGAACAAAGGCATGGGCAGGTAGGGTCTAAATAGGCCGCCTTCTTAAAGCAACATCACATCAATTTTGAACATCAAACTGTTGATGTAGTGTAATGATGATTTAGAGAAAGACGATTTGAGAAATTATCCTAGGGCTGGGCGATATGTCAAAAATATTTTATCGATAATCGCCTTAAAAAATATCGCGATATCCGATAATATCGTCTACCCAAGCCCCGCCCAACACGCCCCGCCGCGTGTTATAGGCCATATGTCATGTTATTTTAATCAGATATGACGGCGCGACTGCACACAAATCACCTCAGATAAGCAGCAGAGCGTCTAAGCCAACGCGCCGCAATCGCAAATGAAAGTGAAGAGTAAGTCGCAGAATCTTAAATCTTCATTAAAAGTAAAGAAACTAAATGATCAACGCATTCTCATCCCAAGGCGCCATATTTTGACACTTTTGCAAAAGCGTAAATATACAACGCACAGGGTACCCTTTAGCGCCAAATGAGACGGTTAAGTTTAGGTATGGGGTTGGGGTAGGGTTAGGCCACTAGGAGGCGCCTTCTGCCCGCTTTATTTTTACGTCTCATTTGGCGCTGAAAGGGTACCCTGTGCGTTGTATATTTACGCTTTTGCAAAAGCGTTTGTATATGGCGCTTTTGGGATGAGAACGGGCTGAAATGATCTGACCACCAGGCAGTTGGTGCTCTCTCTTATTGCCGTCTTTGGTGATTTTGCTGATGATGATCAATAAAATGCAGCGCATCTGTTGCTTTCGGTGACGTGCACTTCATTAAATCTGTATATTGCGCGGGAATTGAAGATCGGATTTAGGCTATCCATTTTGCAGAAACACATTTATGTGACCAGGTGTAGCCTAATGGAATCGATTTTGATAGATCAGAGTTCAGATAAATCAGCTTCCGATCTGAGAAAACGCATGAAGTGGCAGGTGTAAACAGCCCCGTTGAGTCTGGCTGCACTTTATCTAATGATAGCCAGGGATTCAGCTAGTTTAATTTAATGATTGGCACGTTAAAGGTTTTACTTCGCTTAGTTTGAGCTTGAACGAGCATAAATAATTAGCTTTGTGTGGTTAGCTAAAAATTTCCACACTGTTCTTATCACATCGCCTATTTGAAACAAATTTCGTTTTGCGAGGAGAAATGATATAGCCTATAATATAATTCATATATATAATGTATAATTCAATATATAATATAAATTACAAAATTGAATAGAGAACAGAACAGAACCGTATTTGATGATTGTAAGAACAGTGAATGCGTGTTGATGTCAAGGTGACAGGTGCTTATTTGTTTTAAGGTCCGGTCTCTTTCTTTCTTTTCTTTTTCTTTAGCGTTTCCGACTGATTTAATGATAGCCTAAGTTAATTTCCTAATTATAACGTGCGCTTTTTTTAAAACTTGTATTCAAACTATAATATATTTGTTATTTTATTTGTCTAAAATTAGGTTTTAAAACCAAATGTTAAAACATAAGTTACTAATAATTAGGCTATATATTTGGGTATTTTATTTATGTGTTTTTGTTCATGTTTTAATCTAAAGCAAAGTATAACGCTCGATATCTGTAACCGACCTCCCAACATTGCAAACTCTGAACGCGTGCATGAGATATTCAAAGCAACGCAATTTCTTCATCCGTTTGCAATATAACGAAATTTTAATTTTAATTACAATGGTCATGTTTTTATTTTTTTAGAAGGCCTGTTTATTATGTGCAACATTTAAATTAATATTCAGAAACGGGTAAAGTTACTTTTCTGATGAACTTTATACTAAACCAAAATAAAATATTGGAGATGTCTGCTATTCTGAATTAACAGGATTATTTTTTTCGTCTGTAGAACGAAAATATAAAAATCAAGAACTCCAGGAAAAAATGTTTAGCAGAATTACGAAAGTGATAAATGATCTTTGACAGGTAACGCATCTTAAAGTCGCATGCTGAGTCCAACACAGACTCGTGTTGCAGTTGGAGCAGTCAGCGCCGAACAACAGGCACACAATATTAAGTTTAGGCATAGGCTGTAAAAGTTCAGCGAGAGATTTTCTTTATCCTTTGTTCTTTTATCAACTTCAAATATTGGCACCGAGTACAGGCTGTCAATGCACGGATTCAATAGACACAGTCCTGCTTACCGACTCTGTTTACAGGTCGGTGATATTTCGAACTTGAAAAAAAATGTGTAAGGACGTCTTTCCATGGTTGAAACAATTCTTCTGATGTTTAATCATGTTTATTATTTCATTCTATAAATTAACAAGAAGTATATGTGTGTGATATTGTATGCACATTTGTCCGTGCACGAGAAGCGGCAGTGTGCTGCTCAGTAAACAGCGCTCATGCAGAAGTGTTCTCTCGCGTCTTGTGCTTAAAGAATGCTATCAAGAAGAATCGATTTTCTATTCCTAACCCTACTAGCCTACAGAAAATATTTAAATCATGCTATTGCATGTAAATAAATATGTGTATAACTATAGGGCTATGTGAAATATGTTTGTCTTTTTTATTTTTTTATTGACGATTATCGTCTGGAAACAGACTTTGATATCGATATCGCGATACTTGCTGAGACATTGTCGAATATACGATAATATCGTCATATTGCCCAGCCCTAAATTATCCTATTTTGTCATTTATTTGTGTATTATCATAACAGCATATACACTACCATTGAAAAGATTGGGGTTGGTAAGATGTTTTTAATGTTTTTTAAAGAAGTGTCTTATGCTCACCAAAGCCGCATTTATTTGAGAATATTCAAAATACAGTAAAAACAGTAATATTGTGAAATAAGTTAAATCTATTAAGTTAAATCTTTTCCATTTTAATTTATTTCAAAATGACATTTTTTCCTTTGATGGTAAAACTGATTTTTCAGCAGCCATTACTTCAGTCTTCAGTAACATGATCCTTCAGGAATCATTCTAATATTTTCGATTTGGTGCTCAAGATACATTTCTTTTTATTATCAGTGTTGAAAACAGTTGTGCTGCTTAATATGTTTGTGATAACTGATACCGTTTTTCAGGATTCTTTGATAATAGAAATTTCAAAAGAACAGTATTTGAAACTTTATTTTTGTAAAAGAAAATGTTAAACATTATAAACGTCTTTACTGTCACTTTTGCATCAATTTAATGTACCCTTGCTGAATAAAAGTGTTTATTTAAAAAAAAAATCTTACTGACCCTAATTATTTAAACGTTAGAGTAGAATTTAACTGTAATTGGGTACTGAAATAAGTAATATGCTTTGACAGGCACCTTACTTCTATATGCACTGTACACCAAGATGTGTTCACAGCAGCACAAATATACACTGTTTTGACCAATCAGCATCTAGAGATGCTTTATCATTACCTTAACACACAGATGGAGGACAATATAATCTTTGCAGCAGAAAAGCTTATTATTGGTGCACTGTAAAAGGTGTGGAACAGGATTGGTCCACTTACCGGTCCATAATTACATTGCCTTTGCACGAGGACACCACAATGATTCCAGCTGCGGTGGCCATAAGAGCGTGAATGGATGACACCAGCCTACAAGAGGAAGAGAAGACAAAAAAATGTATGCAGGTTACCATATTTACTGTAGATAATCCCACCCTAGAGGCTATAAACAACATAAAAAAAAGGTTTTATGCAATGTAAAAAAGAATCACTATTATTTATGTGGATCATTTGAAGCACATACCAATGATAACTGAATAATTTAACGAATCACTATTATTTATATGGATCATTTGAAGCACATACCAGTAATAATTGAATCATTTAAAGAATCACTATTATTTATATGGATCATTTGAAGCACATACCAGGGATAATAGAATAATTTAAAGAATCACTATTATTTATATGGATCATTTGAAGCACATACCTATGATAATTGAATAATTCAAAGAATCACTATTATTTATATGGATAATTTGAAGCACATACCAATGATAATTGAATAATTTAAAAGTTTGTTATTTGACTAACTAAATGGCACATCAAGGAGAGCTAGCGGATGTCAAAATTTCCAGTGAATAACTGACCGCTATGGATAATTTCTATGATATTTTTTTTTTTTTTTTTTGGTCATTTTTGAGCATGAAAGTGTGGCCAGAATATTCTGACTTGAGTCTATATTTCAAAAATCGAAATGAATGATATTGAGTCAACAGTTAAATGACAGTGCTCTGATAAGCATCCGTGTTAACGGGGTTAAATGTCAGAGTTAGCCAGACCTGTAAGTCATCCACCACCACCGAACCCTATATGGAGATAATGGAGATGTTTGTATGTGGGAAAGATCAAGCATTTCTTCTGTACTCTCAACAACCTGCAACCGATGGGTAAAACTTGTCAAACCATTAAAAAAAAAGTCTTACTCTGAGTCTCACTGTATTGTTGAATAAAAAAAATGGCAGGAATAATGGCAATTTGAGTCAAAATAATCTTTTTGACTACTGATGCCATCTGCTTTCAAGCTTAATTTATTAATAATAGTCACAGGTCATGTGATATTGATGACTGACAGTGTCAGTCTCTTCTCTGAAAATACTTAATCACATTCTGGAATTAATAAACTAGTGAAAGATGAGTGATAGTACAGTCCTATTGTCACAACTCGTGGAAGTCAAAAGCACAAAGATAAGGATAAAGATACTAAATAGTCTTTAATAGTAAATCCAAAAATAACAAACTCAGAAAAAGGAAGGCATTGCAAAGTAGTAGAACCACATAACACTGACGATACTAGACAAATGAGGATTCAAACAGGAACTAAATACACAGTTTAATGAGGTGAACAAAGCTGAACAGGATATACAATCAAATCAGAAACTATGCAACACATCAGACACAGACAGGAAATGAACAAGGACAGAAAACCAAACTAAACTGAATGGCCGTTTCTCAATACCAAGTACGCAAAATTGGTAGTTCAGACTTGCCAAGTTCGACTCAGGAGAACGAACTCCTGAGGAGGAGAGGGACGCAAGTCCGGTTCTTCTGCAAATGGAACAGAGCGTTCTTGATCGCATCACTCAGCACGCTCAGGCTACTCCGGTTAACTATTTAAGTATATTTTTAGGCAAAAATAAAACAAAATATATGCCACAACTCTGCCTCTTTTCATCAACAATAAAACTAAATATGTTATAAAACACCACTCTGCCTCTTTTCATTAAAAAAACAAACAAACAAACAAACAAACATATTAGCTTTATCTTAAACATATTAGCTTAATGGCCATGTGGTGCAGGCAACGCGTACATTGATTATCTTCACTGCATATATTTATAACAAAATGAACGTCATCTTAAATTGTTTTCATTTTTAAAATAGCCATTTTAAGAACACATCCAGGGATTTGAACTGGACTTGGGTAGATGTGAACTTTGGGGCAGTGACTGATGACGTTTCACAAGTCCACAAGAACACGAGTACAGACAAGAACGCATATAATTTTGACACCTAATGCATCATATTTCTTAGTACCTTAATTGTTTTTGTAATTAATTGTTAGTTAATGCACTTATTGTAAAGTGTTTTAAATCTTTTTTTTTTGTCATTTTAAATAAAATTATAGCTTGTTTTTTCCATTTAAATAAAGGTTTGTGCAGATGAATAGACATTAAATTTGCAGATTACAAATGGAAATAGAAAAAAATACATTCAAATTATATTGTCTGACAATAAGTATTAATGCTTTAATATAATATAATATAAAACCTTAAGGTTGAAAAAATTAATTGGTTAATTGTGTCAACTACCCAAAGATAATGATTAAGAAAAGTTTTTGCGGCATATTGCAGTCTTTATAAAGCACAATATATTAGTCACATTAGGGCAATGAAAAGAATGAAATGAAGTGTAAGTTCATTGTAGAGCTCAGTCTAAGCCTCTGACTGCCCGCTGAGCTGCACGGCTGAGCATTGCACATGAGATGACGCTTGCTCGTCATGACAACCCCGGTCATGTGACCTGGGCCTGACAGCTTACGCCTGAGTTGGCCACTGGATAAGCGCTTCCCTCCACAAACACACACACACAGAGCTCGGCTCCCCACATCACTGTATCCTTGGAGCCTTCCTGCCTGAATACCGTCACAAGACCCGTTTAACACAATCCACTCTTTGTATCCCCTCTCAGTTTTTCTCTTACAACAAGCTCGAAAAGAAAGAAAAGGAGAAGAAAATGCTTCTTTGGTGTAACTTTGGGGTGGCTTGCATGACATACTTTCTTATCTCCAAATATCAAACATTGATAAAAAGTAGCAAACAACAGTGCTCAATTCTGTTTTAATTACAATTACAAACTGTTTTAATTTTAGTTTTTGTCATTTTTATTTTTTTTTTATTTGGAGTTATTTTAGCAGTCACTACCCAGAGATAGGAAGAAGGAGAACTAAAATATCTAAATAGATCTCCTATATAGCAATCCGTTTGCATTGTCATTAATTTCAAATAGAACTTGTTTTATCCCAACTGTGATTTGAAATCGCCTCGGTTATGACTGTAACCTTTAGGGAATGAAAACGCTATGTTGGCTAACGCTGTGGGAACATTCTGCGTGATTGCATCATGAAGAACTTATGAAATCAGTCCAATGGCGTGACAGGACAACAGAGGCGGGTGACATCATGATGTAAGAAAACTATAGACCTAAAGATCTCTATGGCATTGCTCTCCTGGAGTAATTAGATTCGAAGTGGATTTACTTCATGTAAAGTTAACGAAAGTTATCATTGGATTGTAATGTTTAAAGCAGATGTCTTAACATATGTCAGTGGACCGGGAAGATCCTCAATCATAACATACATGTATAGGGACAGGAGGAACAAATGACAGAGGCAGTGGGATTGTGAGTTAGGCCTTTATTAAAGTGAGACATTTATTAAAGTAAATAAACACAAAATGTCCAAACATGGGGGAAATAAAGTGTTAAAACCAAGAGAATCTGGTGTCCTTGTTGTGCCAGGGAATGGCGAAGGATGGCTAGTGAAGAGTTGGGATGGGTCGAGGTACGGGGGCGGTGTCTGGCGGCTTGTCCTCTCTAGGCCCCAACAACTGAGGGGAATAGACAATTTGTCCCGAACTGTGGGGCCTCCATCTGTGGCCTCTCCACAAAAGCCTCCACGCCTCTTTCAGAGTGTCATGAATACTATTTCAGAGAGAAGAGAGCCCTCTACTAGTCATCTTTTTGCCCTCTTTCCTATAGGTATTTAGGTAGTGGGAGCAGCTTTTTGTGTGCTTCAGAGGCCGCACTAAAGGGCTGCCGTTACAAAGCAAAGACTTATTCCATTGGATAGTGGATGCAATAGCACTGGCTTGCGTTTACAATGCCCAATTGGAATGAGGGCCCACTCCACTAGAGGAATGGCCTCCTCCTGGGCATGTTCTAGGGGAGTGTCTATTGGCAACATCTGTGTGGTGGCCGGCTGGTCCTCGCGTCCACCTTTGTCAGGTTCTATAACTTGCCTGAACCTTTAGACACAGATTTTATCTGCCTGAGTCAGTCCAGGACCTTTTTAGTGTCTAGACTGCTTAAACATTGCCCCAGAGCTTCGCCCCTTGTGGCCAAATTCTTACTTCACCCCAGGTATTTTCATCTCAGTGTGGGTCGATGAAAGGCCTGTTAAGGTTCTCTGAACCAGTTTCAGTACCTGTTCAGTACAGTTTAAGTATTTTAAAAAATGTCCCATTTTGTTTCATCCATTTATCATCACTGTCAATCATTCCAGTTTCTGATTTATTCGTTAATTTAAATAGGTTTCAATTCAGAAACTTTGCAGTGTACTTATCAGCATTAAAAATGAAACCTGTATTCAGATTGTAAATGGTTAATAAAAGAAAACAAGAGAAGCTCCCTCCCTTTATGATCAATAAGGCTGTCCTATTCGTAACCCACTTATTGGCTGTAAATTAGAAGCACTGAAAAGAAAATTAAGCAATTTAATCATCTATGGAATGGGCAGGACTCTAAAACTCCAAACAATCATTTTCAAGAACCATCTAGAATCATTGGACAGAAAAAGCGTCAATCAATCCACCCGTGTGTTCCCGTTCTACTACCAACAGATGCGACTGTGGCATTTTTTCTGCTTGACAGGTGAGAAGCCAATTGACTAGTAGTATTTACTACTAATCAGGGAACTGTCTTTACTGACGATATGCACATGAGAATTGTAGATGTTCTAACGTTATAGCACAGCCATATGTAGAACTAGCTAGCTAAACAACCTGTTTGGGGAGGAAGCTGGTGTGAGCGATTGTATTTATTAGTTTTTGCTTGTGCTTGATTGCACGTCCATGTTTTTCGAATGGGTAAGGGTTTGACCGATTATCGGCCTGGCCGATTATTCGGTGCCAATTTGAAGCATTTTTATGGTTATCGGTATCGGCCATTTTCAAATCCGATTAGCAGATAAAATTATTTTATTTTGAAATGCGCTGATATTTGGCTCTAACGCAGCCACCTCTGTCGGAACTCACCACTCTGTAGACTAGACTTATGTCCCCACACATCTGATGTGTTGGGAGTCACGAGTCCGGCCAATCAGCGCGTCAAGCTGAAAGGCACGTGACGCTTGCACTGTTTTCAACCTCAGCGGCATCATTATATGAGGACATGACTGCATAAACATCATCTCCAGAGTCGCTCACTTAGTCATTTCATGAGCTTTTAATGCTTCAACTGAGAAAAGTTATCGTCATATCATAGACAAACGGAAACTCAAAGATCTCCACGGCTACCCGTCAAAATAAAAGTTCGTTTTTTCACAAAGCCCTAAAAATGTCATTTTTGTTAAACTGTAAATAAATTGAATAAGTTTGATGATTTTAATTAATTAGAAATGCTTTTTGATTACAAAAATAAAATTAAAAATTAAAATAGAGTCTTTTAAGTTTTACAAAATGTTTACAGATTGCTGCTGGGTGCTCCCTGCACTTTTTTACAAGTTATTATTATTAATAACAGTTCTCAGATTCAAAGACATGTTTAAAATCATTTAAAGAAAGTATTTGTCAACTTAATTTTGACATAAATTTACAGTTTTACTCCAGACATAGGCTGTACAGTTTGGTACGTTTCAAATACAGCAAAAAGAAAGAAATGGCAGAGAAATTTCCTTGATTTAATTGTTTTAATTATATTTTTATTAAAACTAACATCATAAAGTATGATATTTTTTAACTTTGAGCAATAATGGAACTATACTTGACTTTTCTTAGGAGCATACAAAACAAAACAGCTCCATGGACAAAAATTAGGGCTGTATTCAACCAAAGAAATCCTTAGTCGACCAAGGTCTTGTCCTGCGCGACGATTAGTCGACTAAAAAAAAAAAACGGATGTTTTGATTGAACATTTTTTAAACAATTGTCATAGAGCATTTATAAAACAACAACGAAAAAACATCGAAAATAAATAAAACTATAATAATAATACAATTCTTTGAAAATTAAGTGATTTGTTTAACTGCAAGTGAGGAGCTCTGTCCTTGGTCTATACTGACGGTCACAATCGCGCACCTGATCACACCACACGCTACAAAATAATATACCTGCTATCTGCCACTTAATGCAAAATCCTAACAAAAGCTCTCGTTTATACAGGCTGTA
Source organism: Hybognathus amarus (assembly GCA_030378365.1). Lineage (NCBI taxonomy): Eukaryota > Metazoa > Chordata > Actinopteri > Cypriniformes > Leuciscidae > Hybognathus > Hybognathus amarus. The sequence continues at coordinate 69,413 of JAQIUQ010006313.1, forward strand.
TTCTTCTTTACTTACAAAGCTATGGGTTAACTTTTGTCCAGCCGATCTGTTAGGCGTCTTAAAACAACAGACAAAATAGCCCAAAAAACTATCTGAAATCTAGGCTGTGTTGTAAGATAGCATATAAGTTTAATTTCGTTTTGTTACATTGTTTAGGCTACTTTCAAATGAGTCAAGTGTACAGATAAAAACCTATTAAGAAAACAATCTATTGAGTCAGTATGATAAAGCCGTTAAAAGAGCTGCTCACGTCTTTTGCGCGCTCAAGTTTGATTTTAAATAGGCACGCGATGTGCGCGCTCATAATGGAGCAACGCGGTCGCCACCGTCGCCTACCTCCACAAACATGTAGCCAGACAAAAGATTTAGATTTCTTGGACATTCTGTCGACTAAAGTAGCGTGAACTGAATGAATACAGCAAAACCACCTACCAGTACATCCCTGACTGAGCGCGAGCAGCAGCGCAGCCAGTAGGTGCGGTTCCCGAGTGTGTTATGTGTGTGCGCTAAACTGTGGCGCAGTTACAAGAAATAGCCTAAAAGCATTTAAAGTTGGGGATAAAACATAGGCTAATTATATTTAGAATACAGTAATAAATAACTGCTTTATAAAGGAATAAATATCAGGGAGTAAATCATTGAAAATGTATTTCTATTGGCAAAAAAAAATAAAAAATGCGACTGGTCGACCAATAAGAATTTCAGTCGACCAAGACGATATTCGACTGATTAGTCGACTAAACGACTAAAGTTGACAGCCCTAGACAAAATGAAATGTAATATTGTAGTAGTTATAAACAAAGGTTTATTTTAGTTCCGATTAACATTTGAGGGCAGCATTTGTATTCATAATGTCAAAATGCAACCGACGTGATGTTACTTGAAAGCATTATAGCCTACTATTCCTGTCAAACTTACAAGATAGTAGTGTTATACAGTAAATCCTTGGTGATGTTGCTGATCTGTGGACACTGGATAGTTCATTCATGGCACAATGTTTCTTCCTGGTTTCCACGTCAGCGCTGTTTGATCCGTTAATAACGGAGAAATGTGAATGTTTCTCACTAGATCTCACAGCGATATTATTACTTCAGTGGCGAATTCAAATGTTTTCTTTACTGGATTTGGCTGTGTAACAGTGCTGATGATGAAGATCGGCTCGCGCTGCATTGGTCCAAACTGAAAAACGGTCCGTCATCCAAACAACCACACAATAACGAGTAAGTTAGCTCAGTTTCGTTCCGCTGACATTACATTTGCCATTTGATGTTGGGCAATGTTGTGGTCACGCCAGCTTCTCCTACATTATGAACACGCTTGCCACGTGCCAACATTTGAATAACGAAATGTTGGTTCATGCTGATCCTTTTACCTGTATTTTCCTCACTATATAATTATAATCCGGAGCGCCTGATAATGTATTAGTTAACAACGCTCCGAGTTATTAAATTCGCCCGCTGAACTTGCGCTCGTGTCCATCTTGTGCCCGCTTTGTCACACGGCCAGTTCAACCTCGTATAAATCAGGTTATGTGTGTCTGTCTCCCGCTTGCGAGCGCTCACTCTTAACAGACACGCTGTCCAGAATGCGCGTCACAGAATGTTCATAAAGCGCTCCCCGTTCACAGTAACCAGGTCCTCTCATTCAAAACAGCCAGCCTATGCTATCATTGAGCCGCCGCACATTAAATACTCATATGAGTCAGGCTGCGAATGTAAGTCACTTGCCCGCTCCAGCGCGCTCAAGCTTACTAAATATAAACGCCTTACCACCGGCGTCGCGCACGCGCTATTTTCCCAGCACATCTAGTGGATGCATAACGCAAACCCAGTCAAACGTTTGACTGCAGTATCTTATGCGCCTCATAATCCGGTTGATAGACTCATCTTTTTGCACAAGAATCTCTCAATAGTGGATGAGTAAATAACATTGCACTTTGTATCCTGAATGCAGTATTTTTTTATTATTATTTTGCTCTGCTTTTTTTATTCAAACCACAAGCTAATTTATGTTTGTTAAAGGTAAAAGTGCACTTTTTCTTTCACATTGATCACTTCATATACCAGTTATCAAGGTTTGGAATTGGGATCCACTTGAATATTCTAAAGTGTGTTTGTTTGCATTTTGTATTTCATAAGTGGTAGTTGAAGAGGTTGTATTACTTAGTGTTGTTCAGTACAGACTAGTACAATGTTAATTTATTCCATACACATTGATGTTCTTCCTACTGTGTCATTCTGTTTATGCTCATAAGAAAAATAAAACATATTTTTGGGATGAAACAGCAGTCTCTTTCTGCACAAAACATGTACCGAAGTCGAACCGAAACCTGTGGCCCAAAAACCGAGGTACGAAGCCGTACCGTGGGCTATCTGTACCGTTGCACCCCTAATATACACACACACACACATATCGGTTCAAATATCGGTTATCGGTCTATTTGATCTGTAATAATCGGTATCGGCCCTGAAAATCACATATCGGTCGAACCCTAGGTGGAGTCAGGGCCAGCGCTGGAGAAGAGAAGCTAGGACCTTATGAGTTGTGTATTTTCAAAATCTGCTGGCCAATTTTGCAAATCACATACCCCAAATTTAAAGGTGCTGTAGGACATCTGAGAAAATTGTAACTTTAGCCTGATAGCACTAAAAACGTATGTTCCACCCTCCCTGCAAATCGCCATCTAAAGCCAGGCCTCCTGAAAGAATGAATGCGCACAGCCAAGAAGACCAAAGACGATGTTACTGCAATACCAATATCAAATGTCATTCACCATTGAGAAAACATTTTAGTACAGTTAGTACTACAATACCAAACATAAACAAATTCTTAAAAACAGAATTAGAAGCTGCAAGTTCTCAGGTATGTTTAGCTAGCAAAACTTGTATGTAATAATATTTCTTGCATGACAGGGTTTCCACACTGAGAGTCTGCTTGGCTCAAAAGAAGATATAGATTGTAGATCCTTTGCTAGTGCCACTTGTTGTCGGTTCAGAAGGAAAGTTAGGTTGTTGCTGCTTGCCTGCCATTCTCACTCTGTCAGAACACAGCATACGTGAACACATTGATGACTTATTATGTCTGCGTGAACAGCCTGCACAGTGGTATGCAAAAACACATTGACCGACAGGGAACACGTACTATAGGACCGTTTGAACCGAACACAACATTTTATTGTTCTACACCTTCAAAATAAATTTTTACCGCTTAACAGAGTGATTGCTATCAGGATATGAGGACACTTTCAAACAGAATAAAAAAAAAATTCTGCAGAGAATCACCAAAGGCACCTTTAATCGTACAATGAATCTCTTATTTTTATTGTGTTTACAGTTTGTTGGTTATAATGAAAGGATCTGCGAGCTGCACCTTGTTGAACAAAACAAAATCTAGTGTTTATCAGCGGTGTTAAGCAAATTCAGACTAATTAACTGACTAGCATTTCTGCTCTGATAGGCCATTGCATTCACGAGTAAAACAAATAAGATTGTGATTGTGTTTTTACAAGCGTTGAGCATTGTAGACACTGTAAATGGAAAGCTTTGGCACAAAGAGAGCACTCAAACATGAACAAGGCAGGGTCTATCATAGCACATAAATTATGCTCATATTGTTGCTTTGCTGAGACAAAATCTGTTGATGTTAAAGCTGCAGTCCGTAACTTTTTTGGGTTAAAAATTATCCGAAATAAATTTGAGCAAGTACATAACTAGCCTGTGTTCAAAACGATCTGCTTACGCCGTAGCTCGATTTCAAAACGGTAAGCTTGTAATAAGCTTATAATTCCAGTGGTGCTGGTGGATTTCTGCGGAAATTCGAGCATGTCTTGCGTCATTACATCACATCTATACAGATTAAAAGGGAGTCTCGGCTAGTAGGCTATATTGCGTGCCGTGAGGATGTTGGAGGTGGAGATATATATCCTGTTCCTACAACACTTGATATAGTTAAACTTTTTAATTTGATGGCAAATCCAGAAAGGTTCAAAAGACAATCACCAGTGACAACTGGAAATTCACCCGTGGCAAAATTGCAAAAGACTTTGGAGTGGCTACAGAAAAAAAAAAAAAAAGAGAGACTGAACCGGGCCCATGTGAAAACAAGGATAAATAAATAAATATATATATATATATATATATATATATATATATATATATATATATATATATATAATATCAGGGATGGGCAACTGGCGGCCCGCGGGCCGCATGTGGCCCGCCTCCTCACTCAGTGCGGCCCGCGGGTCAATTTTTAAATCCCATAGAAATGTTGGTTTCACAGGTTTTATCGCGTGAGAACAGGTTGCGCATCTAAACCAATTCAAAAATGTAATGATAAAGTATACCGATAGAGGGCGCCTTCACACAAAACATGCTTAGTCGGACGACTCTGACCAGCGTCACTACAGTCAACGATGAAGAGAACCATGAGCGGGAAAAAAGAAAACTGAACCAAGAAAATCGTACTTTTCAGGCGAGATGGGAAACAGACTATCTGTTTACAGAATTCAAAGGTAAACCTATGTGTTTAGTGTGTCTGGAAACAAGATCCGTTTTTAAAGATTTCAACTTAAGTCGCCATTACAATACAACACACAGGGAAAAATATGGAAAGTACACCGGAGCTGCTAGGGCCGCTATTATAACCGACCTGAAAGTAAAGCTCAATCAACAACAGAGTGTTTTTACAAGATTTACATCTACACAGGAGTCGGCCCTAAAGGCATCTTATTCTGTGGCACTGGAGCTTGCTAAAGCCAAGAAGCCCTTGTCAGATGGTGAAATGGTGAAGAGGTGTGCAATGGAAATGGCCAAATCATTTGGAGACGAGGATATGGCTAAAAACTTTGAAACTGTCTCCTTGTCCCGTCGCACAGTGACACGCAGAATTTTTGACATCCGTAATCACGTCGATGGCAAATTGAAACAAGTCATGCACGACTGCAAATACTTCTCATTAGCTTTGGATGAGAGCACGGATGTATTTGGGAGCATTAGTGCGAGTAAAATATATTTGGGAGCATTAGTGCGAGTGCAAATAATGGTTGTGGTGCGACCTCTACAAAAAGTTCGCAAATTACTGTGTACCTTATGTGCGCTGATACGCGGTGGCCGTACCATCATTCTATCCAACATACATAACCAATCAAACTTCATCCTTACGTTCTTAACTTTAAAGCAGATTTTAGATTGGTTAATATTAGCTGTCAATCACTCCCTTTCGCGGCGCTCCGTTGTCAAGTGACAGGGAGCCGACTGACCGTGCGAATCTAAGGCTGGAGAAGATGAAACGAACGCTGACAGATTGATAAAGATGAGATAAAGCTGCAGCTTATGGTGAAAAGTATGCTTCACTTAATACTTTCTTTAGTTTTGTGCAATCAGTAAATGTTTTTTTTTTGAGAGCCCACAATGTTTACACTGGAATAATACAAAATAATTTTAAAAAGTTTGTTAAAAGTTCATTAATGAATAGAAGCAAAACAAAAAAATAATTGAGTATGGAAATGCAGGTTGGTTCACTAAACCTTTCAGAGTCTGTAATAAAGACATATGTTTTGTTCTTATAAAATGGTAGTTTTGTATTTACTTAATAGGCTACTTTTCAGTTTTGTGCAATCATTGTATGTTTTTTGAGAGCCCAACATGTTTGCACTTGACTGGAATAATATTAAAAACACAGTAATGCCACAGTAATGTGTCTTTGTTTATGTTAAAAGTTCATTCTTTAAAAGAAGCTGAAGAAATAATTTAATATGGACATGCAGGTTGATTTACTTAGCAGAGTCTGACTCTGTAATAAAGACATACCTACATATGTTTTCTTCTAAAATGATACCTCTAATTCTCCAATATCCCATTGGTGGAAGTGCACGTCACATTTGGCCCTCAGATAGTGACGATAAAATATTTGTGGCCCTCACTATCATCAAAGTTGCCCATCCCTGATATATATATATATATATATATATATATATATATATATATTCACCCGTATATATATATATATATATATATATATATATATATATATATAATTCACCCGTGGCAAAATTGCAAAAGACTTTGGAGAGTGGCTAGAGAAAAAAAAAAAAAAAAAAAGAGAGACTGCAACCGGGCCCATGTGAAAACAAGGATAAATATATATATATATATATATATATATATATATATATATATATATATATATATATATATATACACACACACACACACACACACACGCACATATAGTGCGAGTACGAGCCGCGGGCCCAAGCCGGTGGCACCGCACCCCGGTGCCTTTAGTTACCTAAAGGCACCGGGATGGCGGTACCGTCGGCTTTGGCCCTTCCATCGTTGCTCGCAGCTATATTCATATATATATATATATATATATATATATATATATATATATATATATATATATATATATAAATAAAGCCGGTGGCACCGCCACCTTGGTGCCTTTAGGGTTATTCTGTACGACGTACAAAAACGTAACCCCCGCTTTGACTGTCGAAAAGAAGTGTATTGTAGAGCTTGCATCAAAGCGGACTCAGATGCGCTGTGCGCTGTAATTCCATGTGGCTTTAAGCGCATCATTCTCCACTCGGGATGTGCATAAGCGCTTTGTGCCACACTGGACTGAGCCTTTCATATCATAATGAAATGACGCAATGACAGATTATTAATTGCCTTTCTTGTTCTGTTCTATCTATTATATGTTGATAAAATATAATAAAATATAGGCCTAATATAACCTAAACAATACCTTTGTTAGATTCTTTATTTAGGCTCATAATATAATACAAAAGAGGCGTAATATAATATAAAAAACCGAATTGAAGTATTTGAAGGTATATAAATATATCAGTTTAAATGATTCAATTTGTGCATATATTATATTATTATAATATGAAAACAAACTATTAATATAGCTGCGAGCAGCGCACGCGGGCCCAAGCCGGTGGCACCGCAATCCCGGTGCCTTTAGTTACCTAAAGGCACCGGGATGGGCGGTACCGCCGGCTTTGGCCCTCCATCGCTGCTCGCAGCTATATTATATATATATATATATATATATATATATATATAAAGCCGGTGGCACCGCCACCTTGGTGCCTTTAGGGTTATTCTGCACGACGTGCAAAAACGTAACCCCTGCATTTGGAATACATACTAGTATGTATTCCACAATTGGAATACATACTAACATACTAGTCAGAACTGAATAGTTGATATCTGAATGACAGATCACCATAGAAGTCAATGGAAAAAATGTGACTAGTAACATACTACTAGTGTACTAGTCACCACTGAAGTAAGTACTAGTGTCTAATGAATAAGTACTAGTATCTATTTAATAGGTACTAGTATCTAATGAATAAGTACTAGTAACTAATTAATAAGCATTGGTATGTAATGAATAAGGACTAGCATCTAATGAATAAGTACTAGTATCTAATAAATAAGGACTAGTGTCTAATGAATAAGTACTAGTATCTTTAAAAAGGTACTAGTACCTAAAGAATAAACACTAGTATCTAAAGAAAAGGCACTAGTATCTAAAGAATAAGCACTAGTAGCTAATGAATAAGTACTAGTACTTAATGGAATAGATACTAGTATCTAAAAAATAAGTACTAGTAGCATGAAAATAGAGACTAGTAGGTTAAAATGATTAAATGTTAAAACGGCTTGCCATACTCTATCTGTCGTTTCGACTAGTCACAATTACGTTACAGATATCTTAAATGATAATACAAACTATCCAAAATGTAATTACGACTAGAAAGACGTTGTTGATATCTACAATGTTAATTACGAATAGTCAAACTTAGCTTTTAAATGTTAAAAGGGCTTGCCATACAGAAGTGTAGGCTCAGAGAGACACTCAACATTTTCAAACCAAAATATCTGACTTTCTGTGGGTCCTAGCTCATGAGTGTAAATTAGAAAGTTGTCCGGCTTGAGGAGAATATATGAATATATGAAACGATGAGATCAACATGTGTACTGAGTTTCATATTATTACATGCAAGCGTGTTTGATTTATGGACCAAGTTTTGGACCCCGTTCCAGGGGGCGCTGTCTAGCCCCCTTGCCACACCCGGGTACCATCTTCAGCCCGGCTCTGATGGCTGTGGGATCTGACCTGTGTGCAAAGTTTCAAGAGTTTTCAAACCCGTTAAGGGCCCCAAAAGCCGCTAAGAGACTCAAAATCATCAAAAAAAGGAATGTTAAAGTTTGATGCGTTGCTATGGCAACATTATCTTAGATATTGAATAATGCTTTCACAGCTCTTCATCTGGCGTGTGTTTACATTATACACATGAAGTTTGAAGCAAATCGGGTAAAAGTAAGAGTGCGATTTCAAAGCATTTTGAAAGTGAAACACTTTCTGCTGCCAGTTGGTGGCGCTATATATTTGACTCACAATAGTCACATCCATGTGATCGGCCTCTTACAACGAACACACTGCTGAAGTTTCATCAAGATCAGTTAATGTATGCAGAAGTTTTAACACACTTCCTTTTTGATTTATTTACTTACTTTTTTGATTTATGGACCAAGTTAATTTAATTAATACACTAATTATATAAAACTATTGTCAATGCACTACAATTAAACGGGTTATATGCCTTTACTTATAAAAAAATAAAAATAAAAACTTATTTAAAAAATACCAGGCTTAAGAAATGTATTTACTTTAGCAGGCCAGACACAGTGAAATGGTTAAGCCCCCTCCCCCTACACACACACACACACACACACACACACACACACACAGACTGTGTGTCAAGAGACTCAAAATCACACACACACACACACAGACTGTGTGACAGGCAAAGACAGGCCTAGGCTCAGAAAGAGCATGATCATATTCAAACTACAATATCTGACTTTCTGTGGGTTTGAGCTTATTATTGTTAATTAGAAAGTTGTTTGGCTTGAATAGAACAATATACACGGCAAGTTTTGTAACTGTCAGTAAAACTAACCAAGTTATAACACACTTTATGTGTCCTTTTTTAGTCAAAAAAATCTGCCACGGCCAAACCGTTCGAGATATCACAAATCCGTCCGGAATTTAGCATCCTCAATGTCTTGACTTCATGCACACCGAGTTTGGTGGTGATTGGTAACAGCATGGGTTGTAATTTGATGTTTTTCTAGGACATTTATTTAAAAAAAAAAAACATAATTCCCGACTTCCGTTTGAACTGTCGTAAAACTTAGAGCACGAAAGTTGTTTGGCCTGATGTGATCTATGAGTGTACCGAGTTTCATATTAATCCATGCACGTGTGTTTGATTTATGGACAAATGTTCGAATCCCTAAAAGAATGCATCCTAAAAGAATGGTAAAGTTTGATGCGTCGCCACGGCAACAGTTTCAAAGATATCAAGAATCCATTCATAGGTCTTCATCTGCCGTGTATTTACATTATACAGATGAAGTTTGAAGCAAATCGGGTAAAAATAAGAGGGTGATTTCAAAGCATTTTGAAAGTGACACACTTCCTGCTGCCAGTTGGTGGCGCTATAACTTTGACTCACAATAGTCACATCCATGTGATCGTCCTCTTACAGCGAACGCACTGCTGAAGTTTCATCCAGATCAGTTAATGTATGCTGAAGTTATGACACACTTCCTGTTTCACGTTTCTCGCCATAGTTTCGTTTCCTCGCCACGGCCAAACCGTTCGAGATATCAAAAATCCCCACGCAAACTTTCATCCTCAATGTCTTGACTTCACGCTGACCGAGTTTCGTCGAATTTGGATCAGAGCTCTAGGAGGAGTATTTAAAAGTTCATTGCGTGTGTTTTACAAAAAACCTCAATAGCCGACTTCCTGTTGGGCTGGGGTAAAAAGTAAGAACGCGAGGTATAGATGAAATTATGCTATCGACATGTGTACCGAGTTTCATATTATTACATGCAAGTGTGTTTGAGTTATGGACCAGGTGTTCGGACCCCGTTCCAGGGGGCGCTGACGAGCCGCCCTGCCACGCCCGGGTACCAGCTTCAGCCCGGCTCTGATGGCCGCGGGTTCTGACCCGTGTGCAAAGTTTCAAGAGTTTTCGAGCATGTTAAGGGCCCCAAAAGTGCCCGAATAGTCGCTAGAAAAATAAAAAAAAAATAAAAATAATATATAAATATAGCTGCGAGCAGCGATCGCGGGCCCAAGCCGGTGGCACCGCAACCCCGGTGCCTAAAGGCACCGGGATGGCGGTACCGCCGGCTTTGGCCCTCCATCGCTGCTCGCAGCTATATTATATATATATATATATATATATATATATATATATATATATATATATATATATATATAAAGCCGGTGGCACCGCCACCTTGGTGCCTTTAGGGTTATTCTGCACGACGTGCAAAAACGTAACCCCTGCTTTGGAATACATACTAGTATGTATTCCACAATTGGAATACATACTAACATACTAGTCAGAACTGAATAGTTGATATCTGAATGACAGATCACCATAGAAGTCAATGGAAAAAATGTGACTAGTAACAAAAGAATAGTTACTAGTCACCATTGAAATAAGTACTAGTGTCTAATGAATAAGTACTAGTATCTATTTAATAGGTACTAGTATCTAATGAATAAGTACTAGTAACTAATTAATAAGCATTGGTATGTAATGAATAAGGACTAGCATCTAATGAATAAGTACTAGTATCTAATAAATAAGGACTAGTTTCTAATGAATAAGTACTAGTATCTTTAAAAAGGTACTAGTACCTAAAGAATAAACACTAGTATCTAAAGAAAAGGCACTAGTATCTAAAGAATAAGCACTAGTAGCTAATGAATAAGTACTAGTACTTAATGGAATAGATACTAGTATCTAAAAAATAAGTACTAGTAGCATGAAAATAGAGACTAGTAGGTTAAAATGATTAAATGTTAAAACGGCTTGCCATACTCTATCTGTCGTTTCGACTAGTCACAATTACGTTACAGATATCTTAAATGATAATACAAACTATCCAAAATGTAATTACGACTAGAAAGACGTTGTTGATATCTACAATGTTAATTACGAATAGTCAAACTTAGCTTTTAAATGTTAAAAGGGCTTGCCATACAGAAGTGTAGGCTCAGAGAGACACTCAACATTTTCAAACCAAAATATCTGACTTTCTGTGGGTCCTAGCTCATGAGTGTAAATTAGAAAGTTGTCCGGCTTGAGGAGAATATATGAATATATGAAACGATGAGATCAACATGTGTACTGAGTTTCATATTATTACATGCAAGCGTGTTTGATTTATGGACCAAGATTTTGGACCCCGTTCCAGGGGGTGCTGTCTAGCCCCCTTGCCACACCCGGGTACCATCTTCAGCCCGGCTCTGATGGCTGTGGGATCTGACCTGTGTGCAAAGCTTCAAGAGTTTTCAAACCCGTTAAGGGCCCCAAAAGCCGCTAAGAGTCTCAAAATCATCAAAAAAAAGGAATGTTAAAGTTTGATGCGTTGCTATGGCAACATTATCTTAGATATTGAATAATGCTTTCACAGCTCTTCATCTGGCGTGTGTTTACATTATACACATGAAGTTTGAAGCAAATCGGGTAAAAGTAAGAGTGCGATTTCAAAGCATTTTGAAAGTGAAACACTTTCTGCTGCCAGTTGGTGGCGCTATATATTTGACTCACATCCATGTGATCGACCTCTTACAACGAACACACTGCTGAAGTTTCATCAAGATCAGTTAATGTATGCAGAAGTTTTAACACACTTCCTTTTTGATTTATTTACTTACTTTTTTGATTTATGGACGAAGTTAATTTAATTAATACACTAATTATATAAAACTATTGTCAATGCACTACAATTAAACAGGTTATATGCCTTTACTTATAAAAAAATAAAAATAAAAACTTATTTAAAAAATACCAGGCTTAAGAAATGTATTTACTTTAGCAGGCCAGACACACAGTGAAATGATTAAGCCCCCTCCCCCTACACACACACACAGAGACTGTGTGTCCAGAGTCTCAAAATCACCCACACACACAGACTGTGTGACAGGCCTAGGCTCAGAAAGAGCATGATCATATTCAAACTACAATATCTGACTTTCTGTGGGTTTGAGCTTATTATTGTTAATTAGAAAGTTGTTTGGCTTGAATAGAACAATATACACGGCAAGTTTTGTAATTGTCAGTAAAACTAACCAAGTTATAACACACTTTATGTGTCCTTTTTTAGTCAAAAAAATCCGCCACGGCCAAACCGTTCGAGATATCACAAATCCGTCCGGAATTTAGCATCCTCAATGTCTTGACTTCATGCACACCGAGTTTGGTGGTGATTGGTAACAGCATGGGTTGTAATTTGATGTTTTTCTAGGACAATTATTTAAAAAAAAAAAACATAATTCCCGACTTCCGTTTGAACTGTCGTAAAACTTAGAGCACGAAAGTTGTTTGGCCTGATGTGATCTATGAGTGTACCGAGTTTCATATTAATCCATGCACGTGTGTTTGATTTATGGACAAATGTTCGAATCCCTAAAAGAATGCATCCTAAAAGAATGGTAAAGTTTGATGGGTCGCCACGGCAACAGTTTCAAAGATATCAAGAATCCATTCATAGGTCTTCATCTGCCGTGTATTTACATTATACAGATGAAGTTTGAAGCAAATCGGGTAAAAATAAGAGGGTGATTTCAAAGCATTTTGAAAGTGACACACTTCCTGCTGCCAGTTGGTGGCGCTATAACTTTGACTCACAATAGTCACATCCATGTGATCGTCCTCTTACAGCGAACGCACTGCTGAAGTTTCATCCAGATCAGTTAATGTATGCTGAAGTTATGACAAACTTCCTGTTTCACGTTTCTCGCCATAGTTTCGTTTCCTCGCCACGGCCAAACCGTTCGAGATATCAAAAATCCCCACACAAACTTTCATCCTCAATGTCTTGACTTCACGCTGACCGAGTTTCGTCGAATTTGGATCAGAGCTCTAGGAGGAGTATTTAAAAGTTCATTGCGTGTGTTTTACAAAAAAACCTCAATAGCCGACTTCCTGTTGGGCTGGGGTAAAAAGTAAGAACGCGAGGTATAGATGAAATTCTGCTATCGACATGTGTACCGAGTTTCATATTATTACATGCAAGTGTGTTTGAGTTATGGACCAGGTGTTCGGACCCCATTCCAGGGGGCGCTGACGAGCCGCCCTGCCACGCCCGGGTACCAGCTTCAGCCCGGCTCTGATGGCCGCGGGTTCTGACCCGTGTGCAAAGTTTCAAGAGTTTTCGAGCATGTTAAGGGCCCCAAAAGTGCCTGAGCGAATAGTCGCTAGAAAAAAAAAGAAAAAAAAATAAAATAGCTGCGAGCAGCGATCGCGGGCCCAAGCCGGTGGCACGCAACCCCGGTGCCTAAAGGCACCGGGATGGCGGTACCGCCGGCTTTGGCCCTCCATCGCTGCTCGCAGCTAATTTATATATATATATATATATATATATATATATATATATATATATATATATATATATATATAAAGCCGGTGGCACCGCCACCTTGGTGCCTTTAGGGTTATTCTGCACGACGTGCAAAAACGTAACCCCTGCTTTGGAATACATACTAGTATGTATTCCACAATTGGAATACATACTAACATACTAGTCAGAACTGAATAGTTGATATCTGAATGACAGATCACCATAGAAGTCACTGGAAAAAATGTGACTAGTAACAAAAGAATAGTTACTAGTCACCATTGAAATAAGTACTAGTGTCTAATGAATAAGTACTAGTATCTATTTAATAGGTACTAGCATCTAATGAATAAGTACTAGTAACTAATTAATAAGCATTGGTATGTAATGAATAAGGACTAGCATCTAATGAATAAGTACTAGTATCTAATAAATAAGGACTAGTGTCTAATGAATAAGTACTAGTATCTTTAAAAAGGTACTAGTACCTAAAGAATAAACACTAGTATCTAAAGAAAAGGCACTAGTATCTAAAGAATAAGCACTAGTAGCTAATGAATAAGTACTAGTACTTAATGGAATAGATACTAGTATCTAAAAAATAAGTACTAGTAGCATGAAAATAGAGACTAGTAGGTTAAAATGATTAAATGTTAAAACGGCTTGCCATACTCTATCTGTCGTTTCGACTAGTCACAATTACGTTACAGATATCTTAAATGATAATACAAACTATCCAAAATGTAATTACGACTAGAAAGACGTTGTTGATATCTACAATGTTAATTACGAATAGTCAAACTTAGCTTTTAAATGTTAAAAGGGCTTGCCATACAGAAGTGTAGGCTCAGAGAGACACTCAACATTTTCAAACCAAAATATCTGACTTTCTGTGGGTCCTAGCTCATGAGTGTAAATTAGAAAGTTGTCCGGCTTGAGGAGAATATATGAATATATGAAACGATGAGATCAACATGTGTACTGAGTTTCATATTATTACATGCAAGCGTGTTTGATTTATGGACCAAGTTTTTGGACCCCGTTCCAGGGGGCGCTGTCTAGCCCCCTTGCCACACCCGGGTACCATCTTCCCGGCTCTGATGGCTGTGGGATCTGACCTGTGTGCAAAGTTTCAAGAGTTTTCAAACCCATTAAGGGCCCCAAAAGCCGCTAAGAGACTCAAAATCATCAAAAAAAGGAATGTTAAAGTTTGATGCGTTGCTATGGCAACATTATCTTAGATATTGAATAATGCTTTCACAGCTCTTCATCTGGCGTGTGTTTACATTATACAGATGAAGTTTGAAGCAAATCGGGTAAAAGTAAGAGTGTGATTTCAAAGCATTTTGCAAGTGAAACACTTTCTGCTGCCAGTTGGTGGCGCTGATATATTTGACTCACAATAGTCACATCCATGTGATCGGCCTCTTACAACGAACACACTGCTGAAGTTTCATCAAGATCAGTTAATGTATGCAGAAGTTTTAACACACTTCCTTTTTGATTTATGGACCAAGTTAATTTAATTAATACACTAATTATATAAAACTATTGTCAATGCACTACAATTAAACAGGTTATATGTCTTTACTTATAAAAAAATAAAAACAAAAACTTATTTAAAAAATACCAGGCTTAAGAAATGTATTTACTTTAGCAGGCCAGACACACAGTGAAATTATTAAGCCCCCTCCCCCTACACACACACACAGAGACTGTGTGTCAAAAGACTCAATCACACACACACACAGACTGTGTGACAGGCCTAGGCTCAGAAAGAGCATGATCATATTCAAACTACAATATCTGACTTTCTGTGGGTTTGAGCTTATTATTGTTAATTAGAAAGTTGTTTGGCTTGAATAGAACAATATACACGGCAAGTTTTGTAACTGTCAGTAAAACTAACCAAGTTATAACACACTTTATGTGTCCTTTTTTAGTCAAAAAAATCCGCCACGGCCAAACCGTTCGAGATATCAAAAATCCGTCCGGAATATAGCATCCTCAATGTCTTGACTTCATGCACACCGAGTTTGGTGGTGATTGGTAACAGCATGGGTTGTAATTTGATGTTTTTCTAGGACAATTATTTAAAAAAAAAAAACATAATTCCCGACTTCCGTTTGAACTGTCGTAAAACTTAGAGCACGAAAGTTGTTTGGCCTGATGTGATCTATGAGTGTACCGAGTTTCATATTAATCCATGCACGTGTGTTTGATTTATGGACAAATGTTCGAATCCCTAAAAGAATGCATCCTAAAAGAATGGTAAAGTTTGATGCGTCGCCACGGCAACAGTTTCAAAGATATCAAGAATCCATTCATAGGTCTTCATCTGCCGTGTATGTACATTATACAGATGAAGTTTGAAGCAAATCGGGTAAAAAATAAGAGGGTGATTTCAAAGCATTTTGAAAGTGACACACTTCCTGCTGCCAGTTGGTGGCGCTATAACTTTGACTCACAATAGTCACATCCATGTGATCGTCCTCTTACAGCGAACGCACTGCTGAAGTTTCATCCAGATCAGTTAATGTATGCTGAAGTTATGACACACTTCCTGTTTCACGTTTCTCGCCATAGTTTCGTTTCCTCGCCACGGCCAAACCGTTCGAGATATCAAAAATCCCCACACAAACTTTCATCCTCAATGTCTTGACTTCTAGCTGACCGAGTTTCGTCGAATTTGGATCAGAGCTCTAGGAGGAGTATTTAAAAGTTCATTGCGTGTGTTTTACAAAAAAACCTCAATAGCCGACTTCCTGTTGGGCTGGGGTAAAAAGCAAGAACGCGAGGTATAGATGAAATTCTGCTATCGACATGTGTACCGAGTTTCATATTATTACATGCAAGTGTGTTTGAGTTATGGACCAGGTGTTCGGACCCCATTCCAGGGGGCGCTGACGAGCCGCCCTGCCACGCCCGGGTACCAGCTTCAGCCCGGCTCTGATGGCCGCGGGTTCTGACCCGTGTGCAAAGTTTCAAGAGTTTTCGAGCATGTTAAGGGCCCCAAAAGTGCCCGAATAGTCGCTAGAAAAAGAAAAAAAAAAAAAAAAAAAAAAAAAAAAAAAATAAATAATAATAATCGGAAGGAAAACAATAGGGCTCTGCGCCCTTTCAGGGCTTGGGCCCTAAATATGAGCTGCGAGCAGCCGACGCGGTGCCCAAGCCGGTGGCACCAACCCCGGTGCCTAAAGGCACCGGGATGGCGGTACCGCCGGCTTTGGCCCTCCATCGCTGCTCGCAGCTATATTTATATATATATATACACACACACACACACATATATATATATATATATATATATATATATAAAGCCGGTGGCACCGCCACCTTGGTGCCTTTAGGGTTATTCTGTACGACGTGCAAAAACGTAACCCCTGCTTTGGAATACATACTAGTATGTATTCCACAATTGGAATACATACTAACATACTAGTCAGAACTGAATAGTTGATATCTGAATGACAGATCACCATAGAAGTCACTGGAAAAAATGTGACTAGTAACAAAAGAATAGTTACTAGTCACCATTGAAATAAGTACTAGTGTCTAATGAATAAGTACTAGTATCTATTTAATAGGTACTAGCATCTAATGAATAAGTACTAGTAACTAATTAATAAGCATTGGTATGTAATGAATAAGGACTAGCATCTAATGAATAAGTACTAGTATCTAATAAATAAGGACTAGTGTCTAATGAATAAGTACTAGTATCTTTAAAAAGGTACTAGTACCTAAAGAATAAACACTAGTATCTAAAGAAAAGGCACTAGTATCTAAAGAATAAGCACTAGTAGCTAATGAATAAGTACTAGTACTTAATGGAATAGATACTAGTATCTAAAAAATAAGTACTAGTAGCATGAAAATAGAGACTAGTAGGTTAAAATGATTAAATGTTAAAACGGCTTGCCATACTCTATCTGTCGTTTCGACTAGTCACAATTACGTTACAGATATCTTAAATGATAATACAAACTATCCAAATGTAATTACGACTAGAAAGACGTTGTTGATATCTACAATGTTAATTACGAATAGTCAAACTTAGCTTTTAAATGTTAAAAGGGCTTGCCATACAGAAGTGTAGGCTCAGAGAGACACTCAACATTTTCAAACCAAAATATCTGACTTTCTGTGGGTCCTAGCTCATGAGTGTAAATTAGAAAGTTGTCCGGCTTGAGGAGAATATATGAATATATGAAACGATGAGATCAACATGTGTACTGAGTTTCATATTATTACATGCAAGCGTGTTTGATTTATGGACCAAGTTTTTGGACCCCGTTCCAGGGGGCGCTGTCTAGCCCCCTTGCCACACCCGGGTACCATCTTCCCGGCTCTGATGGCTGTGGGATCTGACCTGTGTGCAAAGTTTCAAGAGTTTTCAAACCCATTAAGGGCCCCAAAAGCCGTGAAGAGACTCAAAATCATCAAAAAAAAGGAATGTTAAAGTTTGATGCGTTGCTATGGCAACATTATCTTAGATATTGAATAATGCTTTCACAGCTCTTCATCTGGCGTGTGTTTACATTATACAGATGAAGTTTGAAGCAAATCGGGTAAAAGTAAGAGTGTGATTTCAAAGCATTTTGCAAGTGAAACACTTTCTGCTGCCAGTTGGTGGCGCTATATATTTGACTCACAATAGTCACATCCATGTGATCGGCCTCTTACAACGAACACACTGCTGAAGTTTCATCAAGATCAGTTAATGTATGCAGAAGTTTTAACACACTTCCTTTTTGATTTATGGACCAAGTTAATTTAATTAATACACTAATTATATAAAACTATTGTCAATGCACTACAATTAAACAGGTTATATGTCTTTACTTATAAAAATAAAAACAAAAACTTATTTAAAAAATACCAGGCTTAAGAAATGTATTTACTTTAGCAGGCCAGACACACAGTGAAATTATTAAGCCCCCTCCCCCTACACACACACACAGAGACTGTGTGTCAAAAGACTCAATCACACACACACACAGACTGTGTGACAGGCCTAGGCTCAGAAAGAGCATGATCATATTCAAACTACAATATCTGACTTTCTGTGGGTTTGAGCTTATTATTGTTAATTAGAAAGTTGTTTGGCTTGAATAGAACAATATACACGGCAAGTTTTGTAACTGTCAGTAAAACTAACCAAGTTATAACACACTTTATGTGTCCTTTTTTAGTCAAAAAAATCCGCCACGGCCAAACCGTTCGAGATATCAAAAATCCGTCCGTAATATAGCATCCTCAATGTCTTGACTTCATGCACACCGAGTTTGGTGGTGATTGGTAACAGCATGGGTTGTAATTTGATGTTTTTCTAGGACAATTATTTAAAAAAAAAAAACATAATTCCCTGACTTCCGTTCGAACTGTCGTAAAACTTAGAGCACGAAAGTTGTTTGGCCTGATGTGATCTATGAGTGTACCGAGTTTCATATTAATCCATGCACGTGTGTTTGATTTATGGACAAATGTTCGAATCCCTAAAAGAATGCATCCTAAAAGAATGGTAAAGTTTGATGCGTCGCCACGGCAACAGTTTCAAAGATATCAAGAATCCATTCATAGGTCTTCATCTGCCGTGTATGTACATTATACAGATGAAGTTTGAAGCAAATCGGGTAAAAATAAGAGGGTGATTTCAAAGCATTTTGAAAGTGACACACTTCCTGCTGCCAGTTGGTGGCGCTATAACTTTGACTCACAATAGTCACATCCATGTGATCGTCCTCTTACAGCGAACGCACTGCTGAAGTTTCATCCAGATCAGTTAATGTATGCTGAAAGTTATGACACACTTCCTGTTTCACGTTTCTCGCCATAGTTTCGTTTCCTCGCCACGGCCAAACCGTTCGAGATATCAAAAATCCCCACACAAACTTTCATCCTCAATGTCTTGACTTCTAGCTGACCGAGTTTCGTCGAATTTGGATCAGAGCTCTAGGAGGAGTATTTAAAAGTTCATTGCGTGTGTTTTACAAAAAAACCTCAATAGCCGACTTCCTGTTGGGCTGGGGTAAAAGCAAGAACGCGAGGTATAGATGAAATTCTGCTATCGACATGTGTACCGAGTTTCATATTATTACATGCAAGTGTGTTTGAGTTATGGACCAGGTGTTCGGACCCCATTCCAGGGGGCGCTGACGAGCCGCCCTGCCACGCCCGGGTACCAGCTTCAGCCCGGCTCTGATGGCCGCGGGTTCTGACCCGTGTGCAAAGTTTCAAGAGTTTTCGAGCATGTTAAGGGCCCCAAAAGTGCCCGAATAGTCGCTAGAAAAAAAAAAAAAAAAAAAAAAAAAATAAATAAAAACAATAGATATACATATAGGATTAGGCCTATAGAAATAATCAGGAATAACATACTTGCGCCCTTTCAGGGCTTGGGCCTATAAAATAAGCTGCGAGCAGCGCATCGCGGGCCCAAGCCGGTGGCACCAACATCCCGGTGCCTATAGGCACCGGGATGGCGGTACCGCCGGCTCTGGCCCTCCATCGCTGCTCGCAGCTATATTTATATATATATATATATATATATATATATATTTATATATATATATATATATATATAAAGCCGGTGGCACCGCCACCTTGGTGCCTTTAGGGTTATTCTACGACGTGCAAAAACGTAACCCCTGCTTTGGAATACATACTAGTATGTATTCCACAATTGGAATACATACTAACATACTAGTCAGAACTGAATAGTTGATATCTGAATGACAGATCACCATAGAAGTCACTGGAAAAAATGTGACTAGTAACAAAAGAATAGTTACTAGTCACCATTGAAATAAGTACTAGTGTCTAATGAATAAGTACTAGTATCTATTTAATAGGTACTAGCATCTAATGAATAAGTACTAGTAACTAATTAATAAGCATTGGTATGTAATGAATAAGGACTAGCATCTAATGAATAAGTACTAGTATCTAATAAATAAGGACTAGTGTCTAATGAATAAGTACTAGTATCTTTAAAAAGGTACTAGTACCTAAAGAATAAACACTAGTATCTAAAGAAAAGGCACTAGTATCTAAAGAATAAGCACTAGTAGCTAATGAATAAGTACTAGTACTTAATGGAATAGATACTAGTATCTAAAAATAAGTACTAGTAGCATGAAAATAGAGACTAGTAGGTTAAAATGATTAAATGTTAAAACGGCTTGCCATACTCTATCTGTCGTTTCAACTAGTCACAATTACGTTACAGATATCTTAAATGATAATACAAACTATCCAAAATGTAATTACGACTAGAAAGATGTTGTTGATATCTACAATGTTAATTACGAATAGTCAAACTTAGCTTTTAAATGTTAAAAGGGCTTGCCATACAGAAGTGTAGGCTCAGAGAGACACTCAACATTTTCAAACCAAAATATCTGACTTTCTGTGGGTCCTAGCTCATGAGTGTAAATTAGAAAGTTGTCCGGCTTGAGGAGAATATATGAATATATGAAACGATGAGATCAACATGTGTACTGAGTTTCATATTATTACATGCAAGCGTGTTTGATTTATGGACCAAGTTTTTGGACCCCGTTCCAGGGGGCGCTGTCAGCCCCCTTGCCACACCCGGGTACCATCTTCCCCGGCTCTGATGGCTGTGGGATCTGACCTGTGTGCAAAGTTTCAAGAGTTTTCAAACCCATTAAGGGCCCCAAAAGCCGCTAAGAGACTCAAAATCATCAAAAAAAGGAATGTTAAAGTTTGATGCGTTGCTATGGCAACATTATCTTAGATATTGAATAATGCTTTCACAGCTCTTCATCTGGCGTGTGTTTACATTATACAGATGAAGTTCGAAGCAAATCGGGTAAAAGTAAGAGTGTGATTTCAAAGCATTTTGAAAGTGAAACACTTTCTGCTGCCAGTTGGTGGCGCTATATATTTGACTCACAATAGTCACATCCATGTGATCGGCCTCTTACAACGAACACACTGCTGAAGTTTCATCAAGATCAGTTAATGTATGCAGAAGTTTTAACACACTTCCTTTTTGATTTATGGACCAAGTTAATTTAATTAATACACTAATTATATAAAACTATTGTCAATGCACTACAATTAAACAGGTTATATGCCTTTACTTATAAAAAAATAAAAACAAAAACTTATTTAAAAAATACCAGGCTTAAGAAATGTATTTACTTTAGCAGGCCAGACACACAGTGAAATTATTAAGCCCCCTCCCCTACACACACACACACAGAGACTGTGTGTCAAAAGACTCAATCACACACACACACAGACTGTGTGACAGGCCTAGGTTTAGAAAGAGCATGATCATATTCAAACTACAATATCTGACTTTCTGTGGGTTTGAGCTTATTATTGTTAATTAGAAAGTTGTTTGGCTTGAATAGAACAATATACACGGCAAGTTTTGTAACTGTCAGTAAAACTAACCAAGTTATAACACACTTTATGTGTCCTTTTTTAGTCAAAAAAATCCGCCACGGCCAAACCGTTCGAGATATCAAAAATCCGTCCGGAATATAGCATCCTCAATGTCTTGACTTCATGCATACCGAGTTTGGTGGTGATTGGTAACAGCATGGGTTGTAATTTGATGTTTTTCTAGGACAATTATTTAAAAAAAAAAAAACATAATTCCCGACTTCCGTTTGAACTGTCGTAAAACTTAGAGCACGAAAGTTGTTTGGCCTGATGTGATCTATGAGTGTACCGAGTTTCATATTAATCCATGCACGTGTGTTTGATTTATGGACAAATGTTCGAATCCTAAAAGAATGCATCCTAAAAGAATGGTAAAGTTTGATGCGTTGCCACGGCAACAGTTTCAAAGATATCAAGAATCCATTCATAGGTCTTCATCTGCCGTGTATGTACATTATACAGATGAAGTTTGAAGCAAATCGGGTAAAAATAAGAGGGTGATTTCAAAGCATTTTGAAAGTGACACACTTCCTGCTGCCAGTTGGTGGCGCTATAACTTTGACTCACAATAGTCACATCCATGTGATCGTCCTCTTACAGCGAACGCACTGCTGAAGTTTCATCCAGATCAGTTAATGTATGCTGAAGTTATGACACACTTCCTGTTTCACGTTTCTCGCCATAGTTTCGTTTCCCTCGCCACGGCCAAACCGTTCGAGATATCAAAAATCCCCACACAAACTTTCATCCTCAATGTCTTGACTTCTACGCTGACCGAGTTTTGTCGAATTTGGATCAGAGCTCTAGGAGGAGTATTTAAAAGTTCATTGCGTGTGTTTTACAAAAAAACCTCAATAGCCGACTTCCTGTTGGGCTGGGGTAAAAAGCAAGAACGCGAGGTATAGATGAAATTCTGCTATCGACATGTGTACCGAGTTTCATATTATTACATGCAAGTGTGTTTGAGTTATGGACCAGGTGTTCGGACCCCATTCCAGGGGGCGCTGACGAGCCGCCTGCCACGCCCGGGTACCAGCTTCAGCCCGGCTCTGATGGCCGCTGGGTTCTGACCCGTGTGCAAAGTTTCAAGAGTTTTCGAGCATGTCAAGGCCCCAGTGCCGACAGTCGCCAGAAAAGAAAAAAAAAAAAAACAGAGCCTCAGAGCGACGCGGGCCCAGCCGGGTGGATCCAACCCGGGTGCCTAAAGGCACCGGGACTGGGCGGGCACCGTCCGGCTTTGGCCTTCTCACGCAAGAAATAAAAACTTATTTGAATCTCACACGTTATCTCTTAAAAACAGTTACCAGGCTCTACACCAGACTATGTGTGTCATTTTTCATTTTAATTGTGCAACATTATTCTGAACGAGGCGTCGCCTTACATTCACAGTCAGTTATGAAGCTGCATGCTGCTTTGCCATAGGTACACGCAATCCCACTCTTTTTAAATGTCTGATGTTTTTATCGAATGTCTTTGCATGTTAACCAATCCTCCCATTTCTGCTCAGCATAGCCACTGGACGGCCATAGCCTCAAACCAGACGATCGATGCATATGACTCTGTCTGATGATCAACCCGGTTATTTTGTATGATTTACTCTGGAAGTATAACTCTCGTCTACATTCTTTTTTATCTAATTACTGGGAGATTGCGAAGCGAATGAGCTGGAAGCAACTGGGACATTGTTTTATTTGCACTACATTTTTACTCTTAATCTGGTGTCGTGCAACATATCTAATCTAAATATTATGCAGGAAACACAGAAATCGCTCTTCTATCCGCAGACAGAGGCTACTAATGTGACCAAATGTAACTCACCATGTCTGATTGGCTATGATCTATTGCTCATCAGATCACCTGTGATCCATGTTAATGTAAAGTGTAGACTCAGCTTCCGACTCCACAATAGTCACATCCATGTGATCGGCCTCTTACAATCGAACACACTGCTGAAGTTTCATCAAGATCAGTTAATGTATGCAGAAGTTTTAACACACTTCCTTTTGATTTATTTACTTATTTTTGATTTATGGACCAAGTTAATTTAATTAATACACTAATTATATAAAACTATTGTCAATGCACTACAATTAAACAGGTTATATGCCTTTACTTATAAAAAAATAAAAACAAAAACTTATTTAAAAAATACCAGGCTTAAGAAATGTATTTACTTTAGCAGGCCAGACACACAGTGAAATTATTAAGCCCCCTCCCCCTACACACACACACAGAGACTGTGTGTCAAAAGACTCAATCACACACACACACAGACTGTGTGACAGGCCTAGGCTCAGAAAGAGCATGATCATATTCAAACTACAATATCTGACTTTCTGTGGGTTTGAGCTTATTATTGTTAATTAGAAAGTTGTTTGGCTTGAATAGAACAATATACACGGCAAGTTTTGTAACTGTCAGTAAAACTAACCAAGTTATAACACACTTTATGTGTCCTTTTTTAGTCAAAAAAATCCGTCACGGCCAAACCGTTCGAGATATCAAAAATCCGTCCGGAATATAGCATCCTCAATGTCTTGACTTCATGCATATCGAGTTTGGTGGTGATTGGTAACAGCATGGGTTGTAATTTGATGTTTTTCTAGGACAATTATTTAAAAAAAAAAACATAATTCCCGACTTCCGTTCGAACTGTCGTAAAACTTAGAGCACGAAGTTGTTTGGCCTGATGTGATCTATGAGTGTACCGAGTTTCATATTAATCCATGCACGTGTGTTTGATTTATGGACAAATGTTCGAATCCCTAAAAGAATGCATCCTAAAAGAATGGTAAAGTTTGATGCGTCGCCACGGCAACAGTTTCAAAGATATCAAGAATCCATTCATAGGTCTTCATCTGCCGTGTATGTACATTATACAGATGAAGTTTGAAGCAAATCGGGTAAAAATAAGAGGGTGATTTCAAAGCATTTTGAAAGTGACACACTTCCTGCTGCCAGTTGGTGGCGCTATAACTTTGACTCACAATAGTCACATCCATGTGATCGTCCTCTTACAGCGAACGCACTGCTGAAGTTTCATCCAGATCAGTTAATGTATGCTGAAGTTATGACACACTTCCTGTTTCACGTTTCTCGCCATAGTTTCGTTTCCTCGCCACGGCCAAACCGTTCCGAGATATCAAAAATCCCCACACAAACTTTCATCCTCAATGTCTTGACTTCTACGCTGACCGAGTTTCGTCGAATTTGGATCAGAGCTCTAGGAGGAGTATTTAAAAGTTCATTGCGTGTGTTTTACAAAAAAACCTCAATAGCCGACTTCCTGTTGGGCTGGGTAAAAAGCAAGAACGCGAGGTATAGATGAAATTCTGCTATCGACATGTGTACCGAGTTTCATATTATTACATGCAAGTGTGTTTGAGTTATGGACCAGGTGTTCGGACCCCATTCCAGGGGGCGCTGACGAGCCGCCTGCCACGCCCGGGTACCAGCTTCAGCCCGGCTCTGATGGCCGCGGGTTCTGACCCGTGTGCAAAGTTTCAAGAGTTTTCGAGCATGTTAAGGGCCCCAAAAGTGCCCGAATAGTCGCTAGAAAAGAAAAAAAAAAAAAATAAAAAAAAAAAAAAAATAATCAATGAAAACAATAGTCTGCGAGCTAGCGGCTCGGGCCCTAAGCCGCGGCTGGGCACCTGCAACCCCGGTGCCTAAAGGCACCGGGATGGCGGTACCGCCGGCTTTGGCCCTCCATCGCTGCTCGCAGCTATATTTACACACACACACACACACACACACACACACATATATATATATATATACACATAAAGCCGGTGGCACCGCCACCTTGGTGCCTTTAGGGTTATTCTGTACGACGTGCAAAAACGTAACCCCTGCTTTGGAATACATACTAGTATGTATTCCACAATTGGAATACATACTAACATACTAGTCAGAACTGAATAGTTGATATCTGAATGACAGATCACCATAGAAGTCACTGGAAAAAATGTGACTAGTAACAAAAGAATAGTTACTAGTCACCATTGAAAATAAGTACTAGTGTCTAATGAATAAGTACTAGTATCTATTTAATAGGTACTAGCATCTAATGAATAAGTACTAGTAACTAATTAATAAGCATTGGTATGTAATGAATAAGGACTAGCATCTAATGAATAAGTACTAGTATCTAATAAATAAGGACTAGTGTCTAATGAATAAGTACTAGTATCTTTAAAAAGGTACTAGTACCTAAAGAATAAACACTAGTATCTAAAGAAAAGGCACTAGTATCTAAAGAATAAGCACTAGTAGCTAATGAATAAGTACTAGTACTTAATGGAATAGATACTAGTATCTAAAAATAAGTACTAGTAGCATGAAAATAGAGACTAGTAGGTTAAAATGATTAAATGTTAAAACGGCTTGCCATACTCTATCTGTCGTTTCGACTAGTCACAATTACGTTACAGATATCTTAAATGATAATACAAACTATCCAAAATGTAATTACGACTAGAAAGACGTTGTTGATATCTACAATGTTAATTACGAATAGTCAAACTTAGCTTTTAAATGTTAAAGGGCTTGCCATACAGAAGTGTAGGCTCAGAGAGACACTCAACATTTTCAAACCAAAATATCTGACTTTCTGTGGGTCCTAGCTCATGAGTGTAAATTAGAAAGTTGTCCGGCTTGAGGAGAATATATGAATATATGAAACGATGAGATCAACATGTGTACTGAGTTTCATATTATTACATGCAAGCGTGTTTGATTTATGGACCAAGTTTTTGGACCCCGTTCCAGGGGGCGCTGTCTAGCCCCCTTGCCACACCCGGGTACCATCTTCCCGGCTCTGATGGCTGTGGGATCTGACCTGTGTGCAAAGTTTCAAGAGTTTTCAAACCCATTAAGGGCCCCAAAAGCCGCTAAGAGACTCAAAATCATCAAAAAAAAGGAATGTTAAAGTTTGATGCGTTGCTATGGCAACATTATCTTAGATATTGAATAATGCTTTCACAGCTCTTCATCTGGCGTGTGTTTACATTATACAGATGAAGTTTGAAGCAAATCGGGTAAAAGTAAGAGTGTGATTTCAAAGCATTTTGAAAGTGAAACACTTTCTGCTGCCAGTTGGTGGCGCTATATATTTGACTCACAATAGTCACATCCATGTGATCGGCCTCTTACAACGAACACACTGCTGAAGTTTCATCAAGATCAGTTAATGTATGCAGAAGTTTTAACACACTTCCTTTTTGATTTATGGACCAAGTTAATTTAATTAATACACTAATTATATAAAACTATTGTCAATGCACTACAATTAAACAGGTTATATGCCTTTACTTATAAAAAAATAAAAATAAAAACTTATTTAAAAAATACCAGGCTTAAGAAATGTATTTACTTTAGCAGGCCAGACACACAGTGAAATGATTAAGCCCCCTCCCCCTACACACACACACACAGACTACACACACACACACAGACTGTGTGACAGGCCTAGGCTCAGAAAGAGCATGATCATATTCAAACTACAATATCTGACTTTCTGTGGGTTTGAGCTTATTATTGTTAATTAGAAAGTTGTTTGGCTTGAATAGAACAATATACACGGCAAGTTTTGTAACTGTCAGTAAAACTAACCAAGTTATAACACACTTTATGTGTCCTTTTTTAGTCAAAAAAATCCGCCACGGCCAAACCGTTCGAGATATCAAAAATCCGTCCGGAATATAGCATCCTCAATGTCTTGACTTCATGCACACCGAGTTTGGTGGTGATTGGTAACAGCATGGGTTGTAATTTGATGTTTTTCTAGGACAATTATTTAAAAAAAAAAAACATAATTCCCGACTTCCGTCTGAACTGTCGTAAAACTTAGAGCACGAAAGTTGTTTGGCCTGATGTGATCTATGAGTGTACCGAGTTTCATATTAATCCATGCACGTGTGTTTGATTTATGGACAAATGTTCGAATCCCTAAAAGAATGCATCCTAAAAGAATGGTAAAGTTTGATGCGTCGCCACGGCAACAGTTTCAAAGATATCAAGAATCCATTCATAGGTCTTCATCTGCCGTGTATGTACATTATACAGATGAAGTTTGAAGCAAATCGGGTAAAAATAAGAGGGTGATTTCAAAGCATTTTGAAAGTGACACACTTCCTGCTGCCAGTTGGTGGCGCTATAACTTTGACTCACAATAGTCACATCCATGTGATCGTCCTCTTACAGCGAACGCACTGCTGAAGTTTCATCCAGATCAGTTAATGTATGCTGAAGTTATGACACACTTCCTGTTTCACGTTTCTCGCCATAGTTTCGTTTCCTCGCCACGGCCAAACCGTTCGAGAT
Organism: Hybognathus amarus; assembly: GCA_030378365.1. Taxonomy (NCBI): domain Eukaryota; kingdom Metazoa; phylum Chordata; class Actinopteri; order Cypriniformes; family Leuciscidae; genus Hybognathus; species Hybognathus amarus. The sequence goes on from JAQIUQ010006313.1 coordinate 97,603, forward strand.
ATCAAAAATCCCCACACAAACTTTCATCCTCAATGTCTTGACTTCACGCTGACCGAGTTTCGTCGAATTTGGATCAGAGCTCTAGGAGGAGTATTTAAAAGTTCATTGCGTGTGTTTTACAAAAAAACCTCAATAGCCGACTTCCTGTTGGGCTGGGGTAAAAGTAAGAACGCGAGGTATAGATGAAATTCTGCTATCGACATGTGTACCGAGTTTCATATTATTACATGCAAGTGTGTTTGAGTTATGGACCAGGTGTTCGGACCCCATTCCAGGGGGCGCTGACGAGCCGCCCTGCCACGCCCGGGTACCAGCTTCAGCCCGGCTCTGATGGCCGCGGGTTCTGACCCGTGTGCAAAGTTTCAAGAGTTTTCGAGCATGTTAAGGGCCCCAAAAGTGCCCGAATAGTCGCTAGAAAAAAAAAAAAAAAAAAAAAATAAAAATAAAATAAATATATATAAATATAGCTGCGAGCAGCCATCGCGGGCCCAAGCCGGTGGCACCGCAACCCCGGTGCCTAAAGGCACCGGGATGGCGGTACCGCCGGCTTTGGCCCTCCATCGCTGCTCGCAGCTATATTTATATATATATATATATATATATATATATATATATATATATATATATATATAAAGCCGGTGGCACCGCCACCTTGGTGCCTTTAGGGTTATTCTGCACGACGTGCAAAAACGTAACCCCTGCTTTGGAATACATACTAGTATGTATTCCACAATTGGAATACATACTAACATACTAGTCAGAACTGAATAGTTGATATCTGAATGACAGATCACCATAGAAGTCAATGGAAAAAATGTGACTAGTAACAAAAGAATAGTTACTAGTCACCATTGAAATAAGTACTAGTGTCTAATGAATAAGTACTAGTATCTATTTAATAGGTACTAGTATCTAATGAATAAGTACTAGTAAGTACTAGTACTTAATGGAATAGATACTAGTATCTAAAAAATAAGTACTAGTAGCATGAAAATAGAGACTAGTAGGTTAAAATGATTAAATGTTAAAACGGCTTGCCATACTCTATCTGTTCGTTTCGACTAGTCACAATTACGTTACAGATATCTTAAATGATAATACAAACTATCCAAAATGTAATTACGACTAGAAAGACGTTGTTGATATCTACAATGTTAATTACGAATAGTCAAACTTAGCTTTTAAATGTTAAAAGGGCTTGCCATACAGAAGTGTAGGCTCAGAGAGACACTCAACATTTTCAAACCAAAATATCTGACTTTCTGTGGGTCCTAGCTCATGAGTGTAAATTAGAAAGTTGTCCGGCTTGAGGAGAATATATGAATATATGAAACGATGAGATCAACATGTGTACTGAGTTTCATATTATTACATGCAAGCGTGTTTGATTTATGGACCAAGTTTTGGACCCCGTTCCAGGGGGCGCTGTCTAGCCCCCTTGCCACACCCGGGTACCATCTTCAGCCCGGCTCTGATGGCTGTGGGATCTGACCTGTGTGCAAAGTTTCAAGAGTTTTCAAACCCGTTAAGGGCCCCAAAAGCCGCTAAGAGTCTCAAAATCATCAAAAAAAGGAATGTTAAAGTTTGATGCGTTGCTATGGCAACATTATCTTAGATATTGAATAATGCTTTCACAGCTCTTCATCTGGCGTGTGTTTACATTTGAAGCAAATCGGGTAAAAGTAAGAGTGCGATTTCAAAGCATTTTGAAAGTGAAACACTTTCTGCTGCCAGTTGGTGGCGCTATATATTTGACTCACATCTATGTGATCGACCTCTTACAACGAACACACTGCTGAAGTTTCATCAAGATCAGTTAATGTATGCAGAAGTTTTAACACACTTCCTTTTTGATTTATTTACTTACTTTTTTGATTTATGGACCAAGTTAATTTAATTAATACACTAATTATATAAAACTATTGTCAATGCACTACAATTAAACAGGTTATATGCCTTTACTTATAAAAAAAATAAAAATAAAAACTTATGTAAAAAATACCAGGCTTAAGAAATGTATTTACTTTAGCAGGCCAGACACACAGTGAAATGATTAAGCCCCCTCCCCCTACACACACACACACAGGCAAAAACAGGCAGAGACAGACCAAGGCTTAGAGAGAGCATGATCATATTCAAACTACAATATCTGACTTTCTGTGGGTTTGAGCTTATTATTGTTAATTAGAAAGTTGTTTGGCTTGAATAGAACAATATACACGGCAAGTTTTGTAACTGTCAGTAAAACTAACCAAGTTATAACACACTTTATGTGTCCTTTTTTAGTCAAAAAAATCCGCCACGGCCAAACCGTTCCGAGATATCACAAATCCGTCCGGAATTTAGCATCCTCAATGTCTTGACTTCATGCACACCGAGTTTGGTGGTGATTGGTAACAGCATGGGTTGTAATTTGATGTTTTTCTAGGACAATTATTTAAAAAAAAAAAACATAATTCCCGACTTCCGTTTGAACTGTCGTAAAACTTAGAGCACGAAAGTTGTTTGGCCTGATGTGATCTATGAGTGTACCGAGTTTCATATTAATCCATGCACGTGTGTTTGATTTATGGACAAATGTTCAAATCCCTAAAGAATGCATCCTAAAAGAATGGTAAAGTTTGATGCGTCGCCACGGCAACAGTTTCAAAGATATCAAGAATCCATTCATAGGTCTTCATCTGCCGTGTATTTACATTATACAGATGAAGTTTGAAGCAAATCGGGTAAAAATAAGAGGGTGATTTCAAAGCATTTTGAAAGTGACACACTTCCTGCTGCCAGTTGGTGGCGCTATAACTTTGACTCACAATAGTCACATCCATGTGATCGTCCTCTTACAGCGAACGCACTGCTGAAGTTTCATCCAGATCAGTTAATGTATGCTAAAGTTATGACACACTTCCTGTTTCACGCTTCTCGCCATAGTTCCGTTTCTCCCGCCACGGCCAAACCGTTCCGAGATATCAAAAATCCCCACACAAACTTTCATCCTCAATGTCTTGACTTCACGCTGATCGAGTTTTGCGAATTTGGATCAGAGCTCTAGGAGGAGTATTTAAAAGTTCATTGCGTGTGTTTTACAAAAAAACCTCAATAGCCGACTTCCTGTTGGGCTGGGGTAAAAGTAAGAACGCGAAGGTATAGATGAAATTCTGCTATCGACATGTGTACCGAGTTTCATATTATTACATGCAAGTGTGTTCTGAGTTATGGACCAGGTGTTCGGACCCCATTCCAGGGGGCGCTGACGAGCCGCCCTGCCACGCCCGGGTACCAGCTTCAGCCCGGCTCTGATGGCCGCCGGGTTCTGACCCGTGTGCAAAGTTTCAAGAGTTTTCGAGCATGTTAAGGGCCCCAAAGTGCCGAGAGTCGCTGAGAAAAAAAAAACAAAAAAAAAAAAAAAAAAAAAATATAGCTGCGAGCAGCGCACGCGGGCCCAAGCCGGTGGCACCACACCCGGTGCCTAAGGCACCTTCGGGATGGCGGTACCGCCGGCTTTGGCCCTCCATCGCTGCTCGCAGCTACATATTCACACACACACACATATACACACACACATACACACACACACACACAGTAAAGCCGGTGGACCGCCACCTTGGTGCCTTTAGGAATTATTCCTACGACGTGCAAAAACGTAACCCCTGCTTTGGAATACATACTAGTATGCATTCCACAATTGGAATACATACTAACATACTAATCAGAACTGAATAGTTGATATCTGAATGACAGATCACCATAGAAGTCACTGGAAAAAATGTGATGAGTAACAAAAGAATAGTTACTAGTCACCATTGAAATAAGTACTAGTGTCTCAAAATGAATAAGTACTAGTATCTATTTAATAGGTACTAGCATCTAATGAATAAGTACTAGTAACTAATTAATAAGCATTGTATGTAATGATAAGGACTAGCATCTAATGAATAAGTACTAGTATCTAATAAAGTAAGGACTAGTGTCTGAATGAGTGAGTACTAGTACCTCCTTTAAAGGAGTACTAGTACCTGAAGAAATAAACACTAGTACTCAAGAGAAAGGCAACTTAAGTATCTGAACAGAATAAAGCACTCAGTAGCTAATGAATAAGTACTAGATACTTAATGGAATAGATACCAGTATCTAAAAATAAAGAAACTAGTAGCATGAAAATAGAGACTGAGTAGGTTAAAACTGATTTAAATGTTAAAACGGCTTGCCATACTTGATCTGTCCGTTTCGACTAGTCACAATTACGTTGCAGATATACTGAACCCATAATACAAACTATTGAAATGTACTACGACTTAGAAAGACGTTGTTGATATCTTACAATGTTAATTACGAATAGTCAAACTTAGCTTTTAAATGTTAAGGTGCCTGCCATACAGAAGTGTAGGCTCTAGAGAGACACTCATTCATTTCAAGCCCACAATATGCCGACTTTCGGTGGGTACCCAGCTGACTGAGCTAAAATTTAGAAAAGTTGTCCGCTTGAGGAGACAGATGAAGATACGAAACGATGAGATCAACATGTGTACTGAAAGTTTCACGTTATTACATGCAAAATGCCAGGTCCATCTATGGACCAAGTTTCGGACCCTCGCTCCAGGGGGCTGCTCAGCCCCCTTGCCACACCCCGGGTACCATCTTCCCGGCTCTGATGGCTGTGGGGTCTGACCTGTGCGAAAAGTTTCAAGAGTTTTCAAAACCCACTCAGGGCCCCAAAAGCCGCTAAGAGACTCAAAACTCATCAAAAAAAAGGGAATGTTAAAGTCTGATGCGCCTGCTACGGCAAAAACATTATCTTAGATATTGAATAGCAAATGCTTTCACAGCTCTTCAGCCGTGTAGGTTTAACATTATACAGATGCAAGTCCGAAGCAAATCGGGTAAGAGTAAGAGTGTGATTTCAAGAGCATTTTGCAAGTGAAACACTTTCTGCTGCCAGTTTGGTGTGCGCACGACACACTCGACATCCACCAATAGCCACATCCCATGTATCGGCCTCTACAACGAACACACTGCTGAAGTTTTCATCAAGATCAGTTACTGTATGCAGTAAGTTTTAACACACTTCCTTCCTGATTTATGGACCAAGTTAATTTGTATCAGACACTCATGATATAAACTATTGTCAATGTATGCTACAATTAAACAGGTTATATGTCTCCACTTATAAAAAAATAAAAACAAAAACTCATTTAAAAATACTGCAGGCTCTAAGAAATGTATTTACGTTAGCAGGCTATACAGACAGTGAAATCGCATTAAGCCCCTCCCCTACACACACACAGATGTACATAGACTGTGTGTCAAAAGACTCACCATCACACACACACAGACTGTGTGCAGGCCTGAGGCTCAGAAAGAGCATGACTCATATTCAAACTACAATATCGTGACTTCTCTGTGGGTCTGAGCTTATTATCGTCTTAATTAGAAAGTTGTTTCCGGGCTTGAAGAGAACAACAGCACACGGGAGTTTTGTAACTGTCAGTAAAACTAACGCAAAGTCACACTTCTCATGTGCTCCTTTTCTAGCCAAAAATTCCTGCACGGCGAAACGTTGCGCGATATCAAAAATCCGTCCGGAATATAGCATCCTCAATGCTCTTGACTTCACTGCAGTACCGACAGTTTGGTGGTGATTGGTAACAGCATGGGTTGTAATTTGATGTTTTTTCTTAGGACAATTATTTAAAAAAAACATAATTTCTTCGACTTCCGCTCGAACTGTCGTGAAACTTAAGAGCACTGAAGCTTAGTTTGGCCTATGTGCATCTGATGAGCGTACCGAGTTTCATATTAATCCATGCACGGTGTGTTTCCTTATCTATGGGACAAATGTCCAAATCCTGAAAGAATGCATTCCTAAAAGAATGGTAAAGTCGACGCGTCCGCTGACGGCAACAGTTTCAACAGATATCAAGAAATCGATTTCACAGGTCTTCATCTGCCGGGTATGTACATTTATACAGATGAAGTTTGAAGCAAATCGGGTAAAAATAAGAGGGTGATTTCAAAGCATTTTGAAAGTGACACACTTCCTGCTGCCAGTTGGTGGCGCTATAACTTTGACTCACAATAGTCACATCCATGTGATCGTCCTCTTACAGCGAACGCACTGCTGAAGTTTCATCCAGATCAGTTAATGTATGCTGAAGTTATGACACACTTCCTGTTTCACGTTTCTCGCCATAGTTTCGTTTCCTCGCCACGGCCAAACCGTTCGAGATATCAAAAATCCCCACACAAACTTTCATCCTCAATGTCTTGACTTCTAGCTGACCGAGTTTCGTCGAATTTGGATCAGAGCTCTAGGAGGAGTATTTAAAAGTTCATTGCGTGTGTTTTACAAAAAAACCTCAATAGCCGACTTCCTGTTGGGCTGGGGTAAAAAGCAAGAACGCGAGGTATAGATGAAATTCTGCTATCGACATGTGTACCGAGTTTCATATTATTACATGCAAGTGTGTTTGAGTTATGGACCAGGTGTTCGGACCCCATTCCAGGGGGCGCTGACGAGCCGCCCTGCCACGCCCGGGTACCAGCTTCAGCCCGGCTCTGATGGCCGCGGGTTCTGACCCGTGTGCAAAGTTTCAAGAGTTTTCGAGCATGCTCAGGCCAAAGTGCCGACAGTCGCTAGAAAAGAAAAAAAAAAAAAAAAAAAAAAAAAAAAAAAAAAAAAAAAAAAAAAAATAGTGCCAGAGCCGCACGTGGGGCCCAGCCGGCTGGCACCCAACCCGGTGCCTAAGGGCACCGGGATGCGGACGCCGGCTCTGGCC
>JAQIUQ010006314.1:0-32500 GCA_030378365.1 Hybognathus amarus
AATCCAGAGTTTTGCAAGAAAATCAAAATTTTGACCCGAGAAAAAAAACGTAAGGGGTACCACTGTACGTTTTTTTTCGGGTCAAAGTTTTGATTTTCTTGAAACTCTGGATTCTGATGAGGGCCATGGGACTTAGATCTGAGTGCAAATGGAGGCTCTAGACCTTCCAGAGCTGAGATATTGAGATCTCACGTAGCATTTATGCCATTGTAAAATATCTCAATATCTCAGCTCTGTATGCCATTATAAATATCTAAATATCTCAGCTCTGGAAGGGTCTAGAGCCTCCATTTTTGCACTCAGATCTAAGTCCCATGGCCCTCTATTCAGAATCCAGAGTTTCAAGAAAATCAAAATTTTGACCCACAAAAAACACAGTGGTACCCCTGTACGTTTTTTTTCGGGGTCAAAATTTTGATTTTCTTGAAACTCTGGATTCTGATAGAGGGCCATGGGACTTAGATCTGAGTGCAAAAATGGAGGCTCTAGACCCTTCCAGAGCTGAGATATTTAGATATTTATAATGGCATACAGAGCTGAGATATTGAGATATTTACAATGGCATAAATGCTACGTGAAATCTCAATATCTCAGCTCTGGAAGGGTCTAGAGCCTCCATTTTTGCACTCAGATCTAAGTCCCATGGCCCTCTATCAGAATCCAGAGTTTCAAGAAAATCAAAATTTTGACCCGAAAAAAAAACGTAAGGGGTACCACTGTCGTTTTTTTTGGGTCAAAATTTTGATTTTCTTGAAACTCTGGATTCTGATAGAGGGCCATGTGACTAGATCTGAGTGCAAAAATGGAGGCTCAGACCTTCAGAGCTGAGATATTGAGATTTCACGTAGCATTTATGCCATTGTAAATATCTCAATATCTCAGCTCTGTATGCCATTATAAATATCTAAATATCTCAGCTCTGGAAGGGTCTAGAGCCTCCATTTTTGCACTCAGATCTAAGTCCCATGGCCCTCTATCAGAATCCAGAGTTTCAAGAAATCAAAATTTTGACCCGAAAAAAAAACGACAGTGGTACCCTCACGTTTTTTTTTTGGGTCAAAATTTTGATTTTCTTGAAACTCTGGATTCTGATAGAGGGCCATGTGACTTAGATCTGAGTGCAAAAATGGAGGCTCTAGACCTTCAAGCTGAGATATTGAGATTTCACGTAGCATTTATGCCATTGTAAATATCTCAATATCTCAGCTCTGTATGCCATTATAAATATCTAAATATCTCAGCTCTGGGAAGGGTCTAGAGCCTCCATTTTTGCACTCAGATCTAAGTCCCATGGCCCCACTATCAGAATCCAGAGTTTCAAGAAAATCAAAATTTTGACCCGAAAAAAAAACGTACAGTGGTACCCCTGTACGTTTTTTTTACGGGTCAAAATTTTGATTTTCTTGAAACTCTGGATTCTGATAGAGGGCCATGGGACTTAGATCTGAGTGCAAAAATGGAGGCTCTAGACCCTTCCAGAGCTGAGATATTTAGATATTTATAATGGCATATAGAGCTGAGATATTGAGATATTTACAATGGCATAAATGCTACGTGAAATCTCAATATCTCAGCTCTGGAAGGGTCTAGAGCCTCCATTTTTGCACTCAGATCTAAGTCACATGGCCCTCTATCAGAATCCAGAGTTTCAAGAAAATCAAAACTTTGACCCGAAAAAAACGTAAGGGGTACCACTGTACTTTTTTTTCGGGTCAAAATTTTGCATTTTCTTCGAAACTCTGGATTCTTGATAGAGGGCCATGGGACTTAGATCTGAGTGCAAAAATGGAGGCTCTGACCCTGTCCAGAGCTGAGATATTGAGAATCTTCACGTAGCATTTATGCCATTGTAAATATCTAAATATCTCAGCTCTGTACTGCTCATTATAAATATCTAAATATCTCAGCTCTGGAAGGGTCTAGAGCCTCCATTTTTGCACTCAGATCTAAGTCCATGGCCCTCTATCAGAATCCAGAGTTTCAAGAAAATCAAAATTTTAACCCAAAAAAAGACCGTAAGGGGTACCACTCGTTATTTTTTTCAGGTCAGAATTTGATTTTCTTGAAACTTTTTTTACAAGCTGCTTGGCGGAGGTCTGTTTTCCAAGTGCTTTTCTAGTTCAAATATATGCGTACCTGTGAGGAACTCCTTCCGTAACACTCCTGTATCAAGGCCCACCTCCCCTATGAACCTGATTTTTAACCGACTAGTGGGCAAAGCCTTCTTTTGTCGCTTCCATCGAGCAAGGCCCCGCTCCACAACATGGGATCTAGATACAGTGAGAGGAAATTCTTCCTCATTGTTAACAGCAGCAGAGATGGCCTGCAGGACATCATCAAGGCTGAGGAAGAAATAAATGCCTGTTAGGCAGTGTGATTCTGGAAAGCATATTGTCTATATAATTCCTTTAGGTTAGAGGTTGTCAAGCTGTGGTGTATGTGTGTGATTTATTCCTTCTCTATTGTGTGTTAGTATTTGCATATTTGTGTCATTTACTTTTTCGTTGCTTCTGTAGGGTCATAGCTTACAGGTAATCCCTGGATTCTTTGACATGATATGAGGTACTTGGCCCCAAAAGTTTGAGAGCCTTAGGTTTTTCAATGTTGAAGGAGACTATGGAAGCGTACAAACCTAGAAATGCTCATCTTTTGTTCTGAAGATGAAGAAGTTGAAGAAATGAAGTCAGCTTTGCTGAAATGACAAAACGAGTATGAAGTTAAGAGTGAAACCCATATCCTCTGATCTTAAAGGGATACTCCACTTTTTTTTAGAAATGGGCTCATTTTACAACTCCCCCAGAGTTTAACAGTTGAGTTTTACTCGCTTTTCGAATCCATTCAGATCGATTTTCTGATATTTAGAAGAATATCAGTAATTAGAAAGTTTCTGGTCTCATCGACTTCCATAGTATATATTTTTTTCCTACTATGGAAGTCAATGAGACCAGAAACTGTCTGGTTACTGATATTCATCTAAATATCAGAAAATCATCTGAATGGATTCGAAAACGGAAAAAACCCATCTGTTTAACTCTGGGGGAGTTGTAAAATGAGCCTATTTCCAAAAAGTGGAGTACCCCTTTAACTGTAAAAATGTGTACAATAAACTCAGTACAGAAGCCACATATAAAAGTTTACTTTATAGAAGAGTTGAAATTAAAGTTTAATTGAAACTTTTTAATTGAAACTTTTTTAAACTAAACTTTTAAATTTAAACTTTTTGAGAGAAAGAAATTTTGACTAACTGATCAATAAAAATCATATGGCAACAGTGACAACCAAAGAAAAAAAGTTAAAAGTAAATGTATATCACACACAGCTCAGTCAATTGAAAAGTATTAAATTCAACTGGTCAATACATTAATCCATTGGTGGGAAGACAGATGCTTGGAGGGATATCACAAATATCTCACTAAAATGCTACAAAATCTTGACATTTTTATATTGACTGAACTGTGCTAAGATTCTGTTACCTCTCTCCGCAGTCGCTTGCGTGTTCCGCCAGGTCATCGCGAGAAAAATTATGGCCACAGATTGGGCACACGGTCTGCAACTGGAATCAGTTAAATGTTTAACATTAAATGGTGGAGACAATAATACCTCAAAAACAAACACTCCACATCACAACATACAGTACCTCTGTCTTTGAGGACACAAAAAAACACACCTTCCTCCGTAGGCTGTCAGGAGGAATAACAAAATTGAAAAAGAAATTGTGACATGATTGCATATATGTGTTGTTACTCATCATTCAACAGATGTTTTTGCATAAACTGTTCATTAATTGACACAGCCTCCCACATCACATCAGGTGGAACCGGCCACTATACAAGTTATGACAAAATTCAACTGTAATGTTGAGGCTCCTCTTTGTTCTCTTAAAACATTGTATTCAAGCTTAATGGTCTCCCAACATTATCCATACAATGGGTCTGGACACACCTCCAGTGGATCAGTAGCCTATCTGAAGGCTTGCATGTTTCAACATGCAGCGCTAGGATTTGCAATGGATAGCTGGTGTGACAGGAGTGGCACATCGCCTTTGGCATACTAGAGAAGGACCTGGAGTCAGGAGGCATTGGTTGAGAGTCTAGTTCCTCCTGTACGGAGTCTCTTCTGCTCATCAAGGCTGCTTTATTTGATGAAAAAAAGACAAACAAGAATATTGTGAAATATTATGACAATTTAAAATGACTGTTTTCTATTTAAATTTTTCTATTAGCTGAATTTTCAACATCATTACTGTTGCTGATTACACATCAGTTTTCAGTGTCACATGATCCTTCAGAAATCACTCTAATATGATGATTTTATGCTTAAAAAAACATGACTTATTATTTTCAATGTTGAAAACAGTCGTGCACCATTTTCCCCCAAAATTCTATGATGAATAGAACAGCATTTATTCAAAATAGAATCTTTTGTAACATTATAAATGGCTTTACTGTAACTTTTGATCAATTTAACTCATCCTTGATGAATAGAAGTATTTCCCCCAAAAATAAAAAATAAATTCTTACTGACCCCAAACGTTTGAATGGTAGTGATTAATGTAACAAAAGCTTTCCATTTCAGATCAATTCTGTTCTTTTGAACTTTCTTTTCATCAAAGAATCCTGAAATAAAAATGTAAAAAACTGTTTTCAACATAAATGAGCATCATATTATAATAATTTCTGTAGGATCATGTGACACTGGAGACTGGAGTAATGATGCTGTAAATTCAGCTTTGATCACAGGAATAAATTACACTTCACTATATATTCACATAGAAAACCGGTGTTTTAAATTGTAATACTATTTCACAATATTACTGTGGTTTTTTTTTTTTTTTTTTATCAAATAATTGCAGCCTTGGTGAGCAGAAGACACTTCTTTTAAAAACATAAAAAATCTAAAACTTTTTGACCGGTAGTGTAAATCATACCATCATATTGTCAAACGAACATTGGGTTTGATAGTGGACTATATTCAAACATTATATGACAAAAACAAAAAAAAATTGTTGCCTCACCTCATCATGGGTGTAGTTCTCTGGTATCAGTGTGGACCTGCGTCACAAACCAGCTTGCAGATGGAAAACTTCTTCACTGCCTTTGGGAGTGCGCTCAACATTTTTGGGTAAGAGACAAAATGTAACTTCTATCTCTTTGACTGGTGTGTGGAGTGGTTGGAAGGCCCTTGAATGCGCCGGTGCTTTCCCCTGGCTCCAAAAAGGGCAGGAAAAGACCTGTGATGTTAATTTATTAATTTGACATTACACAATGCAAATACACATTTCACTAGCTATAGTTTGAGAATTTAAATTGATGAATGTAAGAGATGAGTCAGTCTGACAAAGAAACCAAATACAGTGAAGAACCTTGTCATTTCTGTGTGGACACCGGGTCGGCCATCTCTCCCTCTTTCCTGACTCCTTCCCTGTCTGCTAGAATGACATGCCGAGGACAGGAGATTCATCACATTATTTTATACATGTTAATCTGGGTGTGTGCGTTATCTTATTTTGTGCGAAACTAGACAACACCTTGGAGTCTCTGGGCCAATTTGATGTTGGGCACTGGGCCCTACAGGGGTAGCTCTGTGTTGGGCACTAGACCCAACAGATCCAGGGGAAGGTGTTGTATTTGTGATTAAATTTAGGAGGTGTCTCTGGTGAATTGACTACTTCTGTGTTGTCTCCCTGTCAAAATATACAAATTCAGCAGTAGGATTGGAAAAGCTATACAATACATCAACTTAATAACCCATAAAACGATATAAATAACTTAAATATTACCAAATCAAAAATTACAAAGTGGGATGTTTTCCATATTCCAAGAAAATATATTGCAAAAAGGTATTCAAGTAAATGGCTAGCTATATCAATATAAAACAAAATATTAAATAAAATAGGCACTATATTTATAGACCACAATACCATATGCACTATTGAATTTAATTAAACAAAACATCCAGCTTTCTATCGAAGTGTAAATGTGCTATTTTTGTGATATTTTTGTAAATGTGCAATTCAAATGAATAGAGCTAGTACTGGTGTACCGTAATTGCCCTGAAGTTTATGGCCTAACATTATGCTAGCACACAGGTCTGCCAAACACAACAGTTAAACAAAAGATCTTTAGATCGTAAAAAATTTCGTATTTGTCCCAGCCGAATCCATGGTGGTGGTCACATTGGTAAACATTGGTGCTGATTGGCCCAAGAGGAGTCCTGGTGCGCCAATAGAGTGCCGAAGTTACGACGTCACTCTGTAGGCCAAAACGCGGAAGTGAGCTAGCATTTTAGCATTACGGTTCCCTCGCTCTAAAGTCTATGGGATTTCTGAATGGGTTTTTGCTAAATCGCCTGAAATAAGGTCTGTGGTGAACAGAGCCTCTAATTTTTTTCACGTTTTGATCTATGACATAGAACACACAGTTATAACCTGCTTGTGGTTTTTTAAACTTTATTGTGTCTGATTGTGTTTTTTAAAATCTTTATATAGGCTTAAAAATGTATACATTTTGGATTAACTTGTAAAGATTATCTTGCTTGACAAAACGTGTAAGGGTCACAAGCCTTTGTTAAACACGGATCTTGTTCTTTTGCGATTTTCCAAAAGTCTATGGGGAAAATGCATTGCTTTTCGAACCGAGGGAACCCATGTACCGCTAGCTTCCGAGTTGTCCTACAAAGTGACGTCATGACTTCGGCACTCTATGAATGGCTATCTATCGATCTGCGCTTCGATTGCTCTTCCTTCATCCTCCAACTACCCGGATGTCTGTCTCAGAATTTGAGAACTGAATCTGAGAGATTAATTTTCAGTGAGCATAAAATTTTATAGGACTTCAGTTCCAAACAAATAAATTTAATTTCAAACTATACAATTCAGATTCAGTTTTTGAATAATTTTTATTAAACAATACAATTTCAAATTATGTGATTTAAATTCAGTTTTCCAATGCAATTATTCAAGTTTAGCCATTCAAATTAAATTTCTGGTAGTACATATTTCAGCCCATACATTTTGCACTAGTATTTATAATGGCAAGTAGGCTAGCCTTAATATTTTTTTTATTTTTATTTTTTGCTAGCCTAGGGCTAGGCAATAATTAAAAAAATAGCCTACATAATAAATCTGTATAATAACAGTAATAGTATATTATTGTATCAACAACTATTATTATTTTAATTATTTATTTCATATAATATAATAATGTTGATTTTGTTTTGCACAAATGCAAAAGCACCAAACCAACAATTGCTAAAAACACACCCAATTTTTTTTTTTTTTTTTGCACGGGCATTTTGCACTAGTATTTATAATGGCAAGTAGGCTAGATTTAATTTATTTTAATTTATTTATTTATTTTTTGCTAGCCTAGGCAATAATTAAAAAAAATAGCCTACATAATACATCTGTATAATAACAGTAATAGTATATTATTGTATCAACAACTATTATTATTTTAATTATTTATTTCATATAATAATGTTGATTTTGTTTTGCACAAATGCAAAAGCACCAAACCAACAATTGCTAAAAACACACACAATTATTATTTTTTTTTTTTTGCACAGGCATTTTGCACTAGTATTTATAATGGCAAGTAGGCTAGCCTTAATATATATTTTTTTTTGCTAGCCTAGGGCTAGGCAATAATTAAAAAAATAGCCTACATAATAAATCTGTATAATAACAGTAATAGTATATTATTGTATCAACAACTATTATTATTTTAATTATTTATTTCATATAATATAATAATGTTGATTTTGTTTTGCACAAATGCAAAAGCACCAAACCAACAATTGCTAAAAACACACCCAAATTTTTTTTTTTTTTTTTTGCACGGGCATTTTGCACTAGTATTTATAATGGCAAGTAGGCTAGATTTAATTTATTTTCATTTATTTATTTATTTTTTGCTAGCCTAGGCAATAATTAAAAAAAAATAGCCTACATAATACATCTGTATAATAACAGTAATAGTATATTATTGTATCAACAACTATTATTATTTTAATTATTTATTTCATATAATAATGTTGATTTTGTTTTGCACAAATGCAAAAGCACCAAACCAACAATTGCTAAAAACACACACAATTATTATTATTTTTTTTTTGCACAGGCATTTTGCACTAGTATTTATAATGGCAAGTAGGCTAGCTTTAATTTATTTTCATTTATTTATTTATTTTTTGCTAGCCTAGGCAATAATTAAAAAAAAATGCCTACATAATAAATCTGTATTATAACAGTAATAGTATATTATTGTATTATTAACAGCTATTATTATTTTAATTATTTATTTCATATAATATAATAATGTTGATTTAATTTATTGTTAATTTGTATTCAATTTTAGTTGAAGAAAACGGTGATGTAGCGTGTCATTATTGACTATGTACTGCCACTTAGTGGTCGTAATAAAATTACACAGCCTATGATTTTTTTTAGCGTCCAGCAAACAGGCTATGTGTTCATCAAAAACGTGTGTATGTAGTATGTGTGTGAACAAACAATACTGGACCTTTTCACAGACTGTGATGATGTGTTTTGCATATCGTAAATCCTGCAAGTGTTTTAATATTTGACCTTTTCTAAAAGTGTAGGTAGTCTACAATTATAACAGCCTACTTTCTTTGTATATTAGGCCTACCCTTGTATCAAATTACAAAAAAACGAGTTAATGTTGCGAGGGTGTTCGTCACTATGTGTGAGTGACGGTCAAATTGACACATTGATTCCGTTATGAGTCTCTCTTTGTGGTTTTCCTCTTTTGAAAGTTGTGAAAACACTATCATGGAGTTTTTCTTTTGCTATTTGAGCAAATGGGAACACGAAAAATAAATGTAATGTAAGTTAGTCTCTCATTCCCCACTGTTTACCCAACTATGAAAAGAGTCAATGCTATTTAGTGCAGAGAAAATAGAGAAGCTCAGTAAAACAGTTTGCAGTACAAACACTAAAAGTTTATTTTCATTTTCTTTTCGTGTCATCCCCTCAAGGAAAATATACACGATTGAAAACACCTATTAAAAAGCTACCCAAACTCAGCGTTTCAGTGCTCCCTTTACTGAAAACAAAATGCCGTCAAATACATTAGTGTTCCGTTTTAATGCTCATTTTACTAACAGATACTCTGCAAAACATGTAAAACAGGACAAAAACAAACCAACAAAACAGAACCCACAATCGTGTGTGGTAAATAAGACTGAAATCAACAATTTGATTAAGATTAAGGAGTCATCAACAAAAACGGCTCTGGCTGTCGTTGTAACATGTCATTTGATGTACATGAAATCTCTTTCCCTACATGACACCACAATCAACTGCTTTCTTTACAGGGTGGAAAATGAATTTCTGACGTCTTATTTGATTCATATTGAAATGAAAAATATATTTCCATCAATTAATGAATTATTTTCCCCAGCTTTTTAAAAATGTCAAAGGCATTATGGTGATAGAATCCAAATCTGACCTTTTTTTGGCATATACCATTTTCTGAGCTGGAAAAAAAACAAAAAACAAAAGGCACTTTCAACACCTGTAGCTTTCACTTGGCATGAACAGTGATAGAATGCGTTTATTTGGTGTACAAGAGAGACATGTGACCTACTTAGACTGGCTTGACCAACAAAAATGTTTTTTTGTGGGACAAAATACAAACATCAAGTGAGGTTTATCTACTTTTACTCACAAATAGACAAAGTCTGTGATGATAAACAGTAAGGCACAATATGCTTTGGTGATTTTGCTATGTAAATTACCTTAATTGTGTAGCCTATTCTGATATGGAAAGATATAAGCATGTGATTTATTTCTTTGCCCCAATAGCGCCTCCTAACGGAGTTTCAAAAATGATTGCCATGCCCCAAATCACGCCATTGGTCGTGTCCGAAATCTCCCATTACTCACTATATAGTGGACTATATAGTGAGCTCGCTATTTTGTAGTGCTGTCCGAATGTATAGTGATGATTATTATACCCTATATAGTCCACTCAATGTATCCCAGAATGCATTTTGAAAAGTAGTGTACAGACCGATGTTCACTAACCTAAAAAAATCGTAAAATAATTTATTATCACGTGTGGAGTAGCGCATTATAACAAAAACGGCCAGAAATCACTTTTAGTTTTTAAATTTTGGAGAAATAAGCTCAATATAATGTAATGTATTTATTTTTAAAAATCTATTTCGCCCAGAGCCGGCTCGGCACCAGCTGACAGATGTAGGGCCCTATAAAATCCGTTTTATTTTTTCCCAAATTCCATTTTATTTTTTCCCAAATTCCGTTTTTTTCCGTTTTAATTTTTACAAATTCCGTTTTTTCCGTTTGAATTTTTTGGAATTAATTTTTTTACACTGTTATTTTAGTTGTAAAAGAGTGTGCTTTTTATTCCGTGATCGCAGAAATTATCAGGGCCCTACAGATGATGTAATCAACGGCACCGAGAGACGATCGAGTAGTGTCCGAAAGTGGCTTCTATTATGCTGGTGAGCTCACTATATAGTGCTCTGCTCTCTACCCCAACATAGGGGGTAGGGAGTAGTGCTTTGAGTGAAGATTTTGGACACAGCAAGTGTTGTTGCGTAGAACTAGAGAGGTTAAAGTTTAAAGTTAACCGATGAAATGGCTTTACTCATTTATAACACGTAAAAAGTTACATACTTGGGTTTTAAATGCAAATTCACAAATAAACAAAACTGATTAAGGTTTGTATTTGCCTTTTGTTATTTTGAAAGTTTCTATGAGGAAAATGATTTGTTTCTTAGTGTTTCAGTCCTGGAACGGCCCATGTGCAGTGTAAGGCAGGTAGTTCCACATAAATAATACAGTACCTTTTTATGCTCTTTCATTAAAGTTAAATCCACTCAATGTGAAAAAACAAACAAAACAAAAACAAATACCAGGGGCGAATTAAGCCTTTGAAATGTGAGAATAAAAGGCTGAACAACAGAAAAAAAAGCTTCCATGTACTATGACAATACAACTTTATATAGGCTAGGCAACGTTCTTTCAAAACACATTGTGGTTTAAAACATCAACCGAGTTAAACAGACGTCCGGACAAAAATAACAAAACTGTACCGTTTCACCCACGACAGGTTAAAGAAAAACAAACACCAAAAACACGGAGTAAAGAACAAATTATAATGTAATTATTCATTCCAAAAACGTGACAAAAAGCCTTCTGGGGTGGGACTGACCGAGGCACGGCCACTTAAAATGAGCTCGAGTCATTCAAAGGCTCTTCTTAGTCCGTCAGGCTTTGCCGCTCTTGGCGGACGTCAGCTGTGTAAAGCCTGAGTGAATATAAAGTCTCCACTGTTCTGTGTGTGAGACTGCCGTTAGTGTTACTTGTGTGAGTCGGGAGCCTCAGTCTTTGACCAGTCTGTAGATGTGATGCTGAGCGCCGTGCTCGCTGTTTGACACCTCGAACACGCAGGCCATGCACAGCAGGGTCTCCTGAGTGTCTCTGTTCGTCACCACCTGCAGCAACAGTGCGAGAAAGCCGGATTTTAGAAACCGCCAACGCAAGGAGGACACATGCGACACTGACTATCCACAAGTTTCCTACGCCCCATGAGGCCTTGCGTCAAAAGTGGGCGCGTCTTCCGGTTCGAAGTAAACAAAGCGCGACTTGACATGCTTGACACTCGTTCATTCAACAGACAGTCATTCAAGTTTAGGGTTGGGTATCTGAGAATTCGAGTATCGATTGGAACCGGGACTAACTTTTAGTTGTTCCCGAAATCGTCAAAAGTTAAAATCTCGATTCCTAGTTTCGATATTCACAGTCGGTCGACCGGAAGAAGAAACCACTGAACAACACCAACGAAGAAGCGTCTACCGGAAGTGTTGGCATAACCGCGCGAGTCGAACATGAGTAGCTTACGTCGGCGGTCCAAAGTGTGGCTTCACTTTTCTAAAAATAACGAAATCTCGGCAAAATGCAACATTTGTGACAAAAGGAGTATTTCCTTCAGAAAGACCGTTGGTTAGCAAGGTTAGCTAAACTTTTTTGACCCTGCCTCTTAAAAGAATCGAGAATCGAGAATCGTTCAGGAACCAGAATCGAAACAAGGAATCGGAATCAAATCGTTCAAATTCAGACGATACCCAACCCTATTCAAGTTATAGCGATCCAAACTAGCTAACGATGAGGGAACACAACCTCAACGCAATTAAAAAGTGAAATAACAGTACCTTTACCCTTGCAGTAGTTGGTTGGGAGTTATAATAACATTATTAATAATCAATACTCATCAAGGCATGGTGACGAAACAGTTGTGTGAGCTGACAAACAATTAAAATAAAAAATACACACTTAGTCATTGTGCTTTGGAGTTTATTCAAAATTATAAATGAATGTGCTACTTGAATACATTAACTGGCACATTTGGTATTCTGTCAACTCAGGCTTTGATCCTGAGTTTAGGTGTAACATCAGTAGCGAACAGCCAAACATGCTGATAGAGTTTATAGAATATTAAGAATTTAAACTAATGTACACAGGAAGATTCGTCGTCTTTTGGGAGGTGATGGAAACTACAGTTGTTGGCAGGATCACTCTGATTTAGTTTTCGGCTTATGTTCAAAACAATCACGTTTAAGCCACTGAATTAGTTTAGTCCGGTTATACGTACAACAGCGAACAGCACATTGTCCCTAGAGCTGTCAACTTAAGTCGTTTAGTCGACTAATCAGTCGATGCCGTCTTGGTCGACTGACATTCTTATTGGTCGACCAGTCTCATTTTTTTTTGCCAATAGAAATACATTTTTAATGATTTACTCCTTGATATTTATTCCTTTATAAAGCAGTTATTTATTACTGTATTCTAAATATAATTAGCCTATGTTTTATCCCCAACTTTAAATGCGCCACAGTTTAGCGCACACACATAACACACTCGGGAACCGCACCTACTGGCTGCGCTGCTGCTCGCGCTCAGTACCGGTAGGTGGTTTTGCTGTATTCATTCAGTTCAGCGCTACTTTAGTCGACAGAATGTCCAAGAAATATTAAATCTTTTGTCTGGCTACATTTTTGTGGAGGTAGGTGACGGTGGCGAACGCCGTTGCTCTCATTATGAGCGCGCACATCGCGTGCCTGTTTGAAATCGAACTTGAGCACGCAAAAGACGTGAGCAGCTCTTTTAACGGCTTTATCATACTGACTCAATAGATTGTTTTCTTAATAGGTTTTTATTTGTACACTTGACTACATTTGAAAGTAGTCTAAATAATGTAACAAAATAAAAACTTACATGCTATCTTACAACACAGCCTAGATTTCAGATTGTTTTTAGGCTATTTTGTCTGTTGTTTTAAAACGCCTAACAAGATCGGCTGGACAAAAGTTAACCCATAGCTTTGTAAGTAGAGAAGAATACAGCCTGTATGAACGAGAGCTGTGGTTAGGATTTTATTATGTGGCAGATAGCAGTTATATTATTTTGTAGAGTGTGGTGTCTTTAGGTGCGCGACTGTGACTGTCACCATGAGCTAGTGCTCGTCACTTTTTGACAGTTAAAAAATGTCTCTCATTTTCAAAGAATTGTGTTATTATATAGTATTTATTTATTTGTTATGTTTTTTCGTTGTTGTTTTATCAATGCTCTATGACAATTGTTTAAAAAATGTTAAATCAAAAAAAATAATATTTTTACATAGTCGGCTGGTGATTACGCAGGACAAGACCTTGGTCGACTAGGAGATTTCTTTGGTTGACTACAGCCTACTAGTTGTACCCTGAGCTCCGATCACGACCCTCCTGTCTCATAAAGATTTGCATCTTTTAAATAGTGAGATGATTTGTCCGAAAAACAGCTAGCACCTCTTCGCTGGCTCTACACAAAGAATACCATTGGAATGCTACTTCCGCCGCCTAACTGGAAGTTCACCCACTCTTGTTTCTTACAGCAGCACCCCTCGGAAACTTGTGGATATATGCATGTGCAGTGGCGTAGGAGCAGGTAGGAACAAGGGGGGCACATAAAATGCTAGGGGGGTCTGGGGGTCAAGCCCCCGGGAAATTTTTTGAAAAATAAACCATAAAATGACACTTTCGGAAAGTTTCTGCAAAGAAATGGAGAAATTGAGGCTTACATGATATGTGAAAACTGCAAGGTTAAGAGCATATTTGCATTGCATTGTTGTAGTATCAACATGTATTAGGGCATTTAGCATTTACATTACTGTTAATCAGTCATGTACTTAACTCAAATAAATGGTTGATTTGATTTCCATTAAAGGTGCTGTATACGATTTTTCAGCGGCCTCTAGCGGTGATGTCACAAATGCAACAGAACGCTCGTGTGCATGCTAGATAATAAAGGCGAGCATTCGCTACCAGCCACACAGAGACTTTCAATGCCGACGGCAAACTAATCACACAACATGCTGGAAACTAATGTAAACTCCCACTGCAGGTACAATAATAGCCTACTTTTATCAGCTTGACGATTGAACTAATGCTCTGTGCTTGTCCATGATAATGTTAAAATAAACTGCTTTTAGCCGACATGTGATGTTATATAGCATAAGTCATTTCTCTAACTATTTGTGTATCTATTCACAATCAGCAATGTCAACATAGGTGAATGTATTATATGATAACTAAAACGGTTAGTGAATTAAACTGAACAGCTTACGTGTATCAGGTAAGTGATACTGAAAGTGACATTACTGTACTGAGCAGTGTCTGAAATGTGTATTATAGAACGTGGGATGAGTCAAGTTAGTCAGTAGATCTAGTAGCCTAAATAAAATAAGTTACATCCTAAAGCACCTACTTCTTGTATATTCTGGAACATTCTTTTGTATTACATGTTTACTATGTTGATCCAGCGTTTGATCCGAAGTCGAATCCGAATTCACGTTTTGCCTGACGAGCTTGGGCAGATAAAACTTTTTTGTTTTTTATATTTATGTGGAGTTTGTGTTGGAGTCAGTGTGTTGTGCTGGAGGCCAGGACGTTTGGAGTCTTATGGGACTCCATGTCGTCAGCTGAAGTGCTGTTGCATGGTTGATTGTATTCAGACTGGATCAGGCAGCAGTCATTGGTTAACTGGATCAGAGAGGGCTCGAGACGCCATGCACGTCACATCTGATGGATTTCGCAGGAAATCCGACCCCAGAAGACCTCACTTATAAATATGAATATTGGCCTTCAGAGGTAATGGCAAAACCCGAAAAGTGGATTATTGCAATGTGTGATTACAACCCCTTCAAACACAGGCAATAAAAAAGCATTAATTTTATAAAAAAAGTTACATATAGAACCTTAATCATAAAATACATCTATACCCTTGTGGAAAGGTTGCGTGGTAGCTAAAAGTAGGTCTAGTAATTATATTTCAGTTTTTCACACAGATCAAACACAAACATGCTGACTGAATAGATTGCTAGTTTATTTTGAGTAACTGTTAGCCAGCTGGCAGTTCTCGGCAGTTTGCTGATAATCCGGTGTCTGAAGTAAAATGCTCAAAACCTCTCCTGAGTAAAATACCGTCTTATTATTTAGTCTTATTTTCCTTACCTTGTCATTCAAGGCCAGGGCACTTTTGTACATTTCTGGAACTTTTGCGCGTTCCACATCCCATGCAACTACAGATCTACCAGGAACATTGACGCGTACATTTATCCGTGTCACCTAGATGCGCATGTGCGAGCGGTGCGCGATGCCGCGATCATGGTCGACAGAAGACATAAGCAGCTGAAGAATACCGGCCGTTTTTAAAAATTGAATTATGTATTTAAAAGTTGCAGAATGGATTAATTGGGAGACTCCAAAATTGGCAGAGATAGGCAGGCAATGCAAAACAAAATCCTACATTGTGATTCGGGAAATAGTGAGGGGAACAAAACTTAGATTTTGAAATGTGGCTCCTACACCCCTGCCCATGTGGATTTGGAAAACAGAATGACATACCAGGAGGATGGTAAAATTTTCTAGTACGCTGTTCATCATGTACTTCTCAGGCAGGTGCTTCAGCTTATGGATGAAGTTGATCATGTATTCACACATGGGAAACCGGCTGATCTTTGTACACAAAGCGTCCAGTTCTCAAACACGAGCATACTCCGTCTACCAGAACACACAAAGAAATAAGAGATTAATTCAATAATTAAATGAATTCATACAGTTATATATATATATATATATATATATATATATATACACACACATATATATGTATATGTATATACATATATATGTATATATATATATATATATATATATATATGGTAACAGCTATATTAAGTACAGTATATAACATTTTACACATGATTTTAAATATTACAAATTTTACAAATAAAATATAATTTAACAACTTAAAAAAAGTTGAGAAAACAAACAAAAATAATTCATGTTATAATTGTATATAAGACACTATAATACATAAAATGTACATGCATATACAATTTTACACATGATTTAAAAAATGTCAATATTACAAATAAATTGAATATTAATTGAACTTAAAAAAAAGCAAAAAATACAAATAAAATTCATATTATAATTGTATATAAATATATAAAATATAATAAAATTAATATATAATATCATTATAAAATTAAATATATACATACATTTTACATGTACATACAATTTTAAATCTTACAAGATTACAAATAAAATTTTATATTTCCTGAACTTTAAAAAATTGTGTATATAAAATTATAGTTAAACAGTTAACACATTTAGGTTCATTAGTTAACTACATTAGTTAGCATGAACTAATAATGAACAGCACTTACACAGCATTTATTAATCTTTGTAAATGTTAATTTCAATATTTACAAATACTTTATTAAAATCTTGTTAACATTAGTTAATGCGCTGTGAGCTGACATGAACAAACAATGAACAGCTTTATTTTTATTAACTAACATCAACAAAGAATGAACAAATACAGTAACAAATGTATTGCTCATGGTTAGTTCATGTTAGTTAATACTGTACATTAACTAATGGAACTTATTGTAAAGTGTCACCATTAAACATATACAATAATAGGAATAAAAATATCTATAATAATATGACCAAAAACAAGTGAAATAAACTAAACATACATTTTGAGTTTACTTTTGATAGGATACATTTTGGACTTACAAACATCTTTTTCAGTACTTTATTTATAATATTCATTAGCACTCACCTCAACTTTTCCACCACTTGTTTCCCAGAAGGAGCAGACCTTCAGTGGAGCAGGTAATGGTCATGTTCTCTGAGCTCTCGATACTGACTGGTCACGCCGTAGAAAGCCCCAGAATCCTCCTGGATGTTGCAGTTCAGGTCGGCCTGTGGACGCACCAGATAACAGCTCAGTGACGGATGGAGGGAAAACATTGACAAAAGCCACTTCCACCGCAGGCTTTACATACAGTTGGGCAAATAAAAGAGTAATTTGTCAGACGCTGAAAAAAAAGCCGCTTTATGTCAACAGTAAACTATTGGCTCCTGTAACCTGTGAATAGAGCCTTCAGTGAAGTTTATCAAGGCCACACACACCACCTACACTCACCGAGTCTGATTTTCATGAAACATCTGCAAATCTATTTTAAAACGTTGAGATATCAAATGCTTTTGAAAAAACATAAGAAAAAAATGGTTTGTACAGTCTCAGAGATTTCAAGGTTATAAAACATGATTTACTATGCCACAATTGTGCAGAGATCACTCTATTCATTTCAGCTGCAGTTGAACCAGGCACGTTTTGGCCAGCAACGAAAACTAGTGTCCGAGGTAAGAGTGTAATAAGTGTTAACCTTCAGTTCTTTATTTCAGTGTGTCCAGGATGAGGCCGTCGTGCGCTTGCACCTGTCGCTCAGAGCAGCAGGTGTTCAAATAAAGGCTCCCTATCAAACCCAGCATCAGCAGTATTAAAGGACAGAGCGCGCTGTGTTTCACAGGGATTAAACACACCACTGCTGGCTTTAACACAGCACTTTAATCAAACGCAGACGTGTTGAAGCGATTCAGCTGCCTCAACTCAAGCGCGTGCAGGTCACTGGTGCTCGCGGACACCGCTTTCTCAGCGGCTCATGTAATGCTGATGTATGGTGGATCCTGGATCTCTTAATAAAAGAGAAAAACTTTTAAAAAAAAAATTTTATTGATGTCTGATTTTATTGTTTTACATTTGATCCCAGATCCAGACTTTCAGTCTTTTAGGTTTATTTTAGAATTAAAGTTCAAAATGTACAAAAAGACTACAAAACTACAAATGAACTTTTAGAATTAAAGTTCAAAATGTACAAAAAGACTACAAAACTACAAATGAACTTTGTATTTAGGATTTACTACTTAAACGTTTTATATTGACAATGACGGCTTTCAATATGAAAATTATTTGTATTAAAAAAGAGCCAAAAGTGAAAATAACCGACCCAGACTTTTATTCATTCTTAAAGGCCATCACAAAAAAAAATCATGTTCACTGTTTATTTTAGAACTTAAGTTACATTTTTGTTACATAAAACCCATAATCAATTAGTTATTCAATAAATCATTATAAATTATTATAAGAATTACTCTTACCCAGGACCAGAATTTCATTCATTCTTAAACTATAAAAAATATAATTAAAAATGATTTATTTAAAATTGATTTAAAATTGCCTATTTTAAGTATTTATTCATAATTCAAATTAGGTTTTTATATTGACAATTATATATTTTAATACAAAAATGTTTAATTACAAAAGAGAAAAAAGTGATATATTATAATCTATTATAAGAACTACTCTTATCCCAGATCTTAAACTATAAAATTATTATTATTTATTATTATTATTAAATTGCCCATATATACTGAAAGTATTTATTAGTTAGGTTTTATATTGACAATATCTATTAATATGAAAATTATTTACATTACAGCCAATGGTGAATAAATGCACAATAATGCTGATTTTACATTTATGATTATCAATAATTATTAACTTTTTATATATATTATATAAATATATATATATATATATATATATATATATATATATATATGCACACACATACATATATATATATATATATATTATATATATATATATACACACACACCATCTTTGATCATATTTACCAGGGATGCCTATAATTTTGTATCACTACTATGTGTGTATATATATATATATAGACGCATTTTTAAGAGTGTTTGCTCATCTGCAATACGTCTATAGACGTTTACTGTCAGATGTCAAATAGACATTTAGAAGATGTCAGTTTAACATGCATTCTAAATCATTACATCTTCTAAACATCTATTTGACATCTGACAGGAAAGGTCCTATAGAGCGTATTACAGATGAGCAAACAATACTTAAAAACTATGTCTTCCAGATGTAAATATTACATCAAATAGACTCAGTGCTATCATGGGATGTTTACATCTGGAAGACGCATTTTTAAGAGTGTTTGCTCATCTGCAATATCGTCTATAAGACGTTTCCTGTCAGATGTCAAATAGATGTTTAGAAGATGTCTTTAAGATGTAAGGATTTAGAATGCATGTTAAACTGACAAAAATACATTTTCCAGATGTAAACATCACATCAAAAAGACTTGTGCAATCTTGGGTTAGCAGATGCACGTCTGCAAGATGTCTGTTAAAGATCACTTCATCTAGAAAGCATCTGCTGTTTACTAACATCTGTTAGACGTCTTTTAAGATGTCAGTTTAACATACATTCTAAATCATTACATCTTAAAGACATCTTCTGAACGTCTATTTGAGATCTGACAGGAAGCGTCCTATAGGCATGCTCCAAATGAGCAAACACTGTAAACACGCGCATCAAATAGATGTCTCTGTGATGTACGGGTGCTGTCAGGTGTTAACACCGTTGTTTAAAGAATGGTCTCACGATTACAGGTGTTTCTGGTAGTGTTCTGTCACGCGCGTCGAATGGCCAGTAAATGCTTAGACCGTAAAATTACGTGAGCAGTCATATTTTTCGATCGACGCTTCTTTATTATATTTTTGCATGTTCCGCAGGGTCACACTTGCCACACACACAGTGGAAACCGAAACATTGCAGAATAGAGGACGAAGACAACTAGAAGTGAATGTAATATCCATTAATTAATCGCGCACAGTAAACAAACCCTTAAGAAAAAAAACGTTGCAATTTAGAAGCGGCAAACTGGGTGCCGAGTGTGGTTTTCGACGGTTGTAGAGTTATAATGATGGTGTTCAAATACATAACATTAGACTAACGTTAGCCAGCTTATAGTATCTTGATTCAGTATGCTAGTATTTATTTGAGATACATTGTTTTTTAATTAATTGAGCAGCAGAAAAATATTCTTTATATTAGTCATCCAATTAGTCATTAGATTAGTCGACTAATCGATAAAATAATCGCCCAACTAATCGTTTTAGTTAATAATCGTTTACCCCAGCCCTAGTTTCTGGACATTTGTATTAGATTGAGAAGTGAAGTAGCACATAAAATGATGTGGAAAATGATTTGAACTGAATTTGTATAGTTAGCATGAGCATCACAGCACATGCGCTAACAGTGTAGAGTTATAATGATGGTGTTCAAATACATAACATTAGACTAACGTTAGCCAGCTTATAGTATCTTGATTCAGTATGCTAGTATTTATTTGAGATACATTGTTTTTTAATTAATTGAGCAGCAGAAAAATATTCTTTATATTAGTCATCCAATTAGTCATTAGATTAGTCGACTAATCGATAAAATAATCGCCCAACTAATCGTTCAGTTAATAATCGTTTACCCCAGCCCTAGTTTCTGGACATTTGTATTAGATTGAGAAGTGAAGTAGCACATAAAATGATGTGGAAAATGATTTGAACTGAATTTGTATAGTTAGCATGAGCATCACAGCACATGCGCTAACAGCTCAGGCCGCGGCCCGACTGCTCAAACTGACTCACCCAGAACTTGACCAGGAAGAAGGCGTTCTGAGGTCCTTTCCCAAACAGCTCCTTCAGCCCACCCTTCTTCTCCGGGAATTTGTCGTAGATTTGACCGTATGTCCACCGTCTCCAGAAGCGCGTCATTGTATGAGTAACTCGTCTGGCCGATGTGCACAAAACAGATGCTTGTTGTACTGCACAAAGAGTTGCGAATTAGATTGATGCAACATATAAGCGAACAACTTTTTGTTGTTCAAAGCAACAATATTTTTTCTAGTTTATCATTATCAATGAGTTGAAAATGCTATTCCCAAATGCTGTTTGTATCAGTAATGAAGCATTTCAGATTGCATTTGTGAAGCTGTTTCAGGATCTGCTGAATGTTTGTGTGGCTGGACGACTGTATCGAGAACGCGACCGGTTCTGCGTATAACGCATGATTAATAGCTGCTGTCACGGCAGACCAGAGGGACAAGCATTTCATACAGACGCTGCCAACATGATAGATAACACAGGGTACTGCTTTAACACGGACACAAGACATTTTGATAACCTGTAGGTCACAAGAAGTTTTTTCCCAGATCTCAGCTTTCAATCTGCACATACGGTTTTGTCTTCATTGTCTTGACTGCAGTCAGATCAGGACGTAAATAGGACATTCAGCATCAGGTCAGCTGATCTAAAAACACTTTTGGAGATCTACTATCATAATAAGCAGGGTCAGATCTGCACCAGAAAAGATTTAAAGCGCTTCAAACTTGGCGGCCCAGAAAGTCATGGAAGAAAATGTTTAAATATTCCATATGACTTCAGTGGCTCATCGTATAAGTTCGAGTAAACTAATGCACTACTACTAAAATCCATTGTAGCATTTATGGTAAAACTATCTTTAATCAAAATAAATAAATACATTTCACATATTACTCATCTGGTGAAAAGAGTATTTAAGCAATTCATTTAAGTTAATAATATTATTTAATAATAAATAATATTTAAAAATATTAAATAATAGTTAATACAAAAATATTTATATTTTTATTCAATTATCGATTTCTTACTTTAGAAATGTTGCATTATGCTTTTGAGCATGTTTATTCAACAGCTAGTTACACCTCCAAAAAATTAAAATAATGAATAAAATATTTTTTTTTTATTTTTTTTTCAGTTATAAACCATAAACATCATTTTATAATAATTCTGCTGAATATATATATTTTTAAATGTAATATAATATAATAATATTACATTATACAACACATTAACAACACTTAAAAACTGCCGAGCTGCAAAAGTCATCATTTAATGGTGTTTGTTGGTCTACATGATAAAGATGTAGATGTTCAGTGCTGAAAAAGTAAAGCAGCAGTATTTTTGAGGCTGGTAAAGCAGGTCAAGGCTGCTCTTTTGCAGTAATTCTGGGTATGTGTGAATTACTCACTGAATCTGGGTCCCGCTGATGCTCCAGGAAGGAGGAGAACTCCACCAGCCGCAGTTTAGAGGTGCCGATAGAGCGCCCGTGCCACACCGGGACAGCAGCTGTGAGCGCTGTGGGGACTCGTAAGCTACACACACACACACACACACACACACACACACACCACACACACATCAGTGATGGATTAAATAAATAAGACCAGAACCGTTAAAGGGATAGTTCACCCAAAACAGAAATTTAAATGACAGAATTTTCAGTTTTTGGGTGAACTGTCCTTTAGAGTGATTTAACTATAATAAATATACTATTTTTTTATATTATAATACATCTTCTTAGACTAAATAATTAAAATTGCATTGTTTTAATATGATAGTATACATTTAATTATATATTTACATATTATATTACAATTAAAGCAAATATATAAATATATAATAGTGTAAATATACTTTTTATTTATTAATATTACATAGAAAATGCATTATGTTATACATTAATCATATTAATTCAATTTTAATAATAAAAAATTATTCAACCAAGTAATATAATTCTCATATCATGTTATATATTTTATAGGGCTGTCAAAAGATTAATCATGATTAATCGCATCCAAAATAAAAGTTTGTGTTTACATAATATATGTTGGTGCACTGTGTGTATAATTATTTTATATATATATAAATACACACACATATGCTTGTATATATTTAAGAAATATTTTCATGTATATAGATTAATATATAATTTATATTTTATATAAAATATTTTATATATAAATAATATATATTTTCTTAAATATACATGCATGTGTGTGTATTTCTATATATATATATATATATATATATATATATATATATATATATATATATAAAGTAATTATACACAGTTCACCCACATATAGTATGTAAACACAAACTTTTATTTTGGATGCGATTAATCGATTAATCGTTCAGCCCTAATATTTTATTTATAATATATAAACTAAATTGTATTACAAATGAATACGTAATTAATACAAACCTGCAATAGCTGTGGCCGTCTGGATGGGGTAATTCTGCTGTAGAACGGCTTTATACTGAGGAACAAGAGAACTCATTACAACCTGGCATTTTGTTGTTTGCAACAAGTTGTTTATTACGGTACAAAAACTCAAATTCAGCCTTGTGTAACTGACTTAGTTTAAGTTGTATATACTTACTCTTGTGAGGAACCAGGCTGTCCTGTTGGCACTTGCCAAATCTAGAAAGGGAGCAATAGTAACACTTCTTCACAAATGAACTGCAGAGCTAGACTGAAACCATATGCATGGATATATTCTTTTGCTTGGGCAAGTGTGCTGGGGCATGTCTTACCCCTGTGGACCCAGGTATGGTGGCCCGTGGGAGTCCGCGAGCCCCAGCCGGCTGTGGATGGCCGTTGCCGAGACGATCTGTGCCGAAGACATGGCTGCCATCCTGCTGATCGCATCGTTCTTCACGCTCTGGTCCTTTAACGACACACATGACAGAACATTCAGCTCCTGTATTTATGACTTAAAGGCAGAAGGTCTCATCATTTCTACAGATGACATTGTCTTAAGACCTGACAGGTGTGAAAAAGTAGGTAAGGCCCATTTAAACTGCTCTACGGAGACGTGATTCTTTAAACAAGCTAAATGGCAAGGTAAATCTATGCAAGGAACTACATTTAATTAGGCACAGAGTGCTTCTGAATCATGTGAATTACTGTGAATGTACAGTAAGACCAGCAACATGCCCTTAGATGTTCTTGTAACTAGTCATCATCAGAGTAGTGTTGCACGGTGCACCGATACTTCAAAAGTATCGCGATACTAGGAAATTAAAAACCTCACGATACCTAAATTTATTAGTATCGATACTTTTATGAATGACCGCGTTCCAGATTTGTAAGAGACGTATTTCATGTTGGTGTGTGCCACGCACGCTTCCAGTCTCTCCCTATGAACGTCTGTGTTTCTCCTCACGCACGCAGCAAAGAGGCTGCCGCTGTCTTGAGACAAACACTACCGCGAGACGGCTGCATGCGCGAGCACACGTGATACAGTGGCCGCCTGTCAGTAGCGGAGTGGCAATCCGGAGAGTCAGATCTTTTCCCGGCAGGCCGGTAGTGTTTCGAGGCCGCGAGGGCCAGTCTGATAGTTATACATTGCAAGTTATTAGCAACACAATCCAGCGGCCTGTACTCAATAGTCTCTGCAACGGCGATGGTTTGAAGCGCGCGTCCGTGTGAAGACGGTGCGCGACTGGGCGAGCCGCAAAAGACACTGTATCCATGCAACTGATAGCAGCGAAAAAGAGCGCTCTGCTTGATTAAAACAACCCAACAAACAACAACAGATTTTAGCGCTAGATCTCTTATTTAATAGCGAACTAAATTAATTATCTGCTAGTTAACTGGAGATGTTTCATTTATTTTGCATTATGTGTGCAACTTTCCCCCCAACTTTCATAG
This sequence comes from Hybognathus amarus, assembly GCA_030378365.1. Taxonomy (NCBI): domain Eukaryota; kingdom Metazoa; phylum Chordata; class Actinopteri; order Cypriniformes; family Leuciscidae; genus Hybognathus; species Hybognathus amarus. The sequence continues at coordinate 24,800 of JAQIUQ010006314.1, forward strand.
CATAAATAATTTGAAAGCTGCTAAAATAAAGGATACAAAACATCAGCAAAATGATCATAATCAGAGCATACATGTCAGTGACTTATTTATATTAGGTTATTACAGCATTAAAGAGCACAGACCTATTCAAAGGAGGTGCATGTGAAACGCCTTGTAAGAAATGCTTTCCTTTTCAGGAAAAGTCTCGAAAAAGTATAGAAATCGCAATACTTGACTTGGTATCGGTATCGAAACAATAATTTTTGATTATCGATGACAACACTACATCAGAGTTGGTAAGAGTTTCACATTAACTATGTGGTAAAGTTTTAACTTTATGTGGTTTGTGTTACTCATTTGGAGAATGTGAGCTGTTTTTGTCAGCTGGAGTGCATGTCCGATAGAGCCAGACCGATATATCGGTAGGCCGATATTATCGGCCGATATTTGGCATTTTCCAAACTATCGGATATCGGCAGTTATAATGGCCGATAAATGAATATTTCAAAAATAAAATAAAAACGGGCGAAACTTGCTTGAACCATGTCATGAGTGTTGGAGTTGTATAGTTTGTCCACCAGAGGACACTCTACACTGTCCGTCCTTGTTGGCAACACTTGTTGAGTTGGTCACGAGACATACATTGCTTAAATAACAATTAAAAGAACATCTCCATCAGTTCTCTAAACTCAAATAAGTATTACAAAATTTGTGACTATCATGTCCAGTTTTGCTGCTGTTAAATAAGCCGAGAGTGAAGCGGAATTAGCTAGTAATAGTTACGTTACGTTGTTACAGTGTAGTTGACTGACTGTCCTTTTAACTTTTGACAATGTGACTGAAGTTTTTCTTTAATAGTGTGTGTCATCACTCCTACATCAGTATCATCTCTCCTTGGCCTGTTATATTGAAAATGTATGTTTTACAATTTGCAGTATGACGTTATCCATTGCTAAATTATGGCTCATCGTAGACTAGCTAACCACAAAGCTAGCTAATGCCACTATCATCAGTCTGTTCTGTTGTGACAATAAAATAAACAAGTTTCTTTTTAAAATGCATTATCATATTATTTTAGTGAAAACTCATAAATAAATACAAATAACTAATGTTAGGGAAATCTGTTAATATTCTGTTGCGCGCTTCTGAAAAAAAATATCGGCCGATATATCGGCATATCGGATTTTAAAACCAACAAATATTTGTATCGGCCTTCAAAATCCTTTATCGGTCGGGCTCTACTGTCCGAGTGTCTGATACAATGGCTTTCATTCTGGTCAAGTACTGGAGTTCATACGCTCAAAGAAGAGCCTTGTGTATAATCAAATGAGTAATCGATCCTATTCCCGCCTTTTGTCCACTATCAGGCTTATAAAGAAGGCAAAAGCATCAGGGCGAAAACATTAAAGACTAATCAGAGGTTTTACCTTATTAACTGCAGGTTTAGTGTTGTTCAAATTAAAGTCAGCATGAAACCCCTCCCTCTTGCAGTGACATCTCTTCTGTTTACTGGCGCGAGGGCGGAACAACCCGCCAATCACATGAGATCTACCAATTGCAAACCGCAACTATCCAATCAATTCCTGATGTACAAAATCAAGTCTCGTCCTGCATTTTTTTTTCAAGAAGCTGTTTCATGCGGATATGCATCAGAATAGGGACGAATTGGCAACTTCCATTTCATGCCGACTTTAAGTACTGTCCGTATAGTATTAGTGGTCAGTCAGCAATATTTAAGTCTACGGTGTCTGAAAATGATATTGATCTGTCTAACCTTTATTGTTCTGCAGTAGACAACGTTTGCACACTTGTCAAAGTGTATTCGTACATGTAAATGATGTTGAGTCTGAACTGTCATTCGCTGTTTAACCACCAGATGCCACAGCTGCTCAAAAGCGTGATCCTCTGACACCAGTCCTCCTTTACAGGTCAGACGATCACAACATCAGCCAATGTGCCACTATGCATTATGTTGTAAATAGTACAATGAAAAATGTGTATTTGTTTTTTTTACATAACTGTATACAGGCAGTCAATAATTATCTTTTAGCAAAGACATATTAAATTGATCAAAAATAACTATAAAAACATTTATAATGCAACCAAAAATTTCTGTTTCAAATCAATGCTACAAAAACAGAAAACAAAAAACTGTTTTCAACATTGATAATATAATAAATGTTTCTTGAGCATCAAATCTGCATATTAGAATGATTTCTGAAGGATCATGTGACACTGAAGATGCAGTAATGATGCTGAAAATACAGCTTTGCATCATATGAATAAATTACATTTAATAATATAGGAAACAGTTATTTTATATTTTAAAAATATTTTACTGCATTCTTGATCAAATGCAACCTTGGTGAGGATAAGAGACTTATTTCCCAAAATGTTTTAATATTTTATTGAAAAACTAATTTTATACATAATATATAATTTTCTGAACAATTTAATAATTCATATTTTTTAATGTTTTATTAATTATAAGGGCTGTTAAACGATTAATCGCATCCAAAATAAAAGTTTGTGTTTACATAATATATGTGGGTGCACTGTGTATAACTATTTTGTATATTTGTATACACACACACACACACACACATGCATGTATATTTAAGAAAAGAATATTATATATATATAAAATATTTATATATAATATAAATTATATATAAATCTTTATACAGTATATACATGAAAATATGTCTTAAATATATACAAGCATGTGTGTGTGTGATATATATATATATATATATATATATATATATATATATATATATATATAATTATCACAGTGCACCCACATATATTATGTAAACACAAACTTTTATTTGGATGCGATTAATCGCAATAATAATTGTTTGACAGCCCTATTAATTATAAATATTTATTGTCAAATAGACAGTCAATGGCCTACAGTAATCCTTATTAAAACATTTTTTTTAATGGTTGATTTAAAAAGAAAAGTTTTATTAAATTACTATTTAAAATGAAATTTGAATGACATTTTTGAGGCATTTCACAATATGAATGTATTTTTTAACAAACAAATTGCCGTTTTGGTAAAGAATTTTTTTAATCTAAATACATAATATATTTTTTAACCATTAAATAAATAATATGATTTAAAAAATATTTCAACAATGCCAGTGACCTGAAACTCTGCATAGACATGTCTGGAAATCTTGGATTAGATTGGATAGATCCTCATATATTGTTTCATGCATAAATGATATCTAAATAGGATCACGTCTGCCTTTTTCAAATCATGCGCTTGTCCTTGAACAACTTTGCTCAAGCCAAGTATATCACACATTAACGCACATTTTTCAGTGTGTACACAACGCCCAGCAAAATGCAGTTTCTTCCAAAACAAACACACTTTTGTGCGAAACAGGAAGGAAACGGACAAACATGCAGGAGAAAAGAAGTTAGCCAGTTGACTGCATACTAAGCAGGGCAGTCACAAGCAGGAAATCTAGGTTACAGACAGCCAAACAGCAGGGCACCCGTACACACACACACACACTGTTCAGTACTGATATGGCCCGGAGAGAATACACATACACACAGAAGACTGTGTCAAACACAAGATGTACCTTTAGCTTGGAGTGAAATTCTCTGGATTTCCGCCGGGCAAGAACCTGGATATGACTGGAGACCTGGTCACACACACACACACACAAACACAAAAGAAGTATTTTGTTACCATGGAAATGAAAGGCTCCCTGCAATTAGCCACAAAAAACAGGTACTTTAATTACAAACAGAACATCTAATACAACCTTTCACATCATTTGTTCAGGAACCTGGAAGAAGCATGCGATCAGCTATTTAAGAAATTCAGTTTTTAAGTCAAACTGACTTACAATAAAACTGTAAAGATTTGCAGTGAACTGAGAGCACAAAGCAACAGGTGTCCGCTCGCTGAAGAACGCTTTGGTAACTAAGGAAGGCAGTAAGCCAGCGAGACGTTTGGTTGAAGCTATGAACAAAGCCTGGCTTGTCACTGTCACTGTTGTGAATTTACTGGAAATAAACCTTAGATCAGTCGCATTATTTAGAATTGAACTTAGAATTTGAAGCAGCTCCACTAACCTGCTTCTACGTCCGTGTTTTTCCCGTTCCTGAGTTTGATGTATCTGGCGATTAATTCATTACGACCTGTAAGAGAAAACAAAGAAATGCTTGTTTATGGACAACACAATTATATGTAGTCAAGATTTATATTTTAAAGAATTATTTCAGAGACTTCACTTTGATTCATAGATATATAGGCGAATACATAGACAATTAGACTATTAGACAACACAAACTGTCTCATTCAATTAAATATTTTAATTTTGCATATTTATTATTTTATATATAGGCTAATTAATCTCAATTAATGGTATGTATCAAATGAATAAATAATAAATAAAAATAAATACAATTAATAAAAATAAATAATATTAAAAATAATAAAATACAAATAAAATAAAATAAAATTAAAATAAAAAAATATTTATAAAAAAATTGTAAATAAAAAAGAAAATAATAAAATAAAAAAGTTATTTAAAAAATAATTAATTGTACTAAATTAACATTTAAAAAGCGATTTGAATAATATGGTGAAAGCTAAGATGATTAGTGCATATTCCTCATACAATTCTACTGAATTCAAGAAGAATTAACCTCAATTAATGGCATGTATCAAATGAATAAATATTGTCTTCGAATTTACAATATTGTGGCAGTTGAATATATCATTCAATACACAAAAAGAGTCAATAATGTTTATTTTTTTCTATATTGAACATTTGCATAGTCACTGGCTTACAAACCCACAGTAATCCAATATAAAATAAAATAAAATATTTATAAAAAAATTGTAAATAAAAAAATAAATAATTCATAAAAAATTTATTTAAAAAATAATTAATTGTACTAAATTAACATTTAAAAAGCGATTTGAATAATATGGTGAAAGCTAAGATGATTAGTGCATATTCCTCATACAATTCTACTGAATTCAAAGAAGAATCAACCTCAATTAATGGCATGTATCAAATGAATAAATATAGTCTTCAGAATTTACAATATTGTGGCAGTTGAATATATCATTCAATACACAAAAAGAGTCAATATATTGTTTATTTTTTTCTATATTGAACATTTGCTAGTCACTGGCTTACAACCCACAGTAATCCATATAAAATAAAATAAAATATTTATAAAAAAATTGTAAATAAAAAATAAATAATTCATAAAAAAAGTTATTTAAAAAATAATTAATTTACTAAATTACTAAATTAACATTTAAAAGCGATTTGAATGATATGGTGAAAGCTAAGATGATTACTACATAACTTATTCCTCATACAATGCTATTCTATTGAATTCAAGAAGAATTGAAATGAGGAGGTACACTGTAAACAATGCTGGGTTGTTTTAACCAAAATTCGGGTAACATATGGACAAACCCAAATGTTGGGTTAAAAATGCATTTAAAAAATATACAGTTGAAAGTGAAAGTTGAAGTTGGGTTAAAATTTGAAATTACATTTTTAACCCAACATTTGTGTTTGTCCATATTTGACCCAAATTTGGGTTGAAACAACAACCCAGCATTTTTTAGAGTGTATGGAAGCTCCGATGTAAATATAAACTATAGAGCTTATAGTTCTTGTTGAATTTGACAGCCTCTGGTCACAATATACACTTAAAAACTGCTGGGTTGTTTCAACAATCCAAGGTTGGGTCAAATATCAAACCCAAAGCGTTGGGTTTAATACATTTTTTGGGGTCAAAAAGGTTCTTTTTTGACCAAACATGGGGCTTTTTTTCACTGTATGGAAAAGAGCCACGTGAACCTTTTTCAAAACATCTCCTTTTGTGTTTAACGGAAGACAGATCACATTCACATAAGATCACATAATGGAAGACAGATCACAAATCACATTTGGATTTGGAATGACATGAAGGTGAGTAAATAGCTTCATTTTTGGGGCAAACTATTCCTTTAAGGACAATATCTGACTGTCAGTCAGGGTATTTTCTCCAGCTAGCCTTTACCCAACGTGCTTGCAGTGTAATCTCTTCTAACCCAGACCTGGGCCTCCCTATTCTTCCAAAACGCAAACATTCATGTACACACACACACACACACACACACACACTCTACACTCACAATGCGGGCATTCATGCACACTCCGCTCTCAGATCAAAGACTCTCCAAACGGCCAGCTGTAAGCATGCTTACTGCTGCATAATTCATTCTTTTCAGTCACTTGAAAACATGCTCAGCTGGACTTGGCAAACCTGCAAAACAACCTCCAGAGAGAAAGGGGACTTACAGGGACAGAGAAAGAGCCTGTCGACGAATGTTGAGTTTTGAGAGTCTCCCCGTGGAGTTTAGTAGACAAACCAAAGCATAACCGATCAAAGCGACCGGTTCACTCTCAACAAGAGATAAGATAAACAACACTATCAGTTCAGTAAATACTGAATGACAGCTGATTACAGGTTTCTCTTCAATCCCTAACAAGCATCAAACAACAAAACATCAACACTGTCTAGTAATGATGACGTGGCGTTGTGCAGAATTGGAGCTGTGTCAGGAGGAATTTCTGTGGAGTTTGCATGTTCTCTCCGTGTTGGGGTTGGTTTCCTCTGGGTTTACCTCAGTAAGTTTGCCCATAGGTGTGAGTGTGAATATACATGTGTGTGATGGACCGGCCGTCTGACCCGTCCAGAGACACTGGAAAAGGCTCCAACCTCCCCACGACCCTACATAGGACAAGCGCCTTGGAAAATGTACGGAATATATGGACAAATGGAAGGATGGACAATACTGTGTCATGCTCTGATCCAATGTACACACTACACAATAGGGATGCTCCGATCGATCGGCCAGAGATCGGTACTCGGCTGATCATAACAATTTTTGACTCGATCGGTACTCACTAACTTGGCCGATCTTACAAACCGATCGCGATTTGATGACGTCAACGCGTGAGGACGTACGTGATACTTATATTGGAGAATGTTCAATTAAACCTTATTTGTTACATCAGACTTCTCCATGTTGGAGTTTAAATGTTACTATTTATTTTATTCTTTTTAACATTGAACAATGTTTAATTAAACCTAATGAGTTGTATCAAACCACTTCAATTTGTTCTTTTAGGAGTTTAAATGTTGTTTGATTTTTTATTTATTTATTTTGTCCTGCTCAGACTTGTATTCGGACAATGTTTAAGTTACATCAGACTTCTCCATTTTAGGAGACTAAATGTTTATTTTGTCCTCCACAGTATTGGACAATGTTTAAATAAACCTTATGAGCTGCATTAAACTGTTCCATTTTGTTTATTTGTCTTTTATTAAGTCAATTAAGCATAGAAATCGAATCATTAGCCGATTATCATGACAAGAAATCGTACTCATGATCGGCTGCGAAAATCCTGATCGGAGCATCCCTACTACACAATGTATAAAATATATATATAAAAAAAACATATTTGTTATAATTGTAGGGCTGTCAAACGATTAATCACATCCAAAATAAAAAGTTTGTGTTTACATAATATATGTGGGTGCACTGTGTATAATTATTTTGCATATATAAAATACACACACATACTTACTCAATATTTTCATGTATATAGATTTATATATAATTCATATTATATATAAATATTTTACATATATATTTTTTAATATATAAAGATAAAAAACTTA
>JAQIUQ010006314.1:37500-85000 GCA_030378365.1 Hybognathus amarus
TTTTTATTTTACGCAGAAATTTACAATAGTATTTATTTTGTTTAAATATATATATATATATATATATATATAATATATATATATATATATATATATATATATATATATATATATATATATATATATATATATATATATATATATATATATATATATATATATATATATATATATATATATATATGTGTGTGTGTATATGTATATGTATGTATATGTATATATATATATGAACTGCCTTAATTCTACGTGGCACTGATTCAACAAGGTATTTAGAAATGTTGGCCCATATTGATAGGATAGCATCTTGCAGTTGATGGAGATTTGTGGGATGCACATCCAGGGCACAAAGTTCCACCACATCCCAAAGATGCTCTATTGGGTTGAGATCTGGTGACTGTGGGGGCCATTTTAGTACAGTGAACTCATTGTCATGTTCAAGAAACTAATTTGAAATGATTCAAGCTTTGTGACATGGTGCATTATCCTGCTGGAAGTAGCCATCAGAGGATAGATACATGGCGGCCAGTAAAGAGGGATGGACATGGTCTAGAAACAATGCTCAGGTAGACCATGGCATTTTAACAATGCCCAGTTGGCTCTATGGGGCCTAAAGTGTGCCAAGAAAACATCCCCCACACCATTACACCACCACCACCAGCCTGCACAGTGGTAACAAGTCATGATGGATCCATGTTCTCATTCTGTTTACGCCAAATTCTTGACTCTACCATCTGAAATGTCTCAACAGAAATTGAGACTCATCAGACCAGGCAACATATTTCCAGTCTTCAACTGTCCAATTTTGAGGAGCTCTTGCAAATTGTAGCCTCTTTTTCCTATTTGTAGTGAAGATGAGTGGTACCCGGTGGGGTCTTCTGTTGTTGTAGCCCATCCGCCTCAAGGTTGTGCGTGTTGTGGCTTCACAAATGCTTTGCTGCATACCTTGGTTGTAACGAGTGGTTATTTCAGTCGAAGTTGCTCTTCTATCAGCTTGAATAAGTCGGCCCATTCTCCTCTGACCTCTAGCATCAACAAGGCATTTTCGCCCGCAGGACTGCTGCATCCTGGATGTTTTTTCCCTCTTCACACCATTCTTTGTAAACACCAGAAATGGTTGTGCGTGAAAATCCCAGTAACTGAGCAGATTGTAAAATACTCAGACCAGCCCGTCTGGCACCAACAAGCCATGTCACGCTCAAAATTGCTTAAATCACCTTTCTTCTATTCTGACACTCAGTTTGGAGTTCAGGAGATTGTCTTGACCTGGGCCACACTCCTAAATGCATTGAAGCAACTGCCATGTGATTGGTTGATTAGATAATTGCATTAATTAAAAATTTAACAGGTGTTCCTAACAATCCTTTAGGTAAGTGTATATATATATACATAAACACACATACATACATATTTATACTATTAATATATATTTAATGCTTGAATCTGATTGGTTGATGAACGTTGTAAGGTGTACAATTATTATCTGGGAAACTCACGGCTAAAGTAGTTCTAGGCAAGTCTTGACCACATTATAGTTCCAAATCACTTTGCCAAATTATTTCAGTTATTATAGGTTTGAAAAAGTCGTGTATAGTTTTCCTTGTCTGACAACAGACAAATACGTGAAAATATTTTCAAAAATCGTTCACGCTTAGAGAACTTTTTGAATTTCAGGGCAGAAAAGAATATAATACACTAATTAGGAATACAAGCTTCTGTACAGCTGCCACCAAACAAAAATAACATGCACTATACGGCTCAAGGACTCTCTGTAACACGATATCGGTGTCTGTTTCAATCACTCATCCGTCTCAAACAGTTAAGAGGTGTGAGGCTGAAGCATGCTGTGACCTGTCTCCTAACTGGCTCTCAGTGAGGTAACATCTAGGCCTCTCACACCTATCAAAGCCAAATGAGAACATTAATGCGGTTCACACAGGACTCATTTCTTGTGTCCATACGGTCTTTCGGGCACCAGTCCACCTTGCACGAAGCCCCTTTTTCAAATTCACACGCCATCCTTTGAGAAACATGATTAAACTCTGTACCTCTTTTACTCCTTAAAATTAGTCCTCTGCCCCATTTTATGCAACACAAAAGAAGCAAAATGCATGTTTAGAGTGGGAACATAGTTCTTTGGTAGGCCTTGAAAAGTAAAGAGTTTTTTTTTAAGTGGCCCACATCGAGGGACCTCCTCTGGAGCACAATACAGCTCTGAACACAAAAGCAATGTCCTGTGTGATTTTACAAACACTTCTTTCAGATAGCAACTGCCTCTCACCTGAATCCCTCCTTTTCCATCACACTACATCCCACATCCTTTATCATTATGTAAGCACGTTTTTCTGTGTGACTCTAAACGTACCCGTAGGTAGAGGTGTGGCGGGATTTTGTGGCGGGACTTAAAACATAATCGGCTGTGTAAGTACAGCGAGTGAGCACTTATGGGTGTATTACACCATCTCATTTTATCATTTTAAAATCATTTTAATAATGATTTTTAATCACTCAGGAGATCAAATCTAGCTGTTGAGCTATGGTGCTGCTCAAGTGGACAAAGAAAGTTTGAATCTGGCTCATGACATTTCTCGTTCCTCAATTCACTCCTCTCTTTTCTAAACAACTTAAAGGGATAGTTCATCCAAAAATGAAAATCACCCCATCATTTTCTCCCCTCAAGTGATCCAAGGTGTTTATGACTTTCGTCTTTCCACCAAACACAAACGCACTGTAAAAAAATGTTGTTGGTTTAACTTAAATGGATCATGAACTGGCTTTTTAAATGTTTTTATTTTGTTGTCTGAGGTCAACTATGACATTCGCTTGTTTTTTACCTTTAAAAACATAAAAATGAATAAGTTATGGGCTATTTTCTTCCCTAGTTTTCAGCCTACTTGAAAAATGCTCGGATTTTATGGGCGTATTGCATTGAAGACTAGGAAGTAAACGCCCACTGCTGTGAGTGGATAACAGTTTTGCATATTATAATGAGCTTCAACTCTGTCGTCGGATTCAAGTTGAGTGCACGTGGGGGAGTTGGTTTTGAAAACCACTGTTGTAAAATGGCAACCGGAATGATTCGCTCATACATGTTTGACCCAGAGTCCGATCCCGAATCGCAGGACAATGAACCAACAGCACCTCAAATACAACGGATACTTGTAGACACTTACACAAAATTATTAGATATCAAACAATCTGTAACAATGCAATGCTAGCCGAGTAGATTATTATTTCTAAAATAAAAATATTACTCACATAAGTGTGCTGCACCACTCCTGTTGGATCCAATATAGAAGGTACAGCGCCTTTTTTAATCTTAATCGTTCTGCAAACCAGCCTCGAACTGTGTCTTGTTCACAAAACAATCCTCGGTGAAATGAAGCGAACATACGGATAATGTTTTACACTCATCAGCTGGAACGTTAAAAACAATTAACCAGGCATTCCTAATATTGGAATCCAGAGGAAGCTTATGCAGCGACTGTCTTCTTCCACAGCCAGGCACGGCACAACATTTTGTCAACGGAATGTTTATTGCTGGTAGCTCGCTCCGGTTTGTCATCACGAGGTATGCTTTTGTTTACCTATGCGTGAATGTGCGAATCGGTGGGCGGGGCTAAACCGGCTGTGTTAAAGTAGGCGTTGATGAGCGGGTGGGGTTTTAGCGTCATTGACGTCATACTTCCACACTTTCAAAAACGATATGTTTGTTGAGGCTGGTGTCAATAAAAGCTTTTATTGGACTAACAAGGTTGTTTTCAGTTCTGAAACTTACAGGACATTCTTATAATATGATGACCTCTTAGATGTCAAAAGCTCAAGGAAAATTTGATTTCTCAGTTCATCACCCCTTTAAAAAAGTAACCTGGTTGCCTTAAAATTTTAAGTTGATTGAACTGGAAAAAGTGAGTTAATACAATGAAGGAGATTGATTTAATCATCAGAAACTCAAAATAATAAGTTATCTCAACTAAATAAATTATTTAAGTTGATTTGACAAAATAAAAAAATGCTGTGATAACAAATCTTGGAAATATTTTTTTACAGTGTCACTGGCTTCCATTATCGGCCGTATACAAGTAGAGTTCAGGCGGAAGAGTGATCTTTGACCTGACGTATGATGTAGGATTTAGGAGTAGCGTAAGTTTAAGTGAGAGTAGACGCCTCTTGTGGTTTAACCATATAGGGCTGAGCAACAAACTTAAGCTCCTTTTCTATTATATCGAAATCCTCCAACATTTCTCTTTAAAAATACTCATTTTAGACTTCTAATTTGTGACCAGTGTTTTGTTTTGGTCTATCCTCTGCGCTTCCATGTTCGTGAATACGTCAGGTCAGAGGTCACTCTTCCCCGGAACTGAGACTCACATACGACTGTTACCAGAAGCCAGATGATAATAAATTTATAAATATGAATTTTTTTTTACAAAAACGCTTTTTACAAAGTTGCTTCAGAAGGATTTTATGAAACCCCTGGAGCCGTGTGGATTACTTTTATGATGGATGCGCTTTTTTGGGCTTCTATTCTAGGGTACTATTCACTCCCATTATAAAGCTTGGAAAATCCAGGGCATTTTAAATATATATCTGATTGTGTTTAGCTGAAAGAAGAAAGTCATATACACCTAAATGGCTCGAAGGTGAGTAAATTATCTGTAAATTACACTATGGGGTGAACTAACCCTTTAACACCAACCCTATTTGCGATGATGTGCAAAACCAGTGGACTTCACCAATCTCAACAACTGACCACACTGTTAGTTCCTATAAATAAATAAAAATGTATGTTCAGTGCTTGTCTTTCATCTTTGAGTATAAATCTTTGATTAAATCTTGGTTCGCCTTGTGTACTGCAGCTGACAGAGATTCAACAGCATAGTTAGCCAGAACAGAGTGATTCTGACTCCATTAACCACTAGTTTCCCCTGCGGAACGTAATGTAGCCCAAACTGGCACCACAGTCAGTGAGCGGGTCTGTTATCCTATTGTTAAAGACACAGCTTTCCAATTTCCAATCCTCCGAGGCACACATTATGTTCACAAAGCCCGAGCACACCAGTCTATTCATTATTTTACACTCACAATTTGCTATTATAAAATGCAGAAAGACATGGTGCTGTAAGGTAAAATTAATAACATTTCAGGCTCTGTTTGCATGAATAGAGCTGCACTCAAAATGTCCTTTAAATTAAAGTAAATTGAAGGTATTTTACAACCAACGAAATATGCTACCGAAATGTCTGTCAAAGGCTGAATAGCAATAATAGATATTTAGGACTTATATTTATTTACGAACATAAGATAAACACATTAACGCAGATTTACATATAGACCCCTTTTGCGCCGACGTCACAGTTACGTCACGGCGCTAGCTGGAGGCAAAACAAAGTGAAAACTGGAGGCGGCCAATACAAAACAGCACAGATACGGCTACATAATAAAGAGCTTAAATTATTGTTACTATTATTAAATGTCATCTTGTTGTTGTTTGATGCAAGAACTGATGAAAAATGAATATGCTGTATCTGGAACTTTTATTTCTAGAAAATATTCACATCATTAAAATCATACTGTAATGTAATACACACAAGTCTTGTACAGGACCATATAGGCATCTAAAGATTTATATGCCCTCAGTTTCTCTTTACGATCGGTTTCTCTATAAGGTAGGTGTAGAAGTCAGGCCACTCAACCGAGGTAACGTCAACGTTAATCCTGTCAGATCGTCGTACATGCATTTGAGTGAGTGTGTAGGCGGCTACAGGTCGGCCAATCTGGTTCCGTCTGTTAAAGATAACTTTTGGAAATAACAATCGCGGTCCTGGACACTGAGTGACCTTACACATTAAGATAATATCGGATTTTCTCTAGTCATTGTTAAAAAACAAGCTAACAATCCTTGCTAACTAAGCGTTAGTGAAGCGGCCAGAGAGATCGTTCTGCCTCCACCTAAGCTCCGCCCACAAAAAACGTCACCATGTTTACCAACTTAAAAGGGGTCTATATTCTCAATCGTAAAATTCGTTAAAACTTCTGCTAAATAAGTTAATACTTAAAAATTATGTTTTTAAAAATGAAAACAGGCATATGGAAGCAAATCAATTATAAATAATAGATAATATACGAAAAATAAAATAAATTAATAAAAAAAAAGAATTACTATAGGCATGAAATTACCACAGCTATGGGACGGCAGTCAATATATGAAAATATTTGATCACAGAATGGCCAGGTGTGTCAATTGTGCTTAAAAAAGCTACAATACATTTCTCAAGTATAAGTAGATGTGGATATCCACCTGAGAAATATTAATTGGCTGAGACTATGTTAAGTCCTCACAGTATATCCCTTCAGAAGTGAAACCACTGAGATTAGATCTTTCATTGAACCCAGTGGGGGACTGTCAAATCTACTTATGGCATGTTTTCTCTGCCTCAAATAAGCCTACTAGCAAAGCAGAGCCGAATGGTTTATAATATCAGAGGCGATAGAAAGGGCACACTAATTTTACCAATGTTTGGGGAAAAAAAAAATAATTCAACAACAGTCAAAAAGGACATCTGTTAAGGGAAGGATTAGGATTATGTGGAAAAAATAAGTGTTTGGTTCACCTGTAAAACCACACGGGAGCCGCCATGGCATTACAAACCGTCTAAAGTGAAAACTCTGATTCTTTGGCTTGACTCCAGTTTGAGTGCTTCCGTGATGCTGTGAAAGAGCCCCCTCAGGTAAACAGTGAGATAAGCTAAGCCACGAACACCAGGAAAAAAAAGCTACATATTGTTTTGAAGTGAAAGGCGGTTGCTATAGGGATGGCTGCTAATTAACCACACGGCGCTTGCAGACCTGAGAGCGGCAGGACTGGGGACTAGGATTCTTGACTTGTATGGATCTGTGATGGGTTGGGCACATAAAATAAATCTCAAGCAGTTGTTATGGACGATGAAATAATGAAGGCGACGTAAAGCACATGGCTAAGGAATGTTACACGGACACCAGCGTAGGAGGTGACAGGTTTGCTTTAGCGACCCAAGAACATTTCAGCGACCCAATTTATTTAGAAGGAAATGCTTGAAGGAAAAAAGGACTGTGGCCATGGGAACAAACAGGTGCCTATTGAGAGACCTCTTAACTTAACACATTTTCTTGTAAAGCCCCATTTGTCAACATTAGTTGAAACACTAACAAACGTTCAAACTAATTTTTACAGCATTTATTATTCTAGGCTATTGTTCATGTTCACTCATAATACGTTTTTTACTGAACGAGTTAAAATGTGTTTGTATACATAGAAATTAACATGAACCTTTCTGAAAAATAAGTTCAAATATTGTTAATTTTTAGGTAATGCATTAGGTAATGTTAAAAATGATAAACCTTAAAGTGAAAGTGTTACCAAGAATTCACAGGACAAGTTTCATAAAATTCATGCAATTCGCAAAATCAAGGTCATGGGTTAGATTCCCAAGGAATCAATGCATGACTTAAACACCCTGAATCCAAAGTCGCTTTGGAAATAAGCGTGCACCAATTGCATCATGGAAATTGGAAAAAGGTAGAGAATTGGCAAGTTGGATTGAAAATTGCATCCCCATGGGAGCAGCAACCGTGTGCACTGCTATTCTACTACGGAAAAATAAACTTTCAGTAAAAAAAAAAAAAAACAAAAAAAAACAGCGGCTTTATGATTTAGAAACTTGTCCACCTTTTCCATCATGCATCCAGATTTAACAACTGTTTGGTTTCCGAGTTGTTCCTAATAAAGACTGGATACAAGTCCAAGCAGAGTGAGGAGGCTTCACTGTGGACAAGGCCAAGAGCATGTTTAATATCCTACGAGAAAAGAAAAGCAGTATTCCTCTTTCCATGACATCACCCCAGCCGAGAGTTTGAGGGAGGCGTTGGAGGAGGGGGTTGCTTTGGGGAATGAGGTGGGGGGATCTGGGAGCGCAGCTGGTGTCAGCCGCACGACCATCTGCTCCTAACTAATGGTTCACGCTGACTTTACAAACAGAACCCTGGGCAGCCAACCCGCTCTACCGCCTGGCCCGCTGGAGTTCCGTTTTCCAGTTTCAGAGGCCCGACGGACATCATCATCTCACCTGAGGACAAACAACTAACAACTTCCCTGAGAACTTTCTGATGAGCCAACCTCAACAAACAACACACGATTACAAGCAGTCAAAACAACCCCCAACGGCAGTCATAACTCCACATAGCCAGTCAAAATACTGAGACTAAGAAAAAGGGTTGATTGAAAATTGTGTTAAAGGGGTGATGAACCAAGAAATCAAATTTTCTTTTGACATCTAAGAGGTCATTATATTATAAGAATATCCTGTAAGTTTCAGAACTGAAAACGTCCTTGTTAGCCCAATAAAAGCTTTTATTGACACCAGCCTCGGCAAACGAGTTTTTCACATTTTTCAAAGTGGGGAACTATGACGTCAAAGAGGATAAAACACCACCCCGCAGAAGAAGATCAACGCCTACTTCAACACGGCCGGTTTCAGTCCGCCCACCGATTCGCGCATTACACGCATAGCTAAATAACATAGATGCCTATCTAGTGATGACAAACCGGAGCAATATCGAGCAATACAAAATATTGTGCAGTGCCTTGTTGTGGAAGACAGTCGCTACATAAGCTTTCTAGATTCCAGATAGGACTGTATGGATAAACGTCATTTTTAATGACGTTCCAGCTGATGAGGGTAAAACCGCTTCGCCGTCTGTTCGCTTAATTTCACTGAGGATTGTTTTGTGAGAACAAGACTGGATTTGCAGACCGATTAAGAGTAAAGAACGGTGCCGTGCCGTCTATATTGGATCTGACAGGAATTGTGCAACACACGGACTCTGGGTCGAATCATTCCGGTTGCCATTTTACAACATTCAACATTTTCAAAACAATTTCCCCAAGTGCATCGACAGGTGAGATCAAACTCATTATAATATGCAAAACTGTTATCCACTCACAGCAGTGGGCGTTTACTTCCAAGTCTTCAGTGCGAGACACCCATAAAAACCAAGCGTCTTTCATCTTAGGCTCAAAACTAGAGTACAAAATAGCCTATTACTTATTCCTTTTGATGTTTTTGAATGAAAAAACCAAGCGAACGTCATAAGTTGACCTCAGAACAACAATATAATAAAATTTAAAAAAAACAGTTCATGACCCCTTTAAGTTGTATAACCTCAACAAATTGAAGGTGCATTCACACTAGAGTATGTAAAGCGACTGAAAGTCAATTTGTCGTCACATTTGGGCTTATTTGGTTGGTTCAATTCATACTTAGAAACGGTGGTCTGGTTCATATGATCTCAAGATTCAAACTCAAGTTCTGGCCTAGCAATCAAACCAAGCTTTTTTTTGACTCACCATACATTTTCCCTCATCGGACAGGATGATTTTCCGTTGCCGCAGGGTGGGTAGATGGCCAGGGCCTCCTGGAAGCTCTGCTCAATGTCAGGGCTCCACACACCTCTCTGCGCTCGTTGTCCATAGGTTTATCAGCCGAGTCGCTCATCCTCTCCATATCCTCCCGGCACTTTCACTTCCACTCCAGCTGCTGGGATCCATGGCGACGGCTGGAATCTGGAGCCCGAGCCTGGGGAAATATAGGTGCACTGACCTGGGAAGACAAACCCCAAAAAAAGCAAATGATTGGTCTGTTCAACCTGAGGAGTTCTGACAAGAGGTAGTTTAAGTCTCTGAAACCACAACAATTCAAGAAGGGGTAAACATGAAGAAAACGTGATTGCCATATTTATTTACAATGGTATTTCTTATGATATCCTACTTCAAATACTTTAAAAGATTACTATAGTTTTAGCATAATGGAGCATCAAAAACCATGTCAATTGAGTTATGTCAATTAATGTTACTTTGGATACATTTGCTAATTGTAAAAATGTAGACAAATGTACTTTTAGCAGACATACGAATTTAAAATTAACAGGGTTTATCTTCCAGGAAAACAGACCAAATATATTGATATCCTGCAAGGATTTTGTCCAATTAGATGCTCTATGGAATAAGAATGCCTCTCCATATTTTGTAACATTATAACATCTATTGGCATTTGGCAACTAAAAAGAAATACATGAATACAGGAAAGAAAACTGGGCCTGTTACAGGTAATCAATGTCACTGCTTTTTTTAAAATGGCCAATTTACAACTTCACACAGTGAATCTATTTGTGGTTTGGAAATGAAAAAAATTATAATGAATGCTGGCCAGATTAAATACAATTAAAACATTCTCTCATCATCCATAAAAAGCATCAACCCAAAAGCTAAAGATCAACACATGATTGAAAACCTATGAAGAAAAGGAAATGAGAAAACACATAAGCCACGCCAATTTAGGAATGGCACTTAGGCTAAACCAAAACATCTGCTGTCTTAGAAGGGAACACTTACAAGCTGGCAATGATGTCAGGCCAGCTTTTACATTTTGTGGTAGAAGATTGCTGAATGACAAATGTTGATCCCATAGCTTAAGAGAGAGTGATTATCCCAAATCACATGCAACAGTCCTCAGAGTCGCTGCTGTGTTTAGCATTAGCGCCACACATTATGTTTCATGTTAAAGAAAACTGCTTGCGCAAAAGCTCTGTGGCTAATCGCAATCTCATTATAAACATTACACAAGAAATCAAGGAAAGACACACACACACGAAAAAACATCCCCATGTGCAACCAACTGCTCACATAAACAGCCAAGAGCGCAACATCATCAAACGTGTGTGTGCTTTACAACTTTGAGGTTGTAACAATACAAATCTCAACTGAATGATCACACAGATTGATTGCTAACTACAAACTTGTGTATTCAAGTCACGTTTGGCTTAGTGGCTACGCTAATCGGGAAATACAGTAAACACAGTGCTGCCTATTGTAGATCTACTAGCTAGCATGTGTTTCCTGTCAAATTTGAGCAGGCTGCACTTTGCAATGTGTTAATGTGTGTGTAGAAAGTGTTGGACCCTTGTGAAAATGAACACTTCAGCACACTTTATACATTCAGAAATAATATACTTTAAAAACAAGCTGAATAACGTTATTTGCTTAAAATCTTTGCGTATTAATCGCTTGTCATTTGCAATTGAATGAAAATGTATTCATGTATTAAATGCATTAAATCAATTAGTGCTTTTCGGACATAAAATTATAATCAAGTACCTCACACACCAAAATAAGTGTACTACTTTAATGCAGGATAAAATATTATAAATAAAAAAGTAACAAAGGTTTTTTTTTTTTAACTAAAAAAGTTAAACTTTTAACTTGTCATTAAAAGTAGTAAGTAGTAGTGACTACATTAAACTTTCCATAAGAGTAATAAACTGAACTATTTGGATATCTAAAAGTGTGTGTACAAGTTTGTGACTGCAGACTGTTTTGTGTGTGTTTGTGTACTAAATGCTGGCATTGCAAAAAAAAAAAAAAAAAAAAGTGTTGCTGAAAGAGAGTGATAAAATTTGTGCATGCTGCAAACTGCTAAATACTTGGCCTCTTAAACATCATCTTCCTGACTTGGAGATGAACTCAACTGTAATCACTTCCAGCACAGTCATGTGTGCACTTTTGGCTTGGCCCACAATTACACTCACTGCAATCTGTAGTTTTCCACTTCTGGCACATCATGGAAAACCTTACCGAATACTGTATTTGTACATTCAGTACACTACATCTGAGTTTGTCCTTTGTGTTTTTGTTGAGCTCTATGCGTGTAGGTTTTGTTTCATGAGAATACTCCCTGATCTTGTGCATTACCAGCCGGCCGAACCAGAAGTACACGCTGTAATTACTTTTACGGTAATATCTCGGAAATCTGAGAGATTCATGAGTTTTGAATTAGCATCAACAAAAGCAAGCTGGTGGTTTGGACATTTGAAGATTAAAGAGAGCCTGAGTGTGATTGTTTAATCGGAGAGAGCGAGAGAGGCGGCTCTCAACACACCACACATTCTCCCTGTAATTTACAAAACTTCACACTTCAAAAGAGAGAACCTCAATATAAAAGAAACTCTAAAGAAGAAAGAAACTAACTAAATAAATAACTTATTTTACTAGTCTATCAGGGATGAGTGATGTCAGTCGACTAATCGATTAGTTGTCCAACAACCAACTACTTGGTTAGCGATGTTGTATAGGTTATCTTGATTTTAACAAAGGACAATAACTATACCGATAACTAACTCTTAAAGCTAGCTTCATCTAGCGGTGAAAAGGTATATGACAATCAAGTGAAAATTAGTTTCTGTTCCTCTCAATTCTGATTTCGTTTTAACTCTTACGGTGGCCAATGTAGTCCAAGATTAGCATGGCTTCCAGTTCAACCTCGTCCATGAGTGTTAACTCATACGTAAACGCGAAAGGCGAAGCTTGAATTAACAGGTATGTCCCTTTTTGGCTAATGTACTTTCAAGATGGAGGGGCAACATGGCGATCGACATTAGAACCCCTTACCCGAATGTATTTTCAATGCCATATTATACACTTACGAGAAAACTTTATTAGTTGAATGAAGTAAATATACATTAAAGAGCACATATATTTTTGAAAGAACTAAGTTTTTAGCTAAGAATAAACTAAAAAACAATATCATTGAAATTACTTTCAGGATGAGATTTTTTCCAGCTGATGAATGGCGAATCAGAATACACCCGACTTTAAAGCAAATTGTTTAAAGTATTAGATGACTGCATGCACTTCTAAAAAATACAACGGAATATCATCCGTTTATGTGGACACTAATATAGTTATAGTATCGTTACAGTTATCACTGAACAGCCATTAGAGTTACAATTTAATTAGAATTCTCAAAATTCCTTTAATTTATCCACTTGAAATGGGCCTTTTGGTCACAGTTTTTTTTTTAAATTCCACCAATGGCATTGCATTTTTAAGATGGCGTGTCAAGTTAAAAATACTATTTTAAAGCTGCATTCCATAGTTTTGCCTCTTTGTCGCCATCTCTGTTTGAAATCTGCAATTGCAGTTATTCGCGGTATTATCAACTTTACGTGGGTTGTGCCTCGGCACGCCAGAGGCAAATGTTTTGAGGAGAATGTGCCGCATTTGGAATCACAGATTCTACTTTTTGAAGTATGACCAACATAAGAATTTTTACCGGAAAATGTCATCTGAACAAGTAAGGGGAAAAAAAGCATTAAAATTTAGTTTTAGCATGGGCCCGTATGCATATTTCCGTTTTTCTGTAGCCAAAGTCTTTTACAGTGGGTGAATCTCCAGTTGTCACTGGTGATGTCGTTTGAACCTTTCTGGATCCACCAAAAAAATTGATTACATAGCCGAGAATCCTTCTTTATGTGTACAGATGCAAAGACATGCTCGAATTTCCCGCGGAAATCCACCAGTACCACTGGGATAAAAAACATTATTACAAGCTTACTCTTTTGAATCGAGCTACGCCAAGCAGAGAGTTTTGATCCCATGTGTTCGGAAACAACAAAAGGTTGAGTAAACGGTGGCTGATTTTTTGTGGACTATCCCATGATAACATGCGTAGCATTCAAGTTCTGTCAAACCAAAGACATTCGCACAAGCCGTCAGCAATCTCTGTGTTTCGTTATGTGTGCACATGTAAAGTCCCATAATTCCCGGCCGTGAGTCCACCCCGGCGCTTCTGCACAAGAAGAGTGCCAGTCAAAGCCAAGATGTTGTGACTGCAGCAATATGGCAGTGCTTGATGTTGGAGAGCACAGTGCTTGTGCAGGGCCTCAGTGGCAGATGGAAGGCCGAGATTAGTCATGCAACAATGTACTGTGGTCACACTTACAATACACTTCACCCTCCAGGCAGCCTCAGCCGGCCAAACGAGAGGCATGGGTGCGATCCCACACAAATCGAGAAGAACACATCCACCCCGGGCAGCTGTCTCGCTCCCTCTGGTCTACTCTCGCTGCCAATGGAGACGAGGGTATATCACAGTATACGTGTGTACGCTTGTGTGTGTCCATGTCCACGGGGCGAGAACACCACTAAAGCGCCAGCTTGTTGTAATTAAATGTAATGATATGTATATGAGGAGAGACAGTATTTGCGTGGGGTCCCATTTGTGTTGTAATGCTAGAAAACTCTATTACATGAGTGTAGATCCCAAAATCTGCTTTATTCGATGCAAAACCATCACGCTGAGCTCTTTAAAGTGCTCCAGGAGCCCGTCGCTCTCACTTCATTACCAAATTAAGCTGTAATTCGAAGCGCCCGGCTCACGTCTGCACATTCAGCGGCTCCCTATTGATGAAGCTGGCAGCCGGACCGATCAGAAAACAGCTACATTTCCACCCGCCTCCACTTTGCTGCTTTGGATAGTTTAAATGTACTAAAGAAACAGTTTACTGGGAATTACAGCCGTACCTTGAGCTAGATGTGTGTAATTGCTCTTTGATTAGTTAAAGGGTAATTAACAACCTGACTGTGTATGAACAGTTCGGGTTTTTCTTTTAAGGGGTCTAGAGAGGAAAAAAATAAGACAAATTAGTAACACATTTTTTAACAGCTATATATATATATATATATATATATATTTATATATATATATATATATATATATATATATATATATATATGGGTGATTCTGCAAATTAGACTTATGAGGTGTCATGAAACATTTTGATTATAAAAGTAAATGCTATCAAAATAAAAAGGATACAGTTATAAACATCTCATCATGTACTATTTTGCACATGATTTCAAATGACATCATAAATACCAATTTTGTTGTTTTTTCCACATTTAAGGGGAAATTTCTCATTACCGCAACGTGTCCATGACTGGATTTGGGTTCTTTGAGATGAAAATATTTATAATTAAAAAACATAAAAAATAAAAAACTTCAGTGCATGTTATACTATAAATATTTACAATAAAGAAACATGTGGTATTTGGTGATCATTGGTAAATGTAGTGGCAATAATAAGGAATATAAATGTGTCCAAGACTAATTATCTCATCCTCCGCAACAATTTTCAGTTATTGTTTAAGTCCTCAAGGAACTAACATTTTCAAGATTTTTTTTTGGAAGGGACATAATTGACTGTGACACACAAGATGCCTACCAGATAAGCAGTTCTTATTTTTTCAATCCAGATAAAAGTTACATTTTTGTATGTCATAGTACCTACACGACTTTTCTAGTTCTCATTACCGAAACATATACCATATATTTAAGGTAATGTCATGTTGCGGTAATGATAATATTTTATGGACTTCATCTAAAAATGTAAATAATAATATAGTAAATATTTGTTTTAAATCTTCTAAAAATAATGGTTATAGTAAGTTCAGACCCTAATCTTATGTGCAAAAAGAAAATAGGCATTTTAAAGAAAAAAGAAAGGAAAAAAATGGCATTTTAAAAATTCTGATGCTGGGCACCTTCTAAATCTGGATTTCGTGAGAATCACCCATATATATATATATATATATATATATATATATATATATATATATACACACACACACACATACACGTACATGTAGCTATTAAAATATGTGCTGTTTTTATTTGAATTGCTCTAAATTTGCAATTTATTTAATTTCATGCATTTATTACACAATATTAGACAAGTGAAATAATTTCTATTTCATTCAAATGTATTTCTATAGCACTTTGTGTAGAAGAAAAGATAAATGCCATAAAACAGTGGTAAGCAAACATAAATAAAAAATATATAAAATTATTTTTAAAAAATGCATAATTTATATAGTTATAATATATTTTTTTAATTTCCACTGTTTCACTATTGTGGCAAAAACAATTAAATAAATAAATAATTGTTGTCTATTAATATCATTGTAAATGGGCCAGTTTACATGAAAATAATAGCTGACTTACATGTGGGGGTCACTGGCACTGAAAACTGATATATATATATATGCACGTCACATAAGCACATCATCAAATATTTGTTAATTATGTCAATTAATGTGCATCTCGGAAGCTTGAAGAGTGTCAAAAAGACAATAGAGAACAAAAATGATCCAATTACAATGAAAAACAAAAAAACACACAGTTGTAACGGCACTAGATGCTCCATTCAATTAATCAAAAAGAATGGTTACATTAACCCTCATAAACCTATTCCACTTACATAACCAGGAGCTTTATAACGGAGAAGGCTTATTAAGTTATTAAGCGGTTTAAGGGTTTTCATATATCCAGTATCTGTAAGCGATCGCAAAGAGCCTTCCTCCAGTGCATTTCTAGCGGTGACACGAGATGCACGCACAATGCTATTAGTCTCTATATTACTCTGTCATCAGCCAGGAAATTCAATTAAGGATGACCTAAAAATCCCTTCTTTCAGTCTTTCTCTGAGAGAGAGAGGCTTTTGCATTTCAATGGCATGTGTTGTATAGCGGCCAGCACATCTTGTACTCTGATTGTCAGAGTAGTATTTGCTTAGATGAAACCGTGTCCTTTTATTTCTGCGAAGGAACCACGCCAGAGAATCCTTCCTAAAGAAACCCTTGCCTTAGACTCCAAAAAAAGCATTATAAGAGGAAGACGTCTTGAAGATGCAAGAAATGTGAAGGGTTCTTAAGAAATGGGCTGTTGATCCTATTCAGAAACATGTGCAAAGAAGCATCTTGTACCAGAAAAATTCACAGCCTTGTAATACATCTTCAGCGTATTGAGCTCTGATTAACTTGGCATGCGCTTCAAATTAATTCATTTGCCACGGTGATGACTAAAGCAGGGGGGTCTTACAAAACATATCAGTCTTTGAGAAGCTATCCTTGAGATGGCATTTTACTCATCTAAAATATGTACTGGACCCACATGTCCAAGTTTTCATTCACCTGAACAGAAATCGCACAGCTTGGCTCGCTCGCTACCCAGGTTATGACTTTATTCAATGCGGTTTCGGAGGTCATACAAATCTGTTAATATCCAAGCGAAAATATGTCTGTGAATTGCACCGTATGGACTCTAAGGGGCGGGTGTGTAAGCACCGTTGTTATTGCTTTCCCCGGCTATGTAATCCTCTCAACCAAGTGCTAATGACCCGACCGCTGGACTTCTGGAAAGTTATTGTCCAGTGGGTAGAGACAAGACAATAATGCCAGAAAGGTTTTGCTCTCACTTCCATTCAGATAAATCATTAGTTTAGCAACATGGAATCAGATTCAATGAGTCTAAAAGAATCAAATCTGATACTTTGTTGGTTCTGGAACAATATTCTTATTCTAACCAGACACTAAAATCAATGAATGGTTGAAAGCAATGAAAGATATTAAAATTCTGTTCAAGAGCTGATTATTATTTTCATGTTGTGGCTAGTGTTAAAATTTTATACACTAAAAACTAAAAAAAAAAAACTAAAAAAAAAAAAAATCCATCATTATCAATCATTTTAAATTATCGGTGCTATTAAAAAATGAATTTTGTGAGCATAAGATGATGGTAAAGACAAGTTAAATGAAAAATAGAGGAATATGAGCATGCACAATTACTTATCCGATAATAACAAAAAAAAATCTCTTTTCGGTGTATTGAGTGATAACCGATAAATGGCCGATATTAATATCATCTTTTATCAAATCAATGCTACAAGTTCATTCAGGAATCACAACAAGATAATACATAGTATAAGAAATGGATATTTATTTGGAGATTTTCAAAAGATTATTTTTTAACTGTTAAATGATCCATGCAAAAATGAACATGCACGATTAAATATACAATATTAACAGCAATAAATTAAAAAATCTCAAATAAATCTATAAAATATCTTTAATAAAGTCAAATAAAACTCTGCCAATAACCGATATGGTTCCGATATATTGCGCATCCTAGTGGATCAAATATAACAAAAATTTCCTGAATTAATATTAGTGAGCAAGGTTATATGTCCCCTTGTGTTCCTGAATATAATTGGTTGGGGAAAGTTGATTCAGCATAAATAACAAAAAAAAAATCTCTCTACAGTGTATTGACCAAGAACCGAGAATTGGCCGATATTAATATTTTATTTTATAAAATCAATGTTACAAGTGAATTCAGGAATCCCAACATGATAATGTACAGTATAAGAAATGGATATTTATTTGGAGATTTTCAAAAGATTAATTTTTAACTGTTGAATGATCCAGCAAAAATGAACATGCACGATTAAATATACAATATTAACAGCAATAAATGTAAAAATGTCAAATAAATCTATAAAATATCTTAAATAAAGTCAAATAAAACTCTGCCAATAACCGATATGGTTCCAATATATTGCGCATCCTAGTGGATCAAATATAACAAAAATTTCCTAATTAATAGTAAGCAAGGTTATATGTCCCCTCGTATTTCCTGAAATATATTTGGTTGGGGAAAGTTGATTCAGCATAAATAACAAAAAAAATCTCTTTACAGTGTATTGACCAAGTAACCGATAATTGGCCGATATTAATATTTTATTTTATAAAATCAATGCTACAAGTGAATTCAGGAATCCCAACATGATAATGTACAGTATAAGAAATGGATATTTATTTGGAGATTTTCAAAAGATAAATTTTTAACTGTTAAATGATCCACTGCAAAATGAACATGCATGATTAAATATACAATATTAACAGCAATAAATGTAAAAATCTCAAATAAATCTATAAAATATCTTAAATAAAGTCAAATAAAACTCTGCCGATAACCGTTATGGTTCCGATATATTGCGCATCCCTAGTGGATCAAATATAACAAAAATTTCCTAATTAATTTTAGTGAGCAAGGTTATATGTCCCCTCGTGTTCCTGAAATATAATTTGGTTGGGGAAAGTTGATTCAGCATAAATAACTAAAAAAATCTCTTTACAGTGTATTGACTGATAACCGATAATTAGCCGATATTAATATTTTATTTTATAAAATCAATGCTACAAGTGAATTCAGGAATCCCAATATGATAATGTACAGTATAAGAAATGGATATTTATTTGGAGATTTTCAAAAGATTAATATTTAACTGTTAAATGATCCACGCAAAAATGAACATGCATGATTAAATATACAATATTAACAGCAATACATTTAAAAATCTTAAATAAATCTATAAAATGTCTTTAATAAAGTCAAATAAAACTCTGCCGATAACTGATATGGTCCCGATATATTGCGCATCCCTTGTGGATCAAATGTAACAAAGATTTCCTAATTAATATTAGTGAGCAAGGTTATATGTCCCCTCATGTTCCTGAAATATAATTTGGTTGGGGAAAGTTGATTCAGCATAAATAACTAAAAAATCTCTTTACAGTGTATCGAACGATAACCGATAATTAGCCGAAATTAATATTTATTTATGAAAAACAATGCTACAAGTGAATTCAGGAATCCCAACATGATAATGCTAACAGTATAAGAAATGGATATTTATTTGGAGATTTTCAAAAGATTAATTTTTAACTGTTAAATGATCCACGCAAAAATGAACATGCATGATTAAATATACAACATTAACAGCAATACATTTAAAAATCTCAAATAAATCTATAAAATATATTTAATAAAGTCAAATAAAACTCTGCCGATAACCGATATGGTTCCGATATATTGCGCATCCCTACTCCCTCAGTGGATCAAATATAACAAAAATTTCCTAAATTAATATTAGTGAGCAAGGTTATATGTTCCCTCGTGTTCCTGAAATATAATTGGTTGGGGAAAGTTGATTCAGGATAAACAACAAAAAAATCTCTTTACATTGTATTGACCGATAATTGGCCGATATTAATATTTTATTTTATAAAACCAATGCTACAAGTGAATTCAGGAATCACAACATGATAATATACAGTATTCGAAATTGATATTTATCTGGAGATTTTCAAAAGATTAGTTTAACCGTTAAATGATCCATGTTTGAATTTTTAAGTGAGTGTTAGATGACGGCAAAGGTCATTTAAATGCAAAAATGAAGATGCACGATTAAATATACAATATTAACAGCAATCAATTTAAAAATCTCAAATAAGTTTATAATTAAACTCTGCCAATAACCGATATGGTTCCAATGTATTGCGCATCCCTGGATCAAATAAAACATACATTTCCTAATTAATATTAGTGAGCAAGGTTATATGTCTCCTCGTGTTCCTGAAATATAATTGGTTGGACTGGTACAGGAAAGTTGATTCAGGACATTGTACTTCAATGATTAAATTAAGTGGCTACACTGCCAGGGGCCATGCACAAAGTCCACTTCCTTGAAGACAATCCATGAGTGGACCGGCTTCCTCTCCGGTGTTGTGTGGCAGACATGTTCTATGATCGCTCCACAGGCTCCATTCTTCTGAAGCAGGCTATTTTTCGCTGAGTCAGACCCCGCTATTATCCAATGTCTTCCTGGGTGCCACTCTCCCCACGCCGTCCCACAATGCCTCCTCCAGGAAATGGAAGAGACGACGTGCTCAAATAAGTGTGAGCTCCCGAGAAGCATGACCAGTGTTTGCTCATAACCTTTCCTGACCATCCAGCAGGGGACAAATACATTTACTCCAAAGGGTGCCGTGAACCACGCTCTCGTCCCGATTTACCACAGACACGGTTTCGCACAGAGATGCTTCTTATAAACGTCTTTTCAAAACTCACAGTACATCTGATCAAATTGTATCAAAACAGATTTGCTCACCCTTTCTTGGCTAAATCTATCTAGGACACAGCGGTGTCTTTTTTTAATCTACAGTCCCAACAGGAAAAGGTTAGTTCTTTTTTTTTTAAAAAACACTATCATCAAAAAGCATGTTTTTTATAACTAAAATACTAACTCTTCCCTGAAATGCTATTTTAACAGCTGTCTAAACTGTAAACTGGAAGGAAAGACCACCTCTGATTAATACTGTAGGGGAGGTGAATAATGGGCTGTTTAACTGGAACTCAGAGCTTTGCGCTTGTGTCAGGAACTGACTCATTTAGTGACTGACTCTCCCTAAAGTGTTGTTCTGACGTTTCCACTGAGCTGAAGGAACATTAAAGGAAAAACTGATTTGACAATAATAAAATAACCTACATAAACCAAAGCTCTTCGGTTTTTACCAAACCGCACAAAGCGGAGTGATTTCCAAAATAACTTGTCCATCCATCCATTCACTCACTCTGTTCTATTTATCATCGCACTATCATCTTATTGTTCAATCTATCAGATCTTTTTTTCATAATACTTTTCCAAAATAACCAGGGCTTGACATTAACTTTTTGAGGCACTTGTCCTTCGGACAAGTAAATTTATGTTTCACTTTGTCCATGCACATAAGTCACTTGTTCAGGTAAAGATTTATAATTTTATCTAGGGCTGCACGATTTGGGGAAAATGTCATATTGCAATTATTGAGGTCAATATTGCGGTTGTGATATATAGGTTAGGTTATCGAGAATCGAGTATCGATTGAAACCGGGACTAACATTTCATTTTTCCGGAATCGTTCAAAAGTTAAAATTTCGATTCCTAGTTTCGATATTCACATTCCATCGACCGGAAGAAGAAACCACTGAACAACACCAATGAAGAAGCGTCTACCGGAATTGTTTGGCATAACCGTGCAAGTCGAACACTGAGTAGCTTACGTCGGCGGTCCAAAGTGTGGCTTCACTTTTCTGAAAATAACGAAATCTCGGCAAAATGCAACATTTGTGACAAAAGGAGTATATTGTGACAGAAGGAGTATTTCCTTCAGAAAGACCGTTGGTTAGCAAGGTTAGCTAAACTTTTTTGACCCTGCCTCTTAAAAGAATCGAAATCAAGAATCGTTAGGACCCGGAATCGAAACAAGGAATCGGAATTGGAATCAGAATCGGTCAAATTCAAACGATACCCAACCCTAGTGATATACGATTGCGATATAATAAACAAATGGTTTCATGAGTCAACTTGTTTGGTTCTAAACCAAATGCACACACAGATTAGTGATAATTCTGAAATTAGCAATAACAACTAAATGATTGATAACACCTATAATGATCAATAAGCCATTGATGTCTGGATAACAATTAACTGTCTAACAGGTGGGACATATACAGAAATTGAATAAAGTTATCAAACAGTCTGCGCTGTATAAACTATTATATATAGACTACTCCTATTAAAGCTACACAAGTTCTTTAGTCAAGAGCAGTGAGTAATGTTCTCTGTTCCCTTTGTTCTTTCATTAACTTTACTGACAGAACGCTTTATTGGTAGCTGGCCCTTTAAGAGCAGCCGCTGTGGACAGAAACGCGGATCTCACACGAGTCAAAACTCTTTATGTCCATCATAAGACTGCTCTTATGTTATGAAGATACCCGACAAATGACATTTTGGCTTAATTGTGTGTGTGGATGTTCGTTCAAGCGCAAAACAGAACTTCTGGCGCGCGTACGAGTGAGTCACATTCAGGACATTCACAGGCAGCGCGAAAATGTGTCCGTTTCAAATCTGTAAAATTAAATCTGTAAAATTGATGTAACGAGTGGCACATAACGTGAAGTAACATGGCATTTTATTTTGTTTGAAATTTAACTTGTCCGGTCGGACAACTAATTTTCTCTTCTACTTGTCCTACAAAAAATCCACTTGTCCCGGACAAGCGGACAAGCCTTAATGTCGAGCCCTGATAACTATCTGCTTGTCCATCCATCTTCTTTTGAGATAAAACTTTTTCAAAACCACTCAATTTTCAATATTTCACTCAATTATCTAATTCTTTCACACTAATTCACTCCGGTATCTCTTTTCGTCTTTCTGAAATCGCTGAAAACTTTTCCTTCAGCTAAGTCCAGCAACATTTACAAGCTCGCTAAAAGGCGTCCAGTGCCCAGCCTGGAGAGGACGTGCTGACGTCAGTGGCAGAGTTCCAGTAAGGGTCTCTCTCGGGCTGTCCTTGGTCTCGTGGAGCGGTGGGCTGTGTGGAGAGAGCCGTCCTTTTGTGACAAGAGAGTTTACCTCAGGGCACGGCGTGGGCCTCCCGCTGCCCCGGGCCACAGAGGACACCCTATTGTTCCTGTGTTCCCTGAACAAAGCCGGCCACCCGTGCCCCTGCTACACAGTCCCACTGAGCTATTGTTCAGCTGACAAACTCTCAACCCAAATTTCATTACATATGAATTTTCCTTTGTCGCCCCTTCAGGCCCCCCTCTCACGTTTGCTCCGACAAATCTTTTTCGGGTTTCGTACGCCCCCCCCCTCCAGTTATCATGCAAGACTTGTGATTTTGAGCATGCCAAATGAAAAAGATGAAACTGCAAGGTAACATGTAACTTATAATATTTGTCTGTATGGTCAAATTTAGCATCCATCTACACTGAAAACAATTTCGCTATATTAAAATTGCTCAAAAACAACCAAAAAAAAAAAATGTCTCATACAATGCTGGTCATAAGCACCTGTTGCTTAAATACTTGGCATCTTCACCTCAGATATGTGAAATTATTTCTAAAAAAAAATTACACAAGAAAATGGCTTAACGCCCAGCAAAAACTTGGGATTATTTTTGACTTTTTCATTAAAAAATAAAAATAAATTTTAATTTTAATGAAAACCTCAAAAAGAGAATATTTATTATACACATGATCAATTTAGCTACATTATTCTAGCATTTCCCTTACTAAACATTGCAATTCAACCACAAAAAAGACTCACTTGTTCCCTAAACTGTTTGTAAACCAAAGGTATTAGTTACAATTGTACTTTGGCTACATAAACATAATCCCTCCTTTACTAAACTTACTCAAACACCCTATTTGCATAAAAAGACATGTAAAAGAAAGGCCAAAATACAACATAATGGTGTTGATAAGCTAAATTACCAGATAACATCGAGGCACACACAAGCCATATGGTGCCTCCACCACTATCGCCTGTTGCTGGCATAACAATAGAGTTGGCTAGATGAGTGGCAGCAACAGTCAAACAAATGGCCGTTCCTCTGAATTAGTCCAGCGCCAGAATGAATACACAGTTTAGCATCTTTCAGCCTACAGGTGCGCTTAAGTGGCAAACCAGATGTCAGCATGGGAGCGGGACTGTTTGTGGAGCAATTCAGCCGCTCCACGAGCCCCTGCTTCAATAACAGCAGGAACAATGAAGGGCCCCTTCCCCATTTTCCCACAATCCCGTGCTCCCAGAGGAAGCCGTGACTAGTGAATCAGGCACATTTCAGTTTCCTTCTCTGACAAAGTTTTAATTCTTGAAAACGGAAAAAGAAAATAGCATAATTAGGCCTAACTAATCGATCCTCTCTCTCTGAAAGGTTATGTTAGTTTGTTAAACTCAGAAATAAACAAAAAGTTCAGATGCATTTCGTTCCGCTTAAGTGGCCATATGTTCCTACGCTTCAAAATACTTGAGGTTTTGATTAAATTACATTCAAAAATGAATGAAAACTGTCACAGATATTGATTTTGAATACTGATATAGTCAAAAAACACTGTTTAGGAGCTAGCGTAAGAATGTATTTAAATTTTTAAAGGGTTTATCTACTCTGTTTACATAAGTTAAATAGACTGGCAAGTCAAAACAACAAGACAATGGTGAAGGAGGTCGGTCTCATCTGAGACAACACACCTCTGTCAGACAGCAGTTGGAGAGGGGGGACAACAAACACCAAAAAAGAAATACTACAAAATGCAATACAGTTAAGACTTGATGTACTACAGTAGGCTATGTCCTACAGTATAAGACATGTACGTAATGTTTACAATGAAAAACAGTTATTCAACTTTTCACACACAGACTGCACAAAATGAATCAAGTCTTCAAGTCCAGTCAGTTAGATTAGCCCTTAGAAGTTATCTATATATCTTTTTAATGCATGTGAAAACAGCATATGTCACTGTTACTGGAAATATGACACATGATAGCCAAAAAATGTTGTCTATGTATAGGCGGTTTTTGACACTGTCTTAGACCAGAGACTAATTTTAGTCTGAGGGCTTTCTTAACGTCCAGATTAATTATTAACAGGGGCTGGACCATGGACTTTCTCCCTAATCCTTTATTTATGTACACAAAACTGGCGTTTTTCAGGAAAGCAAACGGGAGAGGGGGTGTTAACCGGACCAAATAATCGCCTAAACATCCACAAGTCACTGAGGTCAAGTTAATAACCAGAAATCAATGACACTGATTCAGTCGTGCCAGTAACATGACTCACAGCGTGAGGTTTAGCCTACTATAAAGTAAATATGAACTTACTGTTACGAGATCGTGGTCAAAGTTGGCATCGATAGAATCAAGAAGTGTTTTCTGAACCTCCACAAATGATGAAAATATCCGCGGTTGTTCTGCACAATCTGCAAAATAAATAAATAGATAAAACCATTAATCGCTTTATTTAACAAGCCTCGTTTGGCACACTGTAACGTTAGCCTAGTGGAAAAAAAACATAGTGAAAGGCTGCTTATTTTTGCCGTGGCACTTTAAGAACTGGGAATAAAACTAGCCTCTATTCTCTCAGTATTTATCAACTGATCCATATACAAGCTGAAATATAAAGTGTTAGTATAATTAGTAAAAAATCTACCATTCTTATCCTTAAAAGCAGTTTTACAGAAATATAAATAGCGTTTATAACTTTACACCCTTTTGTCAACTTAGTATAAAGCACAAACGTACCTCTAGTGTTTTAAATGTGTCTGATGCAGAGTAATCGGATCGAGCGCGCGCTCTGATTTATTTCCAGCTGATCACTTTTTTCCTTCTTCTTGTCGGAGCGCGAGAGCGCGACAATTCTGCGTATCTAACAACGATGTGAAGTATGCGCGGAATGAGGGCAAGAATGAAATGAACGCGAAGAACTGAGTTTGTGTTGAGGGCGGGGTCAAAGTGACGTCACTCGCATAACTCCTCGGCGGTGGGAGGGGAGTGTGTGTGACTGAAGTGGTGAGGATTTTTTGATTCATCAGTGACTCGAATCTTTTGAATCCCTTTACTGAAGACTGAAGAGTTATTTTTTTCATTGAGTAGGCTATAGTGGTCCTTTGGGGCTAATAGTAGTTACATAAAGATTAGTCTAATTTGATACTGAAAAAAGTAAGACTGATTACCCCTAAATACTGCAAGTTGGTCACACTAGTTCTTAAAGAGACAGGCTGTCCTTCACTGCCATTCATAAATTCTCTCCCGTGGCCTTCTCTCCCGTGGTCATCCGGATACTTTTGCGGATAAGCAAAGTAATAGATGTCACTGAAAGTGGGAGAAGTTAATTTGATTAAATATTAGGGCACATGAATTAAAAAAAATGCACTCATAAGTACGGTAGAGTAGGGGATTTTTGTTCCGTCATTGTGAAAATATAATAATATTTTATTTAAATAACATGTTCTCCCTAACTACAGGCCTTACCTTAAGACATATCATCTAACTGTGATATTCTGCAAAACTACAATTTAATTATTTATTTTTTTACTGTTAAAAATTAGATCACTTAATGTGAAATCCGTTTTCTCTCAAGTACACTGAAAAAAAAAGATTTTTGCTGCTTGTTCAAATTGCTTAATAAAAATTAGCTTAAGCAACATACTTGCTTTACATTTTGTCCAAACTTAATTTGATTGTGTCCAATCTGCTTAAATATATGTACAATTTAAGTTTACTTAATCCATTTGTGTTGGATAACATGAATGATTTGTGTTGCATTAACTGAAACTGGGCGGTGCATGTTAATTCCCAGCATGCTTTGCATATGTCTGAATTAGGAGAGAATAAATGTTGAAATGAAGTGTTATTTTTAGGGCTGTCAAACGATTAATCGCGATTAATCGCATCCAAAATAAAAGTTTGTGTTTACATAATATATGTGGGTGCACTGTGTATAATTATTTTATATATATAAATACACTACACATGCATGTATACTTAAGAAAAAATATTATTTATATATAAAATATTTATATTTCTATATAATATAAATTATATATAAATCTATATAAAGTATATACATGAAAATATTTCTTAAATATATACAAGCATGTGTGTATTTATATATATATATAAAATAATTATACACAGTGCACCCACATATATTATGTAAACACAAACTTTTATTTTGGATGCGATTAATTAACGTTTGACAGCCCTAGTAATTTTATATGTTTTTGAGAAAATAAGAAAAAGTTAGTGTGTAATTGTGTTTAATGTTCAATTACATTGGAATTATTAGAACCATTTAAATTACAGTTGGTTAACATTGTGGAGAAGAGTGGATCATTTGGTTAGGCTGTGGATCTGATATCAACTATGCTTATAGCAACTGCTTTTTGCTGATGGTGTATGTACCTTAGCATTCAGTATGCTAACAAGTGCTATTGGTAGCTAACTGCAGGCTATATACTAGAAATTGAGTTGTGTGACACTAAAATACATTAAATCTTAATTGAATAAATGAATATATGAATTTGAATACCTGAAACAGCCAATCAGGGAGCCTTTTAAAATCACTTTGAGACTACTTAATTGGATAACTTAAAATGACTTAATTCCATGTTGTTGAAGATACATGAATAAATTATGTTTGTGTAACTTAATTGGTTCATGTGGGACCGATGTACACGATCAAATCATGTAAATTCCAACGCACTTTTTTTTCAGTGCACGTCACCAGTGTGAGCTTCACGGTGAATACTTCAACATCGCTCTTGTCAACGTAGTTCATGGCAGTAACAAAAATGGACTCTCAGACTTTAATCTAGTGGTTATTATGCAGAAAACATAGGGGGCGTTTCACCCAATGGTGACTTGAAAATAATCTAAAGTGAATAAAAATGCATCATAAGTAGCTTACTTTCATACACTTTGGCAACCGCTGGACATAACAGTTAGAAAGCTATTGAACAAACAACAATAAAAGGCCTAGCTTAGATAAATCAAGGTTTTTTTAGGGTCGTTATTACACGTTTTGAATTTTTTGTAATTAAAAAGTGCTACATTCCCACCAGAGTGATGACGTTACCATTAAAAAATTACATACTGCGCTCTCCTATAAAAGTAATTCACTCGGACATCTTAGAGTTAGGCTACATTACATTGTGTAAAGTGAATGAGGAAACACTGAAATATACATTATAGTTCCCACTGGATCCACAGAAGGGTTGTTAACATTGATGATATAATACAGTCTGTCATTATATGTACCATTGCCATCTTGTGGTAAAAACAGACATAAGCTGTAGTCATGGAAATGCTTTGTTTCTACACAACATGGGAAACAGAAGCTTTAGTGAATCATTAGTCAAATCTACATCTATATAGGCCTGTGAGTGTGTACATAGCCTAGATTACGTTTATAATTGAGAAAAATGAAAGTGCTTGTTATCAGTTTTAACTTTACCATGTTCACAAATTTAGTGATTTAAAAAAAATTGACTGGTAATTTAACACATCAAATGTAGATATTAATTACCCTTTCCCGATCCCCAGCTCCCCTCTCGTCCATAGTCACGACTTAAAGGGATATCTCCACTTTTTTTTGGAAATAGGCTCATTTTACAGAGTTAAACAGTTTTCAAATCCATTCAGCCGATTTTCTGATATTTAGAAGAATATCAGTAACCGGACAGTCTGGTCTCATTGACTTCCATAGTAGGAAAAAAATATACTATGGAAGTCAATGAGACCAGAAACTGTCTGGTTACTGATATTCTTCTAAATATAAAAAAATCGTCTGAAAACGGCAAAACTTCGACTTTTTAACTCTGGGGAAGTGGTAAAATGAGCCTGTTTCCAAAAAAGTGGAGTATCCCTTTAACCTTCAGATATTCCTTTATCTTGATTTTTCTTGTTATATTAAATTATTGTCATTCAGAACTTCTATGATACCTACAAAACATTTATGTTGGTTCTGTTCTATTTACCGTAAAGAGGGTCATCACTGCTCTCCCATACCGCCAATCCAAACTGTATGCTACTTGTCAATCATCTTTGATGATAATAGCGATCCTGACAGACTAAAACAAAAAGGAGACAGCCTTGATTTGAAAGGTTAGGAAGAGAAATCTGCACTCATCAACTTCTTAATTGAGCGCTTGTTAAAGATTTGAACATGACCACTTTATCCAGCCAACACAGTGAACAGTGAACAAAACGGGTAAACGTATAACATCCTTGAAAATCAATATGTGCTTTTACAGGAAAAGCGAGCAGGAGCGAGATGAAAGGGTGTAATTAAATGGTCATATAATTGGATCTGTACAAGCAATGAAGAAGCTTGTTAACTTGTTACTGTTACCCCATGAGAGCGAGCCGGCGTGCCTGAGCCTGCCATTAGCCGAATGTTGCTCTCATTCTATAGGGAAGCAATGAACGACATGAAAAGGAATCAGAGAGGAAGACCTTGTGATGTTCGCAGAGGAATGAGCACGTATATAACAAATATGACATCATTATTCTTAGCTACGACATTCATGCGATCTCAACTAAATGTGATATGAATCAACTATAGCCAAAAATAATATAAACGCCCTTTAGCAGATTGGAGGTCATGTCTTTTCATGTAAATGTCCTCAGAGGCATGTTTGATGTGTCCTTCTACCTTTTATGTTCAGCTGAATTTAAGCCCGGCGTAACTTCTGAAAATCCACACACTGAGGGTTCGAAAACTTCATGGGCAATCAAAAAAGGTGAGAAGAAAAAATCTAATTTTTAAGAGAAAGAGAACAAATGTTACAAGGAGCAAAATAATTGCAACCTAATGGAAGCATTTCAGGACATTACACACAGATCAGTCAATTACCCAGGTGTCCTTTTTGTAATTTCCCCCTTAGATTACACTAATCACCTGCTTTTGGCATAACAGGAAGTCAGGATGCAAAGAAAATTGCATAATTGTATACAACACTGGTTCATCTGTAATGTTCTTTTCCATATTTAAACAAAAAAACAGAGCTATATAGTGAATCGTATGATATTTTCACTGTTTATCTGTTGAATCTTCATTATGGAAGACAATTTTAAAATGAAGGAAAATGTTTTGTAACAACTTTCCCTTTGTGCTAGACATAATCGATACCTCGAATCACAAGGTTTGTTTAGCTGTCATTAGGAATTTCACACGAAACAATTTCCCATGCCCATCAGGTTTTTCATGCAAAACTTACACTTAGTGAAATTACTCATAGTGAACATCTACATTTCTAAGTGATCACACTTCCCCTATTTGCCTGATGGGCCATACAATTGGTGAGAATACCATATAGGCTTGCATTTAAAGGGTTAGTTCACCCAATGAAATTATGCCAGTATTTACTCACCCTTATGTTGTTCCAACCCCGTAAGGAACACAAGTGAAGATATTTTTGATGAAATCTGAGAGCTGGATCACTCCTGCATACTAGTCCATAGGCTTCTTGAGGGATTTAAACTTGCCGGCCTCGAAAGTTATTAAAGACATCGTTAAAATAGTCCAAGTGACTACAGTGGCTCAAGTATTCTTTTTAAAATGCGTGTATATAGAACATGTTAAAATAAAGCAATTTTATTTTATTCATATTTGCCTATGAGTGGAAGCAAAAAATGTCAAAGTAGTCTAGTCCAATTGTCTGGTACAACTGTAAACATCTTAAAATACCAGTAAAAAAATTTAAAGGAAAATGCTAAAATAATAACAGCATCAGGAAAACAAATCTTGTCAGATGTAGGGGAAAAAACGAAATAAAAGCTATAAGGTTCCTATAATTTGCTGTTCAGTGAGACATGTCTGGAAGCTTGTTTTCGCCACAGAGTGAGAAATAAAAAAGGTTTTGCGACTTTTTATCTCACTACTAGTCAGACTTATCTCAGAATGTATATAAAGTCGCAATTGCAGGTTAAAGTCAGACTTTCGTGATATAAAGTCGCAAATGTGTGTTATCAAGTCAGATTTGCGTGATATAAGTCGCAATTGCGTGTATTAAGTCAGAATTATGAGATATAAACTAGCAATAGCGAGGCTACTTGAAATTCTGACTTTTTAATACGCAAATTGGGAGATATAGTCGCAATTGCGTGTTATAAAGTCAGAATTGTGAGATATTGAAATATTCTTTGAGGTTAAAAAATAAGTAGCCAGATTTTTTTCCCTTAGAATTTGACTTTATAACTCGTAATGGGAGAAACTCGCATTAGACTTTATTTCACTGAATTCTGTCTTTATAACATGCGATTGAGGCTTTATTTCAGGCAATTCTTTATATCTCACAATTCTGAGAAAAAAAGTCAGTATATGCGAAATAGCCTACTCGCCATTGTAAAGAAAAAGTCGCAATAAAAAATGTTTTATTCTGAAAGCTCTGAAAAGAGCTTCCATAGCCTACTCGTGATCATTTATATTAAATGTATTCTTGGAAGATCAATGTGCGATTGTCAGAGATGTATAAAGTACTAGAAACCCGGACTTGAGTAAAAGTACAAGTGCTCCATCAAAAAAGTGACTTGAGTAGAAGTTGAAGTGCTCTTTAAGTACCACACTTAAGT
This sequence comes from Hybognathus amarus, assembly GCA_030378365.1. NCBI lineage: Eukaryota > Metazoa > Chordata > Actinopteri > Cypriniformes > Leuciscidae > Hybognathus > Hybognathus amarus. The sequence continues at coordinate 68,947 of JAQIUQ010006314.1, forward strand.
AGAAGTACTAAAGTATTCAACATTTTTTCTACTTAAGTATTGCAAGTAGTTTATTTAAAAATTCACTACTTAAGTACTAAAAGTAAAAGTACAAGTATTGCGTCATTTAATTATTAAAGAAAGCAGTCAAAAGTTTGAACTACAGTGTAAAAAAATTGGAGTAGGATTTACTTGAAAAATGCTTGCTAAACTATCTCACTCAGAAAATGCTAGTAAATTTACAAAGATTTGCCAAGTAAAAACCTAAACATATTCATCAGTAGCTTTAATTAGAAATCTTTAAGGTAAATTTACTTGGAATATGGAATTAAGTAAACTTTACAAAAAAATAAGTAATTTTAACTCGGCTAGTAAAAGGTTGATTAATATCGATTTCCTTTGCGTTTGTATTACATTTCACAAAAACAATAATCTTACATTTTATTAGTCTTTTAGAGTATGTGCTTTACTTAGATCATCTAAGTCATTTATATTACATCATGTCAGATGTTAAACATCATGTGAATGCAAACACCTCAATACTTGGCAGACAACACACAATGCCTTAACATTTTATGGGTCGTTTTGTGTTTGAATGTGTCATTTTGAGCAAAAAATGTACTCGAAATGTCACAAAATGGCAAGTTACTAATACTGACAACAAAAATCAATGATAAATAAGTGTAAATACAGCTGGAAACCAGTGAAAAATGAGCCTCATTAATTATTCAAGGTCCAGTGCATGATGGGAACCCCAGTATCAGAAAAGTTGAGTAATTTTTACTTAATTTTATTGAGTTGATATTTACACTTTCATTTCTACTCACTTGAATTAAGTACTGATATGAATTTTACTTCGTTTTTTTTAATTCTTGCCTGAACTAACTTTTTCAAGTAAATTACATAGTTTTTTTTCACTAGTATTTACTTTTTTTATTTATTTTTTACTATTTATTTTTTACAGTGTAGCAATCAAATAAGGAGCTTTGGCGGGATACAAATTTGCTTTGGCGGCCGCTAAAAAAATGTCATTGCAGGACAACCCCTGCATTAGTTGTCAATGTGTGTGTCAATCAATACCATTACCCTATAAAACTGGCATGTGATTGCCACAAATGATTCGTAAAAAATGTATAATTGTAACGAGTAACTAGCAGAACATTAAAAAAATATTGAAGTAGAAGTATTAAATTCATCGAAAATATCTACTGAAGTAAAAGTAGAAGTATGAGAAAAAAACAATACTCTAGTAGAGTACAGATACAGCATTTTAGTACTTAAGTACAGTACTTAAGTAGTTCTACTTCGTTACTATACATCTCTGGCGATTGTTCACCAACTCTCTACTCTCTACAATAACTATTATTCTATTAATGTGCATGTGCCATCAGCGTTTATTACATGATCACGTTTAAAGTCTGTTTAGAGAGAACGGTGTCGTCCCATAATTTAATAACAAAATTATCATTTCGACAGAAGTGAAATCAATCAAAACTAACTTTAGCTGGAAAATAACATTATTCACGAACCGCTATAAAGCCCAAATAATCTCTGTTACATTAAATTATATGCGTATAATCTATGTAAAGCTGCTTTGAAACAATCTAAATTGTTAAAAGCAGTATTACGTTACAGTGTCCACTACGTATTGGACCATCCAGCTACGTGATCGTGCTACAGGCTGAGCCTACATGTGACGTAGCTCTACGCTATCAGCACTACGTTAACTGATTAGAGGCTTATAGTGAAGGAAGTGAATAGTTGAAATAAAGTCGTTATTTTTGTTTGTTTTTGCGCACAAAAGTCGCTTGATAAAGTTAAGATTGAGCCACTTGGACTATTTTAACGATGTCTTTAATAAATTTATGAGGACGGCAAGTTTCAATTCCTCAAGAAGCCTATGGACTAGTATGCAGGAGTGATCCAGCTCACAGATTTCATCAAAAATATCGTAATTTGTGTTCCGAAGATGAACGAAGTTCTTACGGGGTTGAAACAACATGAGGGCGAGTAAATACTGACAGAATTTAAATTTTTGGGTGAACTAACCCTTTAAAAGGGGGCCAGAATATCAGAGACTTGGCTGGGGTTTCTTGATTTTGTCCACTAAGGAAACCTAGCAACAGCATAGAAACGCCCATTTGTTGCGGTAAATCGTGCTCGACAAGCACCACTCACATTTTCCTTAGGAAATTCAAAATCGTATTATACATAAAGATCTGAAATTTTCTAAAGCAGGCACATGAATTTCAATGCTTTAGTTAGAAAACTAATTTTCTGGGAAATCATTCCATTCCGACTAGAAAAATCCAAAGATTAGAGCATTTACAGTTCAGATGTTATAAAACATATTCCATATTAGAATGTTTATATTTATTGGTTGTTATAAAGCGCAAAACAAAATACAGCGCTCAAGCACTGTAGCATATTGAGTCTTCAAGATCAAATGAGACCGTCATTTCGATTTGCAGGCATTTTGAAAGAATCCAATAAGAATGTTAAAGCGATTTTTCAAGCACCGGTTCCCCATGTGGACGCGGATGGTTTTGAATGGAAGTAAATTACCCCCAAACAGCCTTCCACTTAAACAAGAGACAAAGAGGACCCATGTCTGCCGGTCATCCCTGCGGTATTTTGAACGCCGTAAGCATCTGTTCCAGCGAGTGAAGTGAACAGAGTCTATCAGTGACGAGACGGCTTAAAGTACAGCACTCAAGAATGCAGCCGTGGAATGGAAAGATACAACTGGATCACAATGGGCTAGATAATTCATCCATGTTTAATGTAGATTTTGTAACATTTTCAAGTGCCGATAAAACATTGAGTTTTACAAATGATGCTACTGGAATGACATCAACCAATACAAGGTATAAAAAATTGTTTCTTGTAGCTTCCATCTAAAGTTGCACTAATGCCAATTAAATCTGCTTATTTTAAATACAAATTTTCCACTATAATGATCCAAGACACCATGTCTTAAGACGTAAGTTAGGGCTGGGCAGCGATTAATCGCGATTAATCGCATCCAAATTAAAAGTTTGCATAATAATGTTTACATAATATATGTGTGTAGTGTGTATAATTATATTGTATATGTAAAATACACACATGCGTGTATATTTTTAAGAAATATTTGCATATATATATATATATATATATATATATATATATATATATATATATATACACTGTATATATATATACACATACATACATAATTTATATTAAATCTAAATATTAATATATTAATAAAAAAACATTTTCTTAAATATACACATGTGCATGTGTATGATTTTTTTATATACAAAATAATTATACACAGTACACACACATATTTTATGTAAACACAAACTTTTATTTTGGATGCGATTAATCGTTGCCCAGCCCTAAAATGAATCGCTATGAAGTCTGAGACAAATTTGTGTGGCAACATTTTTTGTTGACTGAGTCAGACTACGCCAGTGGACAGATTATTAGCACAGAAATCATGACTAAGCATGACAAATTAAGATATGTAGTGAAACAGACTCACTACAACAAACAATTCTTTGGCCAGACACCCACTTGATAATATAAGTAAATACTGTGACTTAAGAGAATATAGTGTTTTATGTGATATAATGTAGTGCAAGCTGGATATTTTTTGAATGAATACATTTCAAACAGATTAAACAGCTTTTACATTTCCACAAATGAATGCTCAATGCATCATCTGAGGAATGGAATGCTTTCATTAAAAAAACATTAGTATGCATAGTGTTTTTCTTTAGTGTTTTTACATCCATCAAGAGGACACCTAGACACAATTATTAGCCGTATACGGGCATCATACAATACTCCAAAAATAATTAACAGCATATTTTGTGTCAGCCTCATAAAAACTCGTGATTCCATAAACGTGTTACCCGTTTCGACTCATTCCACGTGTCTATACTTGGTGAAAAGGTTGTAAAGAACTCGAAGTGTTGATTTTAGGTCACAATTCACAATATCTGGAACAAAACAGAGGGAAAAAAATGAGTCATTTTGACATTTGAGAACAAAAGCTTTTATACAGTTACAATTATGTCTCACTCTGAAGAACACCTTGAGCAGCTAAAACACATTCAGTGCATAGTTTCTTCAGGTCCAGTTCTTGTTTGAATTGATTTTAAGCATGAATTGGATTTATCCAAAGGTAAATAATGCACCGACTCTTCAAGGACGCTGAATGGCATACAAACAACACTAACAAACCTAGACACCCATTTAACTTGAAATCATTCAAATACACACACAGACTATTTTACACTATAATTAATAGCAGTATATAGAGAGAGCTGTATAATTGTGGTATGCGTCTAGTACTTATAATAGTATGTGTATATTATGGATAATGTATATGTGGCATAACATACATACACACACTCACCTAAAGGATTATTAAGAACACCATACTAATACTATGTTCGCCTTCAGAACTGCCTTAATTCTATGTGGCATTGATTCAACAAAGTGCTGAAAGCATTCTTTAGAAATGTTGGCCTATATTGATAGGATAGCATCTTGCAGTTGATGGAGATTTGTGGGATGCACATCCAGGGCACGAAGCTCCTGTTTCACCACATCCCAAAGATGCTCTATTGGGTTGAGATCTGGTGACTGTGGGGGCCATTTTAGTACAGTGACTCATTGTCATGTTCAAGAAACCAATTTGAAATGATTCGAGCTTTGTGACATGGTGCATTATCATGCTGGAAGTAGCCATCAGAGGATGGGTACATGGTGGCCATAAAGGGATGGACATGTTCAGAAACAATGCTCAGGTAGGCCGTGGCATTTAAACGATGCCCAATTGGCACTAAGGGGCCTAAAGTGTGCCAAGAAAACATCCCCCACACCATTACACCACCACCACCAGCCTGCACAGTGGTAACAAGGCATGATGGATCCATGTTCTCATTCTGTTTACGCCAAATTCTGACTCTACCATCTGAATGTCTCAACAGAAATCAAGACTCATCAGACCAGGAAACATTTTTCTAGTCTTCAACTGTCCAATTTTGGTGAGCTTTTGCAAATTGTTGCCTTTTTTCCTATTTGTAGTGGAGATGAGTGGTACCCGGTGTGTGTGTGTGAGATATATATATATATACATACATACACACAATTTCTTTGGTGATGTCACTTTGTAAATAAAATGTGCCTATAGACTGAACACGTAATACACATGGGCATGACGTCACACACACACACACACACACAATATATATATATATATAGTATAAATGTATAAGTAGTAGTAGTCTTTATTGTCACTAGTCACAAGTATAAATGTATAAATGGCAAACCTTTTGAAAATGGGTTTCAAAGTGCACGTTTTTGAAAACGACAGTTATCGTCTCCATGTAAACTACAGAAATGTGAATTTGTGAAAAAGGTGACGTCATGCGTATTACAGTACGTGTTCAGTGTATAGGCATGTACATTTTCTTTACAAAGTGACATTGCCAACTACTGGCCAGGCAGCATAATACAGCAGCTTTTTTAATCGTTTTCACAGAAACGTGTGAACGGGATTGTTTTGACAATGTTGTCGTCGTGACGCAAAAATACGTTATTTTTTGTACATTGTTGTCGTGTAAACATACCCTGACTGACTATTGTTAAGAGAGGGAAATAGTCATTTTCATTCAGTTACAAGGAACTAAATATTATTAAACATAGGAAAAGTTCTAACAAACTATTAAGGAAAGAAAAGTACTAATTAACTAAAGGAAAAGTACTAACCAACCAACCAACTAACTAAAAATTTTAGAATCATTTTGATAAAAAAAAAATAGATTATATGAATAAAATAATATTTTCAGCACGACTCAAGCAAGGCCTGTTTTTAAATGTAATTTAAATATTTTTCAATTATCTCTGAACTTTCAGTTTAAAAGAGCATCATTTGAGAATTGGCAAAACATTACTTCCAGAGTACAGCCCTGACAAGACAAATCTTTTTACATTGATAGGATTAGCAGAAAACAAAGGTGTAATTACCCTCAGGCCTGGGTTTGGGCCTCTCCAGGCCACCGTCCTGCATCAGCTCAAAGGAGAAAGACACATTATGAACCTGCAGATAAAAAAAGAAACAACCAAATTTTGACACCTTGAAGAGGTAAGCATAAAAAAAAATTAAAAAAGGTGATTTCCCAAAACTGGACTGTAGAAGGACCTAAAGCGGTTATCTCTGAAATCCACACACAAGCACTGGATATTAGAAGGGAGCCACAAATCACACCACTTATCCGTTTCCTGTGCAGAGGCAGATTACAGATGCATCCTGGTCTAACATGCCCATTTGGCACGGGCCAGGCCTGCTGGATGTGACCCAGGTGAGCAGCCTGTACTCTGGGCTGACTGTCAACCCCACCCCTCTCGATGACACTCAACACACCACACCGGGATGGCCTTCCACACTGAAGTACGTTAACCACCCATGTACATAGAATTCATACCTTTTGGTCAAAATTCTCAGGGGTCAGGAAGAAGTTGTAGAGGGGACGAAGTATCCTTCTAGAAGTCCCATCAGCAGGACCAGATACACACCATCTGCAAACTACAAACACGCCTCAGTCAGAACAACTCAATCCAGTCATACACGCCAAATCGTGTGTAAATTAGAATTCTGTTTTAAGATCGCCAAATCACGTGTAAATTAGAATTCTGTTTTAAGATCGCCAAATTGTGTGTAAATTAGAGTTCTGTTTTAAGATCGTCAAATCGCGTGTAAATTAGAGTTCTGTTTTAAGATCGCCAAATCACATGTAAATTAGAGTTCTGATTTAAGATCGCCAAATCACGTGTAAATTAGAGTTCTGTTTTAAGATCGCCAAATCGCGTGTAAATTAGAGTTCTGTTTTAAGATCGCCAAATCGCGTGTAAATTAGAGTTCTGTTTTAAGATCGCCAAATCGCGTGTAAATTAGAGTTCTGTTTTAAGATCGCCAAATCGCGTGTAAATTAGAGTTCTGTTTTAAGATCGCAAATCGCGTGTAAATTAGAGTTCTGTTTAAGATCGCCAAATCGCGTGTAAATTAGAGTTCTGTTTTAAGATCGCCAAATCGCGTGTAAATTAGAGTTCTGTTTTAAGATCGCCAAATCGCGTGTAAATTAGAGTTCTGTTTTAAGATCGCCAAATCGCGTGTAAATTAGAGTTCTGTTTTAAGATCGCCAAAATCGCGTGTAAATTAGAGTTCTGTTTTAAGATCGCCAAATCGCGTGTAAATTAGAGTTCTGTTTTAAGATCGCCAAATCGTGTGTAAATTAGAGTTCTGTTTTAAGATCGCCAAATCGTGTGTAAATTAGAGTTCTGTTTTAAGATCGCCAAATCGCGTGTAAATTAGAGTTCTGTTTAAGATCGCCAAATCGCGTGTAAATTAGAGATCTGTTTTAAGATCGCCAAATCGTGTGTAAATTAGAGTTCTGTTTTAAGATCGCCAAATCGCGTGTAAATTAGAGTTCTGTTTTAAGATCGCCAAATCGCGTGTAAATTAGAGTTCTGTTTTAAGATCGTCAAATCACGTGTAAATTAGAGTTCTGTTTTAAGATCGTCAAATCACGTGTAAATTAGAGTTCTGTTTTAAGATTCGCAAATCACCTGTAAATTAGAGTTCTGATTTAAGATCGCAAAATCGCGTGTAAATTAGAGTTCTGTTTTAAGATACGCCAAATCACGTGTAAATTAGAATTCTGTTTTAGAGTGCAAATCGCGTGCAAAATAGAGTTCTGTTTTAAGATCGCCAAATCGCGTGTAAATTAGAGTTCTGTTTCAGATCGCAAATCACGTGTAAATTAGAGTCTGTTTTAAGATCGCAAATAGTGTGTAAATTAGAGTTCTGTTTTAAGATCGCCAAATCATGTGTAAATTAGAGTTCTGTTTTAAGATCGCCAAATCGTGTGTAATTAGAGTTTCTGTTTTAAGATCGCCAAATCGTGTGTAAATTAGAGTTCTGTTTTAAGATCGCCAAATCGCGTGTAAATTAGAGATCTGTTTTAAGATTCGCCAAATCGTGTGTAAATTAGAATGTTCTGTTTTAAGATCGCCAAATCACGTGTAAATTAGAGTTCTGTTTTAAGATCGCCAAATCACGTGTAAATTAGAGTTCTGTTTTAAGATCGTCAAATCACGTGTAAATTAGAGTTCTGTTTTAAGATCGCCAAATCGCGTGTAAATTAGAGTTCTGTTTTAAGATCGCCAAATCACGTGTAAATTAGAGTTCTGATTTAAGATCGCCAAATCGCGTGTAAATTAGAGTTCTGTTTTAAGATCGCCAAATCACGTGTAAATTAGAGTTCTGTTTTAAGATCGCCAAATCACGTGTAAATTAGAGTTCTGTTTTAAGATCGCCAAATCGTGTGTAAATTAGAGTTCTGTTTTAAGATCGCCAAATCGTGTGTAAAATAGAGTTCTGTTTTAAGATCGCCAAATCGCGTGTAAATTAGAGTTCTGTTTTAAGATCGCCAAATCGCGTGTAAATTAGAGTTCTGTTTTAAGATCGCCAAATCGCGTGTAAATTAGAGTTCTGTTTTAAGATCGCCAAATCGCGTGTAAATTAGAGTTCTGTTTTAAGATCGCCAAATCGCGTGTAAATTAGAGTTCTGTTTTAAGATCGCCAAATCACGTGTAAATTAGAGTTCTGTTTTAAGATCGCCAAATCGCGTGTAAATTAGAGTTCTGTTTTAAGATCGCCAAATCGCGTGTAAATTAGAGTTCTGTTTTAAGATCGCCAAATCGCGTGTAAATTAGAGTTCTGTTATAAGATCGCCAAATCGCGTGTAAATTAGAGTTCTGTTTTAAGATCGCCAAATCGCGTGTAAATTAGAGTTCTGTTTAAAGATCGCCAAATCGCATGTAAATTAGAGTTCTGTTTTAAGATCGCCAAATCGCGTGTAAATTAGAGTTCTGTTTTAAGATCGCCAAATCGCATGTAAATTAGAGTTCTGTTTTAAGATCGCCAAATCGCGTGTAAATTAGAGTTCTGTTTTAAGATTGCCAAATCGCGTGTAAATTAGACTTCTGTTTTAAGATCGCCAAATCGCGTGTAAATTTGAGTTCTGTTTTAAGATCGCCAAATCACGTGTAAATTTGAGTTCTGTTTTATAATCGCCAAATCGCGTGTAAATTAGAGTTCTGTTTTAAGATCGCAAATTGCGTGTAAATTAGAGTTCTGTTTTAAGATCGCCAAATTGCGTGTAAATTAGAGTTCTGTTTTAAGATTCGCCAAATTGCGTGCAAATTAGAGTTCTGTTTTAAGAAATACTACTATTCTAGTATTTTCAGCAAGGATAGTTAGCATCTTATAAGTTATAATATTTGCCAACCATAAACCGTGTAAATATAAGCTAATGAACTACTTTATTTAGTGAATTCAGGAAGCGACTTAAATAGCAACTTAAATTTCTGCATATTTCTGACACAAAGCTTTCATATGGGTTCAGAAAACTTGTATAAGGTATAAAGTAATCTAATATATATAAAGTAAATCGAATTAGCTACTTTAAATTATATTTTCATGGAGCTTTTATGTCTGTTTTGAAGATTGAAAGCTTCAGTTCCCATTTTAGTTCCATGTAAAAGATCAACTGGAACAGCCAAATGGACTGTGCCATGTGACATGAAGGGAAATAAATGATGACAGAACTGTAATTTCATTAAATTTATTGAACAAATACCCTTTTATCATGTCATTACTGCTACCATTTTATAAAATCACAGTAGTGGATGATTTTTTCATGGCTTCACGCTTTAATTTACCACAGACACAGGCTATTTATTGTGTTGATCCATGTGTTAGTTACCTGTGTATCCAGTTCAGCAACCTCCAAGTTGAGTTTATTCAGGTGTTTGTTGACGAAGGTGATTAGAGTCTGTGGAAAACAGATGCATGTAGTCAGGCTTGTCTTAGGATGTCAATTCGGCTAATACTTGAGCTCTTTCATACCTTCTTCACGACATTCAGCTTGTCAGGAGCATGATCAAACAAGGTATCAAAAGCATCACGCTCTGCATGGAAGAATACATCCATGTTTTAGAAAACAACAAACATTTACACAATCATTCAAAAGTTTGGGGTTGGTAAGATTTAATTTCTCTTATAAACTCACCATGGCTGCATTTATCTATCAAAAATTACAATCACAACATTACAATTTAAAAATAACCTAACTATTTTAATATATTATTACATGTAATTTATCACTGTAATGCAAAGCTGAATTTTCAGCATCATTCCTTTAGTCTTCAGTGTCACATGATCCTTAAGAAAGCATTCTAATATGCTGATTTGCTGCTCAAGAAACATTTCTTATTATTATCTATTAGAAAACAGTTGTGCTGCTTAATATTTTGGTGGAAACCAGGATACTTTTTTTCCAAGTCCTTATATTAAAAAATATTTTAAAACATTATGTTTTTACAGTCAACTATTGATGAATTTAATGCATCCTTGCTAAATAACAGTATAAATATATTTTCTAAATCCTACTGACCCTGAACTTTTGAATAATAGTCTGTATAACATCTAAATGATATAAATTTTAATAATACTTACCATGCCTGCCAGATAATGCCCTATGAACAAAGAACACATCTATTAAATTATGACTGAACATGTGGTTAGAAAAACATCACATGATAATTCCAACTACTCTAGGCGAGATGATATATATCTGTAACGTAGCAGTCTTTGGCCGACATTTTTATGATATTGCATATTTAAATGTTCATGCTCATTTCCTCTTTGCCATCATTAAAGGAGTAGTTCACTTAAAAAACAAAAAAAAAACTTTTGCTGATAATTTTGAAAAGAAATTAAGGTTTTTGATGAAAACGTTCCAGGATTTTTCTCCAAATAATGGACTTTACTGGTAACCAAACTGTTCAAGGTCCAAAAGACAGTTTCAGTGCAAACTGTAAACTGTTCAAAGGGCTTTAAACGATTCCAGACGATTAATAAGGGTCTTATCAAGCGAAATGATTGCCCATTTAAAACAAAAACAAAAAAAAACAAAGTTTTATAAGCTCAAATGGTCGCCTTGCTCTGTTCTGTGATGCGCATTTCGTGACTCTCCTGTTCGAACTCGTTCATCAAAATGAACGAATCTTTTTTCCGAGTCAATTCGTTCATTTCGTTCGTTGAATGAACCAAATAACACGAAAAAAGATTTGTTCATTTTGATAAACAAGTTCAAACAGGAAAGTCACGACACGCTCATCACAGAACAGAGCAAGCGACCATTTGAGCTTATAAAACCTAAACTTAGTTTTTTTGTTTTTTTTAATGAGTGATCGTTTCGCTTGATAAGACCCTTATTCATCATCTGAAATCGTTTAAAGCCCTTTGAACAGTTTGCACTGAAACTGTCTTTTGGACCTTGAACTGTTTGGTTCCCATTGAAGTCCATTATATGGAGAAAAATCCTGGAATGTTTTCATCAAAAACCTTAATTTCTTTTCAACTGAAGAAAGAATTACAAGGATATCTTGGATGACATGGGGGTGAGTAAATTATCAGCAAAAGTTTTTTTTTTAAAGTGAACTACTTTAAATGCTCGATTAAATTACATAGTTTAATGAAATCTTTAACAAATCTCAAAATGAATATCCAATTTTCAGGATTTAAAATGTACTTAGACAATCATGTAGAATTTTAATATCGGTCATAAAAAATGTATTGGCCAATTTTAATATCAGTGCATTATTGCATGTTATGCATTTCATTCATCTCTTGTACAGCATGGGAGGTCATTTATCTTTCGTAATGCTACAGTCACTGAAATCCAGGCACAAAAAAATTCAGCTGCTATTTGCCCGTTGGAAGGGTGATCAAATTGATCAGGCAAGTCTGGGACTGCCCTGGACAGGGCTTTCTCCCCATGAGGCCCCCCCCTCTCACTCTCTAATCACTCCTGCCAGCCATCAGCCTAGGCAGCAGCAGCTACTGTGTGTGTGATAACAGGCTCAGGAAGTATTCCACAAACACACACGTGCAAAAACACACACTTATCTCCCCAGCTGCCAGGTGCCTGCTGGACCGCTCTACAGTCAGCTGTGAACATATGTATGTGTGTGTTTCCACACAAAGGGCGACAAAACAGCGCTATAGGCTAACCCAGACGCCATATTGTAATCAGTGATCTACTGCACAATGATTGAAGCATATGAAAGGAGTCATTACATAATATGCAAAAGATCATTAAAACCTGATATTGGCACATTTATGAACACATGGGGTTGACATTTGGAAATTAAGGATGCAGTATTGACATACTCAGTGTTGCCAGTGATCTCCTCCATAACCTGACGGATTGGAGAATGCCCTCTCGTTTCTAAGGGAAAAGAAAAAGGGAACAGATTAGATATCAACAAGAGTCCAAATTCTCTAGAAGACCTAAACCACCATCGTTTGATATCTGTTATGAAACAAATGAAAAAATTAAAAATGACAGCATCAACATCAGCAAGCCAGTAGAGCCCAACCGATAAAGGATTTTGAAGGCTGATACCAATACAAATATTTTTTGGTTTTAAAAACGATATTCCGATATGTCGGCCAGATATTTTTATTTTTGTCCAGAAACGCACAACAAAACATTAACAGATTTCCCTAACATTAGTTATTTGTAGTTATTTATGAGTTTTAACTAAAATAATGTGATAATGCATTTTAAAAAGAAACTTCTTTCTTTTATTGTCACAACAGAACAGAGGAACATCAAAATTAATGTTCTGATAAATAAAATATTAATAAGTCCCAGCAGGATGTGTGCAGGATGTGTGGCGCGTTATACACGAGTGTTGCCAACAGGGACAGTGTAGAGTGCCCGCTGGTGGACAACCTATACAACTCCAACACTCATGACAAGGCTGAAGCGTGATACATCCATTTTTATTTTATTTTTTAAATATTCATTTATCGGCAATTATAAATGCCGATACCGATACAGTTTGGAAAATGCCTAATATCGGCCAATAATATTGGCCTGCCAATAAATCGGTCTCTGGCTCTACAAGCTACCATTAGTTACTGAAGCTAATTAGCTTTAGATATTGGGGATAAATAACTAGAACCCCATATTTAATTCTGTATCCAATGACTGCAAGAAAATATTGACTTTTTTACAATATTGACAACAAATTATAATTTGTAACATTGAAGTAAAGCAAGAAAATATCAAAAGGAATCGTAACAAAAAAACAGATGAAAGTAAAGCGAAATAGCTTTCATCTGCACTTTCTATTTTAGACTTGCTTTCTTTACTAAAATATATTGACAATAATTGGCATGTCAACACCAACAAACTTACCTTTTGTTTGATTTTGTGGAGATTTGTGAGAAAAATTTGTATGAAAAGTTCATCAGAGAGCGTTTTAAACGCAAATAACAACAAGGACGTATTAGCAGCATTATGGTCTAAAACAGAGTCTACATACCTGGACCACAACCACCTGAATGGACACATGGTCAGGGAGGCGAATGGGCGCTCTGAAGTGCTGTGAAACCGCCACCAGCAGGTGAAGGATGGCCACAATGCTCTTCAGCGTGAACCGCTAGCAAAAACAAAAAGAAAGTCACCATGAAATCAACTGATAATTCTTTTTTTTTTTAAGAAATATTGCATTGTTAATTATAAATGATTCATCCATGCACATCATTTTATAAAAGTGTGCGCCCTCGTAATCTTTACTCAAAATATCCCCTCCCTCTAATGATGCGTTTACTGGCGTGAGACATGACATCACACTCACATGACATCACAACAATAGTAAACCACAACAATCCAAACAATTTTCGATGGGCAAAATTAAAGAGTAACTAAACCCTAAACCAACTTTTCTTTAGTTAATGATCTGTAAGAACAGATCTTTATTAAGTCCAGTCATTGGTTTGAGTAACTTTTTGACATTTGTGTATAAAGTGTTTTATTTCTACAATATATGGTGTAAAAATGTCTTAGTGCTGCCCTCTCAGGTTGAACGGTGGCTACTGCAGTTGAATTTTCCTATTGGATGTTCCGCACTTTGTGACATACGCAGGTTTCATCTCACCAAGCTCTTGGTACGAGCTACGCCCTTGGCAGTATAAAAACCAGCTTGTTTCGTCAAAACCCCTGTAGCGAGTCAGGAGTTGGAATTGCGAGTATTGAAAACGATCAGGATAGAGTGTTTTAGCATCTGATTTCGTCCCCTCTATCTCCGCTGGGGTCTGCCCACTTTTTCAGCATTTTTCAAATATTGCCAGTGGGTGGAGTCAGGCTCTGACCAGGGGTTTAGTTACCTTTTAAGTACATTTTTGTCATTTAAATCAGATATACATAGGGAAAAAAAGACTATCGCAACATTCCGTGAATGTAATAAAACCAGTATTGGCACGAAACAAGCTGAGGTGTAGCCTTAGATCTGTGAATTGTTACTTAAGGACACCGGATTGATGTTCTCCTCCATTTAATACAAAAATCAATAGCGCATAAATCTTTCTGCCTCATAAAATGAACTGCAATCTCTTTAGTGTCTCTTCCACATAAGTAGAGTGATTGAAATCCACTAAAAGACACTGTTGCATCACCTTAAGTGTTTTCCAAGCCTTTGAAACTTAAAGCTACGAGAAACACCCATCAATAGCATTTCAAACAGACTTTACTTTGTTGTAAATCCATTCTGTGCACATCGAGACATGTCTAAGTGGACACTTTAAGCCAGGTCCATATTTAAACATCATTGTCTTTTCTTATTTAGGATCATTTGAACAAATCACGTTGAAGCTCTAGGGACCTACAGTCGACGTTCCACTTGATGCTCCTGGTGGAAACCTTCAGGGCGTCATCTGATTCTCTCCAGAACCGTCTGCAGCTTCTGCTTCTGGGCAATCTCAGATTGGGTCACCTCTGCAACATTTAGCTTCTCACCTTCAAGCTTTTCTTCAGGACAGAAACACAAGGCCAAATGAGAATAGGGAAGTGGCGGGGTAGATCTCAAGGAGTCCAGGTGGAACTTCAGAAGAAAATAAACAGTTTTGTACCAAAGAGCTTCTGGAGAACCTGTCCATCATAGAGATCTTCAGCCAGGTCCTTCACAATGATCCTTTCCCCAACCAGAACATCATTGATCCAGTCGATGAGCACCTAATTCAGGCATAATCATGGATGTAGTTTGGAAAGACATAAGGGTGAATAAATGATGACAGAATTGACATTTTGGCTTCAAACACAAACCTTCATGAGTTCCTGGAGTTTTCGGTCATTTTTCGAGTTTGGGTCCACCATAGTGCGGACTTCATTTTCCTCTGTGAGAGAAAGACAGGAAGAAGGAGAGGAAGGTGTAAGGGCTTATTATTAACCTGAGGGAGCATCAATTGAATAATCAGTCTACAGGTTCAGTACCTAGCATGATGTCCTCAGGATGAAGCTCAAAAGGTGTGGGACTCATCGGGAGATTAATGGCGTTCATCCCCTCCTCCTGCAGCTCTGATACTATAGGATACAAGACACATCGGGTGAGAGGTAACAAATTATTTCTGAATACAGTGGCCAAAAAAAGAGAGAAAAGATACCGAGTGTTTTATTCCTTGTGTAATGGCTGTTTTATAAGGTTTCAAAAGATTTCAATTTCAAAGAGATGTTGTTTTTTAACTTTATATTTATCAAAGATATTGCTAATTTCCCAGATAGCACACGCAAGTCTGCCAGATGTCTGTTAAAGATCACTTCATACTAGTCCATAGGCTTCTTGAGGGATTGAAACTTGCTGGCCTTGAAAAGTTATTAAAGACATCGTTAAAATACTCCAAGTGATTTCAGTGGCTCAATCTTAAGTTTATCAAACGACGTGAACACATTTTGTGCGTGCGCAAAAAACAACAAAAATAACGACTTCATTTCAACTTTATTTACTTCTTTCTCTGCCTCGAGTCAGGTTACTGAGTTTAATAGCCTAAGCTTCTGTTATTGTACGTCACACGTATCACATGACCAGCGTCGGCCAATAGTGAGCCTACGAATGACGTAGCTCTGCGCTATCACACTACGTTAACTGACTAGAGGCGCATAGA
>JAQIUQ010006314.1:90000-261375 GCA_030378365.1 Hybognathus amarus
AATAATCAGGTAAGATAATGTCCATATAACATTTTCGCCATGTAACAAGGTTTAATCGCTTTTGAATAACATTGCATAACCATAATTATTACACAATGACACCTTTGTGTTCTGTGGCTCAACGCTGCATTTCTCAGTGGTAAACGGTGAGCTTCACCAACATTAAGAACTAAAATAAACTTGTTTGCCGGAGGCTGAGGGACCAACCATTGACTTGCAAATGAAGACACTATCACCTTCCTCTGCTGCTATCAATTCCTGTTCACAAGTAAATGCGCTTCCACTTACAATATGTTTTCACTCTAACAAACCAATTATCTAATCCAATATTTGAAAAGTTGGTAGTCCTACCTAAATGTTTTTACATTTAATGTGGAATGCATCTAAAGATGACAACCTTCCAGGTATTCTGTAATCACTAGATCACCTCTTATGTTGGTCTATACCAACACTGTTGTTTGAAATAATTTACTAAATGTTATGCTCAACAAGGCTGCATTTGTGTGATCAGAAATCCAATATTGTGAAATATTTTTTACATTTTAAAAGAATGTTTTCTATTATAATATATTTTAAAATATCATTTATTCAAGCTTGTATAAATGGTACCTGTATAGTGTACCTGTATAGTGTGTGTGTGTGTGTGTGTGTGTGTGTGTGTGTGTGTGTGTGTGTGTGTGTGTGTGTGTGTGTGTGTGTGTGTGTGTGTGTGTGTGTGTGTGTGTGTGTGTGTGTGTGTGTGTATGTATATATATATATATATAGAGAGAGAGAGAGAGAGAGAGAACCTACCTTCAGTGTTCATTCGCCGTCTCAGGTCTTGCTGTAGCCGACTTTGAGTGTCCTCCAACTCCAGTTCTTGAGCACTAGGGACAAGAGCATGTATAAGACTTGTATAGAAAGCTTGATAAAAATCTAGAAGAGTCACAGTACTCACAAGATCATGAGTTCAGACTCATATCTGGACAGTTTGTTCTTTCTCCAGGACCAGTTTGAACCAGGTTTGTAGTAGCGCGGTCTCATCTGTGGAGTCATCGCCTGTGGACCAGAATTGAATGAACATTGGCATCTGCTAGAACACAACTAATACTACTCAGCCCTGTGATGTTGCCAAATTTTAATACGATTACAATTGTGAACATTTGATTGACGTGTACAATATGAGTCTCAAGCTCCTGATGAAAAATGTCCACATCATTAACATAAGTCGTTTTCCACTCATTTGTGATTACTGTAAAAAAATGTATTTATATATATATATATATATATATATACACACACACACACACACACACACACACACACACACACACACACACACACACACACACACACACACACACACACACACACACACACTCACACACTCACACACTCACACACTCACCTAAAGAACTATTAGTAACACCTGTTCAATTTCTCATTAATGCAATTATCTATTCAACCAATCACATGGCAGTTGCTTCAATGCTTTTAGTGGTTGTTGGTGCCAGACGGGCCGGTGTAAGTATTTCACAATCTGCTCAGTTACTGGGATTTTCACGCACAACCATTTCTAGGGTTTACAAAGAATGGTGTGAAGAGGGAAAAACATACAGTATGCACCTTGTTGATGCTAGAGGTCAGAGGAGAATGGGCCGAACTGATTCAAGCTGATAGAAGAGCAACTTTGACTGAAATAACCACTCGTTACAACCGAGGTATGCAGCAAAGCATTTGTGAAGCCACAACACGCACAACCTTGAGGCGGATGGGCTACAACAGCAGAAGACCCCACCGGGTACCACTCATCTCCACTACAAATAGGAAAAAGAGGCTACAATTTGCAAGAGCTCCTCAAAATTGGACAGTTGAAGACTGGAAAAATGTTGCCTGGTCTGATGAGTCTCGATTTCTGTTTGAGACACTCAGATGATATCATGATAGAGTCAGAATTTGGCGTAAACAGAATGAGAACATGGATCCATCATGGCTTGTTACCACTGTGCAGGCTGGTGGTGGTGGTGTAATGGTGTGGGGGATGTTTTCTTGGCACACTTTAGACCCCTTAGTGCCAATTGGGCATCGTTTAAATGCCACGGCCTACCTGAGCATTGTTTCTGACCATGTCCATCCCTTTATGGCCACCATGTACCTCCTCTGATGGCTACTTCCAGCAGGATAATGCACCATGTCACAAAGCTTGAAATCATTTCAAATTGGTTTCTTGAACATGACAATGAGTTCACTGTACTAAAATGCCCCCACAGTCACCAGATCTCAACCCAATAGAGCATCTTTGGGATGTGGTGGAACCGGGAGCTTCGTTCCTGGATGTGCATCCCACAAATCTCCATCAACTGCAAGATGCTATCCTATCAATATGGGCCAACATTTCTAAAGAATGCTTTCAGCACCTTGTTGAATCAATGCCACGTAGAATTAAGGCAGTTCTGAAGGTGAAAGGGTGTCAAACACAGTATTAGTATGGTGTTCCTAATAATCCTTTAGGTGACACACACACACAGTATATACTATTAATAAATAAAACATAATATTAAAATATATTATAGTCAAAAATTTTATAATATTCAAATACTAATAAAATAAAACAATAAAAAATATTTTTAAATAATTTATGGAGACCTTGCACAAAGCAATTTCTATACATTATAAATATTTTTGTTTACATTAATATTAAATTGTAGCTAATTGCCTTATAATGTTAGTCTCCCACATTGACAGTTTCAGAGCACTGTTTACTACATACTTCCACTCTCCATCCATTTGGAAACCGCAAATGTCAGTTAACAAAGAACCTATTCATGAAAAAAATGCACACCCACAGCCCCTCATCTTAACACAATTATCCTGACAAAGACACGTAAACATGCCGAACAATGGATTGTGGCAGGTCACAAAAGATTCACCCCCATGCATTTATTAATAGAATTCTGCTGCCCTCACAGAAATCTGTTGATAGAAGACACACTGTATCCTTGCTGTCCACTTTACAAAAGGGACGTCTTCTATACCGCCTGCATCCTTGTAGGATTGTGGAAGAAAGAGACAGAGGCCAGGCCAGGAATAAGATGTCACATGACAAAAGATCTGCTTTCTTAATGCAATAATAGTATGGAAACCTTCGACTATAGATCTAGGAATAAAGTATTTCCAACCTAGTGCATTAGTAGTTTCATTTAGGTTCTTAATATCGAACAATGCCTGTCTAGGTTATAGGATGTCAAAAAAAAGGAATTTCTACGAGGAAGCAGGAGAAATGGATTTCTAGGAGATGTTAAAATTCAATTTGCAGACCTTATAATTAGAGCTTAAAGCTTTCAAAATATGATTATAAACTCATTATGCAGAATGTTAAAAGGCTGCTGCGATTTGGCTTTTTTCATCGGAACGACTTGTTGCCTTTAATAATCCCCACGTAGATCAACATTCACCGAAAATAATGAAACATCACATTTTCAGCTCATTTCGGAGGCACCTTTCCCTTTCTAGTCCTATTTACAGAACCCATTACCTCTACAGTCATTTCAATATAATATTTGATTCTAAATGGCCATTTAGTTTGAATGCAAATCACTATTATTTCAATCTCTAATTTTCCTCCTCTAAAAAAAGTCCAAAGTCAGTTTATTTGCATTATTTGTTGTCTTTGTGTATATGCCATATAGATCCGGGGTTAGTCTTCACATAGTATTCATTTTGTGGTTCAAAATCTTTCAATGGACAATCACAATGCATTAACAATACATATATAAATTTAATAAAACATTAACAATTAAATCAGAAAATAAAAAATACACATTCATACATGCGCGCATTATATTTATATATATATATATATATATATATATATATATATATATATATATATATATACATATACTGTATATATATATATATATATACATATACTGTATATATATATATATATATATATATACTATATATATATATATATATACATATACTGTATATATATATATATATATATATATATATATATATATATATACACACACATATATATACATATATACATATATATACATATATATATATATACATATATATATATATATATATATATATATATATATATATATATATATATATATATATATATATATATATATATATATATATATGTATATGTATATATACATATATATGATATATATATATGTATATGTATATATACATATATATGTATGTGTATATATATATATATATAAAATATATAATGCGCGCATGTATGAATGTGTATTTTTTATTTTCTGATTTAATTGTTAATGTTTTATTACATTTATATATGTATTGTTAAATTGTTATATATAGTTTAGGGTCGGTAAGATTTTTTATGTTTTTAAAAGAAGTCTCTTCTGCTCACCAAGCTTTGATAAAAAATACACAAAAAACAGTAATATTGTGAAATATTATGACAATTTAAAATGACTTTTTTATGTTAATATATATTAAAATGTAAAAGCTGTTCTTTTGAACTTTCTATTCATCAAAGAATCCTGAAATAAAAATGTAAAAAACTGTTTTCAACATGGATAATAATCATACATGTTTTTGGAGCATAAAATCATCATATTAGAGTGATTTGTGAAGGATCATGTGACACTGAAGACTGGAGTAATGATGCTGAAAATTCTGCTTTTTTTCAGAGGAATAAATTACATTTTAATATATATTAACATAAAAAAGTCATTTTAAATTGTCATAATATTTCACAATATTACTGTGTTTTTTGTGTATTTTTTATCCAGCAGAAGAGACTTCTTTTAAAAACATAAAAAAATTCAGTAACTGACCCTAAACTTTTGACCGGTAGTGTATATGTATATACAGTATATATATATATATATATATATATATATATATATATATACATAGTATATATATATACATGTGTGTGTAATATATATTTACATACACAACTATATACATACACAACTATACATTTTTTATATTAAACTAAAAAAGAAAAAGAAAGATATGCAAGTCATCAAATCAATCTAAGAAGAGAAACAGGAAGTCCACACAGAGACACCCTATAAAGTCACTCCCTGCTGACTTCCAGTGCGACATATAAAATAAACAGGGTAAAACAAAACCAATAGAGTTAACAATAATATAATAATATAATAAATTCAAGAACAAGCCTATGGAATATGGTCTTGAAATCTTGTTCTGCAAGTTTGCATGCTTGATAGGCCGACGGCATTGCATGCTTCATTTGTATAGCTGTCAGCAACCGAAATGAAAGTCGACTCTTAAGTGTCATAACACCCCTTTAAATAATCATATCACCATCACAAAGTGAGTGGGTGGAGACAGGGGACATGTAAGGACAATGGGACTGATAATGAGGCACTTTAAATAATATATTTCCAGATGTAATAATGTGTGACTGTGTTTGAATAATCCATACCAGTTTCTCCTCTGAGGACCTTCTCCAGAGCCACACCTCTCTCCTCCAGAGCTCTCTGCTTCTCCTCTACTTCCTCTAGTTGTCTTTGGATTACCTGCCAATCACACCAGACAACCCGAACATACATTGATTAACTGGAATATATGCAATTCATATGTACACTACTGGTCAAAAGTTTAAGACCGGTAAGATTTTTTTTATGTTTTTAAAAGAAACACAGTAATATTGTGAAATATTATGACAATTTAAAATGACTTTATTTATATATTAAAATGTAATTTATTCCTCTGAAAAAAGCTGAATTTTCAGCATCATTACTCCAGTCATCAGTGTCACATGATCCTTCACAAATCACTCTAATATGATGATTTTATGCTCCAAAAACATGTATGATTATTATCCATGTTGAAAACAGTTTTTTACATTTTTATTTCAGGATTCTTTGATGAATAGAAAGTTCAAAAGAACAGCTTTTATCTGAAATGGAAAGCTTTTGTTAAATTAAACACTACCCTTTAAAAAGTTTGGGGTCAGTAAGAATTTGTATTTTATTTTTGGGGGAAATAAATAAGAAATCAATACTTCTATTCATCAAGGATGAGTTACATTGATCAAAAGTTACAGTAAAGACATTTATAATGTTAGAAAAGATTCTAATTAAATAAATGTTTCATTTTTTCAACATGGATAATAATAATACATGTTTTTGGAGCATAAAATCATCATATTAGAGTGATTTGTGAAGGATCATGTGACACTGAAGACTGGAGTAATGATGCTGAAAATTCAGCATTTTTTCAGAGGAATAAATTACATTTTAATATATATTAACATAAAAAGGTCATTTTAAATTGTCATAATATTTCACAATATTACTGTGTTTTTTGTGTATTTTTTATCAAAAAATTGCAGCCTTGGTGAGCAGAAGAGACTTCTTTTAAAAAACAAAAAAATATTACCGATCTTAAACTTTTGACCGGTAGTGTATGTATCTAAAGCAGTCATGTTTTGCAGTGAAATTTATGGGAAAATGTCCCCAGTAAAAGGATATATCTGACAAAACCTGAAAACATCCTCAAAGAGTAGTTCATAAATGTGTTATTTATGTGTTATCACAAGCTTTATATTTAATTACATTATTTTGAATACACTAACACTCTGGTGACTCATTTAGTTGTATAAATGTGTTTGTGTGGCATACCTGAGCCCTGTGAAGCCTTTTCAGCTGATCTCTCTTGGTTTGTTGGGCTGCAGTTTTCTCCTTTTTCTTCCGTGAGGTGCCACTGTGGGTCTTTATTGCAAATAATGAGCAAAAAAAAGAAGTCATGATTCAAACTGGGCTTTGTGTGAAATTTGTCAGAAGATTGCACACAGAGTTGAAATAACATTAGTTGTTTACCCTTTGTGAGTCTGGGTCATGTTCCTCCTCACTGGATGAGTTGGACTCCTGTTGCTGTGGTTCCGTAGCAGAAGCTGTGGATATAATTAAAAAAAATATATGATTTAGGTCAAGGGTTATCAGTCAATACCTAAATAAACAAATGAGAGCAGATTGAAATGACGACAACAAAGTGTTAAAGAGATACTCCACCGTTTTTTTCATATTAAAGTATGTTATTCCCTTACTAAGACGAGTTGATACCAATTTCCCATTCATTTTCCATGCGGGCCCATTTGGACCCGAAGGTCCTGAGTGTGACTATTTTTTTACAATCACTTAGACTTTCACATTCTGTCCCAATTTTTTTGGGTGTTCATATACCAAATACCAACAAAGTCACCAAATTTCGGACCATTCCGAGGAAGCTGTGATTTAAAAAAAAAATATATATATTTGAATTCTTCGGGACCATTTGGGCCGAACGACCCTAAAGGGATCAAATCACAAGTAGACAACGCTTAAAACGTTTAAAGTTTCGATCACTTCAAAAGGTAGTCGACAGGATTGCTTTCGTAGTGTAAACGAGTTCAAAACATTATGGGAAGAGCGCTAGCCAGACGGCATTTAAACTTTGTCGGCTGAAGACGCAAGTTTGATTTGAAGACGAAAAACGTACCAAGCACAATGTTCTCACACCATTCCTGATTTCTAACACTCAGGCCCCGTCCACACTACTGCGTTTTCGTTTAAAACGGAGACCTTTTGCTACGTTTGCACCTCCCGTGCAAACGTAAAACGGGAAAAACGAAGACCTAAAATGGAGAAGTTTAGAAACGCTGCAGCATCCGTTTTGCGTTTTGAAACGCCGGAGGGCGTTTTGAGTGTAGACGAGACAAAACGGAGGAGTTAAGAAACGCTGATGTAGAGGCTCACGCTCGGCTCTATGATTGGGTGTTATCAGTCATGACGTCTCCTTCCCTGATTCGTCAACTACTGTTTACATCGGCACGCGCATGCCCAGTGTTGGTGAATGGTCACGTGATTTGCGTTTTCAGTCGTTTTAATGTGGACGGAGATCATTTCTAATAGAGAGCCTAAGTCCCTCCCCTTCCGGTCAGACCAACATGGGACCTTATTTCGGAAAAATATGGTATGGTAGTCAATGGCGAGAGATAACAAATATTTTGATTTCGTTTAAATTGATCCCTGAATTACACATATGATGTTTGTCAATTTAAAAGATACATTTTAAAGTCAAGAAAGTCGCAGTTTGATGTAAAACTGTTGAGATATAAGACTGTGAAAATACGTAATTACAAAGACTACAAACCCCAAAGGCGCACATTTTCTCTCAATGAATGAAGCGAACTTTACTGAGGCTATGTCATTGTTTCTATAGTCTTCCGTTATAATCGTAACCTTACCGTCATGAGTGTGTTGTTCCAGACTGCACACACACACAGCAGCTGATCTCGCTCGTTGTTTCGCCTCCCGGGAGATGTAGTTCATTGAGGGTTTTTCACATAAAACTAGAAGTTACTCTTCTGTTTTATGACAAACTGCGACTTTCTTGGCTTTCATAATTATCTTTTAAATTGACAATCCAGGACACAGTTCAGACGGAATAAAAAGATAAGTTATCTCTCGCATTGACTCCCATTCATACTTTTCCGAAATAAGGTCCCATGAACCGGAAGCAGAGGGGCGGGACTTAGGCTCTCTATATATACGCAGATAAAAACGCTGGTGTGGACAGAGATCGTATTAGTTTTAATTCTCCGTTTTTTAACGAAAACGCAGTAGTGTGGATGGGGCCTCACTCACATATCTTACAAATGATGGTAACGGTTATGTTCAGAACAGTGAACGTGTTCCTGCTTGCACTTTGTGCTTTCCTTATTATATTATTGATTTGAAACCACTTTTAAACTCCAGAAAAGCATTGAAGATCCATTTAACCTGCAATTACCTTTGCTTCTAAACCTTGAAAGAATGGTCAAGATGTCTTTCTGGTCGTCTCCTCTCACTCTTATTTGCTCCTTCGCTCCTCTTAATGCGCAGGGAGGAGAAGAAATTGAGTTTTCTGGGCGGTAAGGAGGCCATGTCATCTTTTGTGCCCTTCTTGGAGCCGAGAGCCACCTGCTCCAGTAACGTCGTCAGCTCGCTTCCAGTCCTCGCTCTGGACTGACTTTCGTCCGTAGACGTGCAGCTGTGTTCCTCAACCTGGCTGCCAAGCAAGCCACTGAGGTTGAAGGAGCCCTCAGACAACGGCCTAGCTTTCAAAGGCCGGTTTTTCCTGAGGACCACAGGGTTGCTCCCTTTGCTGGTGGAGAAGGACTTCCGGAGACTGCTGGCCCACTGTTGGAAGCCGAAGAGTGGAGGAGTGGGCTCGGGTTGGGGACGGCTTGGTTTCGGTGGAGCTTCTGGTTCTGGTTGATCATTTCGAGGATTCGTAGAGGTCTTGTCATGTTGTTCCCCTTCAGAAGTTGAGGGCTTTCCAGGTGTGGTTAACTCCCAGTTGAGCAGCTTCTCCTTCTCGGATACAGACAACGTGAGCTTCTTCTTGGGGCTGAAGGAGTTCGCCTCTGAGGAAACGGCTGGGACGGCAGGCTCTGGAGAGGAAGTGCTGGGTTTTGTGGTTTCAGGATGAAAATGTGCACGATATAGAGGGATCTTTGGGATCTCTTTAAGAGCTGTTGAGTTCTTGTCCTCCAGTAGGGGGCAGTCAGACTCTGTAGTCTGTGTTGCAGGCTTTGTTGGGGAGAGCTGTGTGAGAAAAGACCATCTTTAACAGCTAATGGGACTTAAGAACAGTGACTTATCAAACAACTTATACACGGTTTTGGCAATTAAGTCTAAGAAGATGGATGCAATGACTGATCATTCAGAGATAGACATGATGAGAGAATGATAGACAAAAAAGAGGATGAAAATCTGTTTACAGATTCAGTGGATTTCCTCAAAGTCTGAGTCTTCATCGTCCTTGCCGGGGGCTTCAGTTTTATCGTCTGGTTTCCCACGGTGAAATTTCTTAAGCAGGACGAGGGGCAGGGCTGGGTGAGGAAATGATGCCACAAAAGAGCTTAGAGAAGTGATCACAGATCTAATTAACATCATTAATAGCAATAAAAAACATGAATAATGGTTAAATGAATAGATACTACTGCTACTAATAATAATAATGCTATCTGTTAAGAAATGGCTACCTAGATACAAAATATATGTACATACAGTATATCACCTGAACAATTTTTCTCATAGCTAAATTCATAATAAATTATTGTTGTTATCAAATCACATGACATATCATAAATAATAACTCAAGTATTTTTTTAACCTTCAAATTGTCTTCGTTTCCTGTGTACACTTCTGGGCTTCGGGGTCTATCCGACCCTAACAATTGATTGATTAATTGTACAAAAAATAAACATTTTTAATTATACAAATAATATATCATTTTTTTCATTTACTTCTCATCAATTCATTAATGCTGTGTTTTTGGAGATATAATCTACTTTTGTATCTATATACCACACAATTCCTCAACTACACCATTAGTTTGCATATGAAATATTATTTTTTGATGATGCATTGCATTTATGCTCTAGTACCAGGCCTTCATTTCTGTGTAAAAAATGTTCAGATTTATGCCAATATTTTTTTTTATTTTTTTGACACATGAAAAAAATATATTCAGTTTTTTTCCCATTTCCCATTTATTACAATGTGGGGTCATATTGACCCTGAAGACCAGAAGTGTAAAACATTTTTTACATACCTTCAGAACAACAGAATCAAGCCCAGATTTTTGTGTGAATAGATAGATAATGTATGAAAAGTAAAAGTTAAAACTTTTTTTTTAAATTAAGTAAAAGTCGATTGGGGTCAACTAGACCCCATGACCCGATTGTGGGTTAAATTTGAAAACAGCATGAATAAAGTTAATAAACAAACAAATGAATATTAAATATTATTATTATTTTTATTAGTCATACTCTCTATGTTGAGAAATGGCAACCCATTTTAAAATGTCTGTACAGCACCAGCACAATTTATTTCAGTGCTAAATTAATAAATGTGTTATTATTAGTAATAGTATTATTCATCATCATTGTTGTTGTTAAATCATATAATAATAATAATAATTTCAGTAACTTTTTTAAAAATAGTGAAATTCATAAAATACAAATAATAATTATTATTACTATTGTTGTTAAATCATAATATTGTTGTTAAATTAAAGAATGATAATGAAAACAATAGTAATCATTCTATTATTTTAATCATTATTATTCAGTAATATGTTTTTAAAAATTAGAAACAAAATGATTAGTGAAATTCAGCATTCAGTCTGGTTAATTACTCTCAGAATTAATTCATCTATTTTGGCCAAGTTATAAAGGAATCTGACATTATAAACGATGGCTAACTTATGCTAATAACTACAAATAGTGCAACACTCAAAATTTGCAAACCAGATTGTAATAGCTTTTTAATGGTCTAAATACTATACTAAATCCTGGTCTGTTTCAATAGACCAGCAGCGCCCTCTAGAGAAGAGGGTGGATATGACCAGCATAAAAAAAATTACTGAAGCTGTCTCAAACTATTTCTATAATGCAGCCTTCAGAGTTTTGGTTTCAGAAATTTACTTCAGAGCTAAATATAAAGAAATTGAGCTCTAATAATGAAGAACATGTGTTCAGGGTGACCAAAAGCAGCATTAGCTTTTATTAATAGAACATGTATGACGCCTGATATTAATCCAGTGAGGATTAACGAACACATGAATTCAGAATCAGATTCGCGCACGTGTGGCACCTGACATCACCACAACAAGCAAGGTTAAGCGTTCAGTCGAGAACACAGAGACTCTGAGCTGTTCAACAACCTTGAGACAGAAACTTAACTCAATCTATAGGTCCTATAGTTTAAGATCGTGGCAGACAACAATGTTTGAAGGTTCCCATGGTTGTTTTTTTTCATGGAACACTGGAAGAATGATACTTACTGGATCGAATTTTCTTCCTCCAGAGGTTGTTTTTGTTGGTAATTTCTCCCTTCGCAGTGGAGTGTTTCACTGATGAATAGAGGACATCAGAATGAACACTTGAAGTGACATTGATCATTTAATAACATTAACCTCATTCAAAAGATAGACTAGAACCCAGTAAGAGACCTAGAGACGAACACGGCTTCCAAAAATCCACTATAATAGCTAACTATTCTATAGTTTCACTAACGATGGCTAAAGTGTGTAAAATCAACACTTTTAAGCTAGTAAATAATGTGTAAATTAAAGGGACAGACCCCATTTTGGGGCCATTGTAAAAGGCAATATTATAAGATCCTGTGAAATAGTAAAAATGTAACTAACATGAGCTGTTCACTGACCTTTCTGCAGTTGAGGATCGAGACTTGCAGGAGCAGAATCTGCAGGATCGGGCTTTTTTTCACTACAAAAACATGCACATAAAAGACTAATTATCATTTTGAAAATAATTATAATTAATTAAATGTGTTTTATCTTCAAAATAAATCAATAATACGTTAGAATTAATAATAAATAATAATATTAATAATGTTAAAAATGTTCATGATAAAGTGGATCTAATGAAATAAGAGTATCTCTCAGTGTCATATGGGCCGTCAACACACGTGACTAGAGTATACAAGTCTACATTATACAGCTCCTCGTCATGACTCATGGTAATGGATTAGATTGCCATTCGTCGTGAGTATTCTGACCCGACCTCATGTTGATGAGCTTAGTTGAGTTTGAGAGGGCCGTCGCCCCTGTACTCTCAGCCGGAGCGCTGGGCTTCTGCAAACACTGACGACTTCTGGAGTCCGACTCGGCTCCTGCGGGGGCCACGCACACACACACGACACACTCCGTTCAGAACCGGACTTCTGCTCTCATGCGCTTTATGTTGAGAAATGACTACGTACCTTGTTCATCACCAGCACAACAACTAATAATGATAATTATTATTATTATTAATACTAGATTTATTCATTTAATTACTAAATTTGTATTGTGCTGGGTTGTTTTAACCCAAATTCGGGTAGACAAATGCAAATGTTGGGTCAAAAATGTAATTCAAATTTTAACCCAAATTTTTTAATTTAAATTTTATTGGGTTTGTCCATATTTGACCCAAAATTGGGTTGAAACAATCCAGCATTTGTTAGAGTGTTATTCATATTATATATAATACCACATAATAAATAAATGAATAAGCTATCATATTATTATTATCATCATCAATACTGAATATTAATAAATTGATGAAAAATTTATAATAATAATAATACATTAATTTATTAATTTTATTGATATTAAAAATAATAAAATGCAATCTTCAAATCTATTATTTAAATTCATTAAGTTACTTTATTAATATTATTATGAACAATAATAAATTACTTTATTCATTTACATCCTCTTTATTATTATTATTGTTGTTATTATGTGCACTGTAAGAATGAAATGCTTTATCTAATCAATAAAATTGTGGCAACAGATTACAAGCAATATTACTAATTAAATTGAAGAAATTAGAATTGAGTAATAGTTAATCAAATTAATATTCTAATTAATTCTTATTTGTACAATTTAATTAATAATATTGCTTGTAATATGTTGCCACAATTTTATTGATTAGATAAAGCATATTCGTTTTTACAGTGTGGTAGGCCTAATAATAATAAATGAAGTAAATCAATAGAATATTTAAATATTTGGTATTATTATTAATAATATTATTATATACCACATACATGTTCCTAGAACAGAACATTTCTAACCAGTAAAATATTGCAGACAGACTTCAGTTGACGGCTATTTCAATGGCTTGTAAAAGCTGAATTCCTTTTTGAATGACAAATAAGGTATTTGAAACTTTCATTAGATGATGATATGTGAAAACATCACTAAATATGAACTAATTTCTCATCTCGTATTTAATGTTAAGCAGATACACTAAAATCTAATCAGTATGTACGGCTGTTTTGATTGATGCTCTACCATAGTTTTTATCTTTCACTATTTAGCACACTCTTTTTCTCTAATACGCTCAATGATCATCATTCATGTACAGTATATGATGATGCACTCAATTTTGAGTTAGACACCAGGAAGTCTTTGAATATGTTTTCATTCATTTTTGACCCTGTGAATCTTTACAAAAATAATAATAAAAAAACAATTTACTAAATAAGCAAAATTCGTGAAATTCATGAAAATTCATGGATATGAATGAATCAAATTAATCTAATCCTCTATGCTCTGTTTGAGGTGCGATAGACCAAAAGACATCTTAAAGGGTTAGTTCACCCAAAAATGAAAATTCGGTCAGTATTTACTCACCCTCATGTTGTTCCAACCCCGTAAGACCTTCGTTCATCTTCGGAACACAAATTAAGATATTTTTGATGAAATCTGAGAGCTGGATCACTCCTGCATACTAGTCCATAGGCTTCTTGAGGGATTGAAACTTGCCGGCCTCGAAAAGTTATTAAAGACATTCGTTAAAATAGTCCAAATGACTTCAGTGGCTCAATCTTAACTTTATCAAATGACAAAAAACAACAAAAATAACGACTTTTCAACTATTCATTTACTTCTCTCTCTGCCTCGAGTCAGGTTACTAGTTTAATAACGTAAGCTTCTGTTATTGTACGTCACACGCATCACATGACCAGCGTCGGCCAATAGTGAGCCTACGTGTGACGTAGCTCTACGCTATCACACTACGTTAACTGACTAGAGGCCCATAGAGAAGGAAGTGAATAGTTGAAATAAAGTCGTTATTTTTGTTTGTTTGCGCACAAAAGTGTTCTCGTCGTTTGACAAAGTTAAGATTGAGCCACTGAAGTCACTTGGACTATTTAACGATGTCTTTAATAACTTTTCGAGGTCGGCAAGTAGGGTTGGGTATCGCTTGAATTTGAACGATTCTGATTCCGATTTCGATTCCTTGTTTCGATTCCGGTTCCTAACGATTCTCGACTCGATTTTTTAAGATGCAGGGTCAAAAAAGTTTAGCTAACCTTGCTAACCAACGGTCTTTCTGAAGGAAATACTCCTGTCACAAATACTCCTTTTGTCACAAATTTTGCATTTTGCCGAGATTTTGTTATTTTTAGAAAAGCGAAGCCACACTTTGCATCACCGACGTAAGCTACTCATGTTCGACTCGCGCGGTTATGCCAACACTTCCAGTAGACGCTTCTTCGTTGGTGTTGTTCAGCGGTTTCTTCTTCCGGTCGGCGGACTGTGAATATCAAAACTAGGAATTGAAATTTTTACTTTTGAACGATTTCGGAAAAGCGAAAAGTTAGTCCCGGTTTCGAATTCAGATACTCGATTCTCGATACCCAACCCTATCGGCAAGTTTCAATCCCTCAAGAAGCCTATGGACTAGTATGCAGGAGTGATCCAGCTCTCAGATTTCATCAAAAATATCTTCATTTGTGTTCCGAAGATGAACGAAGGTCTTACGGGGTTGGAACAACATGAGGGTGAGTAAATACTGACCGAATTTTCATTTTTGGGTTAACTAACCCTTTAAGAGCTCAATAAGTAAACATTTGTGCATCAGGTTATAAAGGTATATTTTCTCATTTTTTCAAAAAAGTACTGTATTATCAAGTCAACCTCAACAGAACATGAAGGTAAATTATTTTCATGATTATTCTGTATCATTTCAATTCAAAACAGGAGGCAATGCAGTACCCAAAAGAAGATAAAAGGAAAGGATAGAAAAGACCCAAAAGAACCAAGTTGAGTTGGACTATACAAGAATTCAGACATAATTTTAAATGGGTCTGATGTATGTACCGAAAAAAAGGCTGACGTTCCAATGCTTTAAATCGTGGGATGTGAAGTTAAAAAATGTGGGGGGAGGGTTGTGTATGTGAATGTGATACATTTAGCACAGGGTTAATTGAGCGCTGACCTGTGATAGTGTTGCATTTCATATTAATTGCTTGGCAGCAAAATATTTGTATAGGACTTTTCATCACTGCACTGATGAATACAAACACTTTGGGACGGCTGTGGGTTACAGGAAGCTCAGTGAATCGTAGACAAAAAGGCAGAAACAAACTTTTAGAGATAAAAATGGATTTATTTTATGCGTACAACTTTTAAATATATCATAAATTAAGACGAACAGTCTTTCATTGTGAAATGTACAAGAAACAGTAAGCTAAAATTTACAAAAAAACAAAAGGACTTTTAAAATTGTGCAAAACTAAAGTCTTCTTATATAACGACCTCAGTTTGTTTTTAGGAAAAGGAACAGGAAAGTGGTCTTACATGGGATTGGGATAGTAAAGCAGCCTCTGCAACAGAGAGGACAAAACACGGAGAGAAAGAAGGGAGGTTACTTTACGGGACGCGGTGAGCTAGAAATAAAACAAGTGAGGTGCATTCAAAAAGCATGCTGGGATAGTCAAGCGTTCATGTGCACTTCTGTTAGTATGTTAGCTCTGGGTACAAACAAACGCAACCCCGCCTTTTGTGACGCTTAAGTGTTCATACATTAGACCCATGCTGCATTCACAATAATGGGGTTAATATTATAGTCAAGGAATATGCAGGGAGCCAGTGCGAAGCAAACAACCTGATCACCTGACCCACGCAGGCCAATCAGCGGTCCTGCTCTCACGGTTCAGCCAATCAGGGGTTGGAGCATTGGAAACTTGAAACAGACTATATATGATGTGGGACAGGATGGGAAGAATGAAATATGAAGAGAAAGGAGGAAATTGAGAGAGAAATAGCACTAAAATCATTGGTGAATTTTGCAAAAAAAAAACTATAATTATGCATATTCAGTACACTTAGACACTGATAAAACAGTGAAAGAAAAAAAATCATTTTAAAGCTTTACATCACACCAATTGATTAAACAATTGAAGTCACGGTGATCCCGAAGGACATTTCCTCCACTTTAACATGCTATGCAACTATGCATTTCACTAAAAACGACTATTTGCATTACATCACAAAGAAAAAAGAACACAAAGTTTAAGTAGTTGTACCCAAAAAGGTTGTAAACTACAAAAATAGTGAACATTTCAACAACAACAAAAAGATAAAGCCTAGAATATGTCCTCCTCATTAACAGTCATCAAAATGCATTTTAATTCTGTTTGGCATTTCCATTGCACATAACATGAGGGGAGATGCAAACCTTAAAGTCGCAGGTAACGTTAACCGGCAGTTTCAGGCAGTTAGGAAGAGGCGCAAACCCTTCAGTAAAGTGCTCTTAGTTCATCAGCTTTGGATCTTATTATGAATATACGAACACTGAATGATTCTTAAACCCTGTAGGCCAATGAAGTTGCAGCTTAAAGGGACAGTTCACCCAAAAATGACAATTGTGTCATCATTTACTCACAATTCGGTGAGTAAATGACCGAATTTGAATTTTGGGTGAAACGTCTTTCGTACAAAATCACAAAAATATAACTAATATAGGCAAATAAACTAAGCATGGCAGCGTAAGGGACTGAGCCGGTCTACAGAGTTTAAGAAGTCCCTTCCCTCGTCAGTCCAGCAGTACCGAAGCCCCTTTAAGGGAGTGGGGTCCCAGGTAGCGCTGGAGTGACTACATCATGCTCACGGCCTCTCGGCTCATCTGGGCCGTGATCTCATGCAGCACGTACATGAAGGGCACACCCAGACTCAGGAGCTCATAAAGGAATACATAGTCCTCCTGGCGCTCTCTGATGTGTAGCCCTACGGCCCGGGCCGCCTTATACATCCAGCGGGCAAGCTGGCGGGGGGAACCGAACAGTGTGCGGCCCACGTGCATTGGCCAGTGCAGACTTTTCCTAATAAGGGAAATTCCAAATTTCCTAATACCTGAGGGCTGGCCGCGGAGGCCGTCGGTGGCCGCGTATTCTGAGCTAGCACTGGACGAGGGTCTGCTGCCTCCGTTGATCTGTGTGATGATGTAACGAAACAGAAGAGGAGAGTCACATTTGTTTACTTAAATTATGCTGCATTTATGTAATACAGCATAATACATAAAGATAATAATATTTTTCTTTCATAATTATAAGAAAAACAACATGACTGAATTATTATTCATTATAAGCTATTATTATTATTATTATTATTATTATCATCATCATCAAATCTAGGTTATTATTTTGATTAATGATAATAATAAAAAAAGAGTAATAAACTAGAAATTATATATTATAATTAAAACCAGCATTAAACAATAATATTGTCATTTTTTAATAATAATAAAAATAAAAATATTAACAAAACATTAGGGCTGTCAAACGAATAATCGCATCCAAAATAAAAGTTTGTGTTTACATAATATATGTGGGTGCACTGTGTATAATTAATTATATATATATATATATATATATATATATATATATATATAAAACACACACACATGCTTGTATGTATTTAAGAAATATTTTCATGTATATACTGTATATAGATTTATATATAATTAATATTATATATACATTTTTTTTTTTTCTTAAATATATACATGAATGTGTGTGTATTTATATATAAAATAATTATATACAGTGCACCCACATATATTATGTAAACACAAACTTTTATTTTGGATGCGATTAATCATTTGACAGCCCTACCAAAAATTATAAAGCATGACAATGATAATATTTTCATTTTACAATAATGAAATAATAAATCATATGACTGGATAAAATAATAATAATCTAGTTTGTTAATATTAATAATTATTCAAATCACATTAACAACAATAATTTGCATTCACTTAAATGTCATAAATTGTGTGCATATCATTCGCTATTAAACACAATAAAACAACTAAAATTATGATGTGATAATGTAAACAAAACCATTCTGCATTAAAGGAGTAGTTCACTTTTAAAACAAACTTTTGCTGATAATTTACTCACCCCCATGTCATTCAAGATGTCCATGTCATTTTTCTTCAATTGAAAAGAAATTAAGGTTTTTGATGAAAACATTCCATGATTTTCTCCATATAATGGACTTCAATGGGAACCAAATGGTTCAAGGTCCAAATGAGAGTTTCAGTGCAGCTTCAAAGGGCTTTAAACGACACCAGACAATGAATAAGGGTCCTATCAAGCGAAACCATCGGTCATTTCAAAAATAAATAAAAAAACTAAGTTTTATAGGCACAAATGCTCGCCTTGCTCTGTTCTGTGATGAGCGTTCGTGACTCTCCTGTTCAAACTCGTTCATTCAAACGAACAAATCTATTTTTGAGTCATGACTCGAAGGGTCCTTGATAAGACCCTTATTCATTGTCTGGTGTCGTTAAAAGCCCTTTGAAACTACACTGAAACTCTCTTTTGGACCTTGAACCGTTTGGTTCCCATTGAAGTCCATTATATGGAGAAAATCCTGGAATGTTTTAATCAAAAACCTTAATTTCTTTTCGACAGAAGAAAGAAAGACGTGGACATCTTGAATGACATGGGGGTGAGTAAATTATCAGGAAAAGTTTTTTTTAAGTGAACTACTCCTTTAATACATTACCACAAAATAGTTCTGATCACAGCATTCTTAAGTCGGTCACACTTTACAATAAGGTTCATTAGTTACTACATTAGTTAACATTAACAAAGAATGAACAATACTTCTTCAGAATTTGTTAATCTTTGGTAATGTTAATTTCAACATTTACTAATACTTTATTAAAATCTTGTTAACATTAGTTAATGCACTGTGAACTAACATGAACAAACAATGAACAGCTGTATTTGTATTAACTAACGTTAACAAAGAATGACAAATACAGTAACAAATGGTTAGTTCATGTTAGATAATGCATGAACTAATGTTTAATAAATGAACCTTATTGTAAAGTGTTACCCTTAAGTCAAATATTTTGACTGTAGTTGGTTTAAAAACCACATCTGTTTAATCAAATAGATTAACATTACCTCTCCTCTTCGATGCCTACTGCTGATTTTTTGCTGAGAAAAGTGCAGCTTGCAGTAAAAAGTGCCTGCAAAAAACGACAACAGTGAACCATTTTCTCCATTCAACACTACGGCAGTCTAATGAATAAAAATGTCGTAAATGCAATCATCACGAATAACACACCTTGGTTGGAGTCAAAAGCATGAGCGCCCAGGCGCAGTGTGCAGCCGCAGACGTTACAGCGGAAACACTCTCTGTGGAAGAAGTATCCCTCCGCACTGAGACGCTCCATGATATACACACGCTTCTTACAGAAGTGACATGTGTCGCTGCCGCCCAGACCCTGAGGAAACTCCTTACGCATGCTCGTCTGAAACAAACAAACAAAACAAACAAATAAATGGCATGCTGAAGTATTTTACCACATTGCTAGCACTGATCAGTCGTATTAATGGACAATTAGGGCAAAACCTGCTAGAAACCACTTAGTCCATGAAGTAAAAGATCACAAATGATCACTTTTTAAAATAAGTTAGAACTTATTAGCAGGTCTGTGCAATCACACAAGATGAAAAGAGCATGATAGTTAATCGGTCAAATGCTTAAGCCAAAGCATGAAGTATTTTCCAGACAAAATGAGCCGAAAAGCTTTGTGCTCAGAGCCAGATACAAAAATATATTACCCCAGATTCTGCACACCTTCTGGCCTCTATCTGTGGACAAAGACTCTCTTAACTACAGAAAGTGTCATTTGAAGAATTGTGTTTTTCCACTTTCTAAAGATCACAAGATTTAAACTTCAGTTTACATAAAAAAACCCTGAGAAATGAAAGAAAAACACATGATGTTGGCCTGCATCCTGAGGCTGTAACTTAAGAAATACAGACTGAATCTTTGTCGGGAACATGAAATGACTGATTCACATCAAGGCTTCTCTTTATATTTGAGGATTCTGCAGCCTGAAGAAACAGCCGTATCTCTTAAACACGGTCATCTTGTCCCAGGACGGAAAGTGCTTACCAGCGAGAGGGTGAAGGGGTTGTTAGGCCTGTGATCGGTCTCATATAAGATGGCCAATGTAGCGGCTTTAACCCCAATGGCAGAGGAAACCTTCCCCACTGTTCTCTAGCAATCAGTAGTGAAGGAAGAGAGAGATAGAAAGTAAATGCAAATCAGGAAAAGGTGCAGAAAAGTGGAAAAAAGAGTGATTTTGGTTGTCACTGGACCACTATCCGCAGCTTGAATACCTGTTTGGAGGAGTCAAGGCACTCTACACGTCTGATTTCAGTGCGATCTGTGTGTTTATCGTGGTTCAGGTGTGTTTCTGGATCTTCACTGCACTATACAACCAATGGGAAAATGCCTTTCAGCATTACTTGCACTCAGACTTTAAAACAAACTGATCTGTGTGACTCGAAGCAGATGCAGTCAGCTCCTGAAATGACCAGTCATGTTTTACCTGCTCATGTTGGACTGAAGGAACAGGAGACAGAGGACAAGTCCGAGTAGAGCATTCTGTGATAGTGTGGACTGAGAAAGGAGAAGGAGAAGAGGAAAGCGAAGGAGTTTCATCTGCCTGTGTGAGGAGAGCAGAAGAGTAGAAAGACGAAGAAGAAGAAATAAAACATTACAATCTTCATATTATTAAGGCACCGAATGCAACATGACAGAAGGGAAGGACAGATATTTAATAATTATAAGTAGTAAATATTGATATTATTACACTACTAGTACTACTAATATAAATGGATTAATTTGTTGATATAAGTAGTGTGATAAAAAATAATATATTTTGTTATTACTACAACAAATAATAATAATAATAATAATAATAATAATAAACAAAATAATCCGCTATTATTGTAGCTAATATTAAAATATTATATTTATTTTATGTAGATAATTAGTATTATATAAAATATTTGTTGTTAAAATAAATTACTACTAATAGTAGTGATGATAATAATAATACTATTATGTTGGTAATATTGAAATGACAGTTTTACAACAATAAATATTTACACCAATATTACTACTAATAATAATAATAATGAGTAAGTAGTAAGTAGTAGTAGTTGTAAGTAGTAGTAGTAAGTAGTCTTAAGTAGTAGTAGTAGTAAGCAGTAAGTAGTAGTTGTAGAAAGTAGTAGTAAGTAGTAGTAGTAGTAGTAGAAGTCGTAAGTGGTAGTAGTATGTAGTAGTAGTAGCAGAAGTAAATAGTAGTAAGTAGTAGAAGTAGTAGTAGTTGTAGAAAGTAGAAAGTAGCAGTAAGTAGTAGTAGTAGAAGTCGTAAGTAGTAGTAGTAGTAGTAGTATGTAGTAGTAGCAATAGTAAGTAGTGGAAGTAGTGGTGGTAGTAGTAGTAGTCGTAAGTGGTAGTAGTAGTAGTTGTAAGTGGTAGTAGCAGTAGTAAATAGTAGTAAGTAGTAGTAATAGTTGTAGAAAGTAGTAGTATGTAGTAGTAGTTGTAGAAAGTAGTAGTAGTAGTAGTAGAAGTCGTAAGTGGTAGTAGTATGTAGTAGTAGTAGTAGTAGTAGTAGCAGAAGTAAATAGTAGTAAGTAGTAGAAGTAGTAGTAGTTGTAGAAAGTAGAAAGTAGCATTAAGTAGTAGTAGTAGTAGAAGTTGTAAGTAGTAGTAGTAGTAGTAGTATGTAGTAGTAGCAATAGTAAGTAGTGGTAGTAGTAGTAGTAGTAGTAGTAGTAGTAGTAAGTAGTACTAGTAGTAGTTAGTAGTAGTCGTAAGTGGTAGTAGTAGTAGTCGCAAGTGGTAGTAGTAGTAGTCGTAAGTGGTAGTAGTATGTAGTAGTAGCAGTAGTAAATAGTAGTAAGTAGTAGAAGTAGTAATAGTTGTAAAAAGTAGTAGTTGTAGAAAGTAGAAGTAAATAGTAGTAGTAGAAGTCATAAGTAGTAGTAGTATGTAGTAGTAGCAGTAGTAAGTAGTAGTAGTAGCAGTAGTAAGTAGTAGTAGCAGTAGTAAGTAGTGGTAGTAGTAGTAGTAGCAAGAAGTAGTAGTGCTAGTAGTAGTAGTAGCTATATATTTGGTCATATTTGTTATTTTTTGTAAATAAATTACTACAGCTAATAATTTATTATTATTATTATTATTATTATGTAGCTAATATTGAATAGTTCATATGTATTATTTTACATACAAACTACTACAATAAATAATACTAATCTATTATCATTGTGTAGCTAATAATGAAATTACGACTGACTTTAAATATGTATTGTGATTATTATATAAATATAAATATGTTAATATATGTTATGTTAATATAATCACAATTAATATAAATATGTATTGTGATTAATATAATAATATTATTATTTAACAAATCACTTCTAGATTTCTTAAAATAATCATATTGGTCTCATATTTCATAGAGAATGAAAAAGTGAAAGACGGACAGAGCGTGAGAACAGAGGACTCATTCAGCAAAACGGCCAAGCATAACGTTCCTATTTGAGGCATTCCTGATTAGTTCTGCTGAAATGAAAGCGTGCTGACCAAACAAACTGCTCTGCGTTAATTCTGCTTCAGTTGTGGTGTTAAATAATTATATAATCGGGATGTAAAAAGAAAAGGTCAATGTAAATAAAGCATGGAGATCACCGGATGCTGGAGTTCTTTCAACCTCAGAGAGGGAAAAGCCCTCGTGAGGTCAAGCAAGGCAAACTAACTGAGCAGTTCGAGATCAGATGTTATAGATACTGAGGCTATTTTCAATTGCACCAAAAGCACACAGTTCACATCGTCAACTTGTTAAAACACACTAAACTGGCCACTGCAGTTGTGAACACACAGCACACATCATGCTTGAATATTAGTGATGCACTTGGACAACCGACACGGGCAACTCTTCTCTTTCACCTGTGGAGGTGGTGTGCCAGTGAACAGACCGTTCAGTTGCTGAGCTCGCTCTTTAATGCTCTTTTTGTTGAACTGTCTAGTCATTTCAGCTTGCACTTTTCTCTGCAAATAATTCGAAGGCAGATGACACAGAAAGCAGGAAAGGAAAACCATGAGTTTATACAAGTTTACAATACAAACATTCATGCAACATCAAATTGGCCAAAACTCACTGAAGTAATCATCTAAATTATTTTTTTTTAACCCTATGGGGTTGTTTGGCCCAAATGGACCCGAAGCATTCAAATAAAAAAATGTTAAAAATCACAGCTTCTTCGGAATGGTCCGAAATTTGGTGACTTTGTTGGTATTTGGTATATGAACACCCAAAAAATTGGGGACAGGATGTGAACAGTCTAAGTGGTTGTAAAAAAATAGTCACACTTGGGGTGTTCGGGTCCAAATGGACCCCATAGGAAATGAATGGGAAATTGGCAAAAATTTGAAAAAAACAGAGTTTTTTGGTGCGTACAATCTACAAATCAGCCACAATCCATAAAAAAGCACACAACAGTGAAGGGGTGAATCTATAAAACATCAAGAGTGCAAAACAGACACAGCACACACACACACTTTTATACACTTTCACACTCATAAATTCAGATTACATAAATCTGTTTAGAATTTTTAAAATCACAGCTTCATTGGAATGTTACGAAACTAGGTGACTTTTATGGTATTAGGTATGTGAACACACAAAAAAATTGGGGACAGGATGTGAACAGTCTAAGTGGTTGTAAAAAAATAGTCACTCAGGACCTTTGGGTTCAAATGGACCCCCATAGGAAATGAATGTGAAATTGTCAAAAATATGAAAACTGAAAGAATTGCATTTTTATTAAGTTAGAATAAGCTAGAATTACACATTGGGTAACAAAATGCTTTCCATTTGTTCTCTTTCCAATGCAATGTTCAGATTTGATTGTATAATAAATTAAAACTGGCACTTCAAATTACCATCTAAACCAACCAAACAAGTCTTATAGTTTATAAAACATCAAGAGTGCAAAACAGACACAGCCACACACACACAATATGTTTTTATATTTTAAAAATCAACAACCTAAAAAATAATTGGTATATATTTGCAAAAATCACTAGAATCCCCAAGCCTTTCTACAGAGAGCTGTACTGTAAATCCACTATAGTGGTAAAAATGTGCTATTGCGTGATAAAAATGCTCAGTGTGTCTACCAGATGACATCTATCTTTTTTCAAAAATTGCTTTCATGAGGCCTAGGCTTCACTCTAAAATGTAATACAGCTTTGATAAAAAAAATTTTTTTTAAAATGAAAATAAAAAAATTCTATTATGTTCAATGGGAAAAAATGGGTCATAATTATTGCATAAATATTAATTATAAATCATAAAATTATCTCAAAACACCAAAAAAGAAAATATTTTTTTTTTAATAAAAAACAAGTAAAAAAAAATTATGATTTTTTTTTTTGAAATATGAATCCTGCCCTTTGGGTCCATTTGGACCCTGACTGTTAAACGAACAACCCAGAGGGTTAAATGGATGCATTTTTGTTTTGCTCTAGGTGGTTGCCAGATATTTACTATGCCGTTCCTAAAGTGTTTTAATTGGTCTGTTTTGTAAAAGTAACAGGTTTGCATCCATGCATCGCAGCATTCACCTGACTGACTTCCTCTTCCAGCTTCTGCAGGCAGTGCAACGTCCCGCCCAGGGCTGGTGTGAATGACGGGGGTGAATGTGAGGGGTCTGTTGTCGATGAGGGCAGATGACTATCCAACTGGAGCACTTTGAAGGGAATGTGAGGAGATCTGTGGGACGAGACTCGCTGGTTTGATAACTTGAGGGAATTTCAGTGTTGTAGTTGGACTGGATTTCTGTGTGCTCGCGGGTCTCATTCCGCGTTTGAGATTCAAGCAGTCTTAGATAAGGAGATGGCTGAAAGGACACAGGGGACAAGTTGAAGCCAGATTCACTAAAATATTATTAGGGATGCATGCGTGCCAAATTAGTTATCGGACGATAGCCTTTTTTTTCTTCAATTATCGTACTGAGGATATTGGATATTTGTTCATGCTTATTTCCTATTTTACATTCAGATTATTTTTTCTGGGACTTAAATCTGTAAAAACAGTAATATTTTAGAAGAGTTATTTTAAATAATGAAATTAACTCTAATAATTTATAACACCTAAATATTATCTCAAATCTTAAAATGAATTTTTTATTTTTCTTTAACCACATTATAACGCTGTGATGTTTAAATTGACTTGCACCATCAATTTATTTAAGTTGTTTTATTTTACATTTATTTAAATGTACACTACCGGTCAAAAGATTGGTAAGATTTTTTATGTTTTTAAAGAAGTCTCTTCTGCTCACCAAGGCTGCAATTTTTTGATAAAAAATACACAAAAAACACAGTAATATTGTGAAATATTATGACAATTTAAAATGACTTTTTTATGTTAATATATATTAAAATGTCATTTATTCCTCTGAAAAAAGCAGAATTTTCAGCATCATTACTCCAGTCTTCAGTGTCACATGATCCTTCACAAATCACTCTAATATGATGATTTTATGCTCCAAAAACATGTATGATTATTATCCATGTTTAAAACAGTTTTTTACATTTTTATTTCAGGATTCTTCGATAAACAGAAAGTTCAAAAGAACAGCATTTATTTAATTAGAATCTTTTCTAACATTATAAATGTCTTTACTGTAACTTTTGATCAATGTAACTCATCCTTGATGAATAGAAGTATTGATTTCTTATTTATTTCCCCCAAAAAATAAAAGACAAATTCTTACTGACCCCAAACTTTTTAAAGGGTAGTGTTTAATGTAACAAAAGCTTTCCATTTCAGATAAATGCTGTTCTTTTGAACTTTCTATTCATCAAAGAATCCTGATATAAAAATGTAAAAAACTGTTTTCAACATGGATAACAATCATACATGTTTTTGGAGCATAAAATCATCATATTAGAGTGATTTGTGAAGGATCATGTGACACTGAAGACTGGAGTAATGATGCTGGAAATTCAGCTTTTCTCAGAGGAATAAATTACATTTTAATATATATTAACATAAAAAAGTCATTTTAAATTGTCATAATATTTCACAATATTACTGTGTTTTTTGTGTATTTTTTATCAAAAAATTGCAGCCTTGGTGAGCAGAAGAGACTTCTTTTAAAAACATAAAAAATCTACCAATCTTAAACTTCTGACCGGTAGTGTATTTAAATTATTAAATGTTACATTTTCTT
This sequence comes from Hybognathus amarus, assembly GCA_030378365.1. Lineage (NCBI taxonomy): Eukaryota > Metazoa > Chordata > Actinopteri > Cypriniformes > Leuciscidae > Hybognathus > Hybognathus amarus. The sequence continues at coordinate 116,913 of JAQIUQ010006314.1, forward strand.
TAAAACATTTTTAATTGAAGTATTTTTTCTTAATTATTTAAATTTGAATTTTATAAAAAAAAAAAATACAAAATAGTATAAATTTGGTTATCAGCAATAACATGAAATAATTATTGGCTTATCATTGGCATAGGTGCATATATCTATGCACCCCTATTTAGATTTGTGTCTAAATTCAAACAGTTCGTGAAATGGCATATTTTGCCAAGTAAGGCATGTTCCTCGATCGACATTTTTATACCTCTAAACCCAACCCTACCCATAACTTATCCCTAAAATCAGAGTGAAATGATAATGAATAACACTGATGTTGAAGCAGCCTGGTTGTAAGCCTAACTTGACAAACTTTAAACCTTCCAATCAACCAATCAGATTTGAGGGAGTACAATGTAGGATGTGTTCCTGGATCAACAACCACTGGAATGACTGATAATGGAAAACATAGTAGTATGGTATAGGAAAACATATAGTAGTAACATATATAGGCAATGATTGATTGATAGGAATGTTATTCTAGGAACAATGTTGATCAAGTGAAACATCATGGATGTGCGTCACATCAGCAGTGGACACACACATGAAATCAATACACTGATGCATGTGATTGTAAGTAATGTGTGGAATGATGGATGTTTCACACACTGGCTGAGTGTACCTGCCATTTTGGTTTGGTTTGGGGCAGAGAGGGTGCGGGCTGGCTCTTAGGTTTGGCAAAGCGAGGGTTTTCAGTCATGTCCAGAGATACGGGCTGGTCAGCAACAGAGTCAGTCTCAGATTCAGACTAGTTTCGGTAACATTGCACCAGGGGAGAAGGAAGATGAAACAGGACAGATACAGTAGAAAGAGATCAGAGGAATGCTGAAAGAGCCACAGAAAAAGGAAAGGCCCGTTCACATCAAGAACAAATACCATAAGTATAATTAGCATCCAGACCGGTTTATTCTAAGTATGCGCTTCCGTTATGCAGTCTGCCACTTTAAATGCTTAAGCTCTTTAAAGTCTGGTGGATTCTGATTGGCTGTCATTGTTTTTCTTGTTCATCAGCTTGAAAAAAACAAAAATCACCCTGAAAGTGCGATATCATTTCTCAGTGCCATTATCGCTATATTTGTGGTGTGGACTGAATGAAACTGTATAAAATGCTTAAAACCTCAGATTGCCTTATGATCAACTTCTCAACTGCACAGCAAAGAAAACTCATTACTTCAGAGGTTCATATTCAGTTATGGAGAATTAACGCTCCATGAGTGACCTACATCCTTTAAGCTTATAATTGAACAGCCAGAACATTTAATGACCGCTGCTAATCTGAAAAAGGAAAGCCGACAGAAAAACAGCAGGCTGACTGTGAAAAATCGCACTGCATTAGGGATTATAACCAGTCAAAACATTTATTCTTCTGATTGAAACTTTTTTCTTGAAAAACCACAACACATGCTTGTTGAAAACGTAAAACATCTGTCTGACATCGGTCAAACAAAACATCCGTCATGTTTTGAAATGTACCATCATCATGCATCCAAATCATATATCTTCATTGTGGTCTGTGATGCTCAGATCCTGAACATGATGAACCAGAGGATTTACTTTCACTGCACAAAGACAGGCATTCATATGGAATTACAGGAACGGTTAAGGAGCCGATTGAGATCCCGGCTGCTCGTTCTACTGACTGAAGAGTATCGGTACCACATGAGCAGTTTACGGTCCAACTTTCTCAAGTGGTAAAATGACTGATTACAAGACAAAAGATTACTCTAAAACTCCTCAATATACATTGTTATTTCAGCAGCTAACGCTTAGAAGACCTTAAAGGGTTAGTTCACACAAAAATGAAAATTCTGTCAGTATTTACTCACCCTTCGTTCATCTTGGGAACACAAATTAAGATATTTTTGATTAAATCTGAGAGCTGGATCACTCCTGCATACTAGTCCATAGGCTTCTTGAGGGATTGAAACTTGCTGGCCTTAGAAAAGTTCTTAAAGACATCGTTAAAATAGTCCAAGTGACTTCAGTGGCTCAATCTTCACGTCGAGAACACTTTTGTGCGCAAAAAACACAAATTATATTTTTAACTATTCATTTACTCTCTCTCTGCCTCGAGTCAGGTTACTAGTTTAATAGCGTAAGCTTCTGTTATTGTACGTCACACGCATCACACACATGACCAGCGTCGGCCAATAGTGAGCCTACATGTGACGTGGCTCTACGCTATCACACTACGTTAACTTAAAAGAGGCCCATAGGCAGTGTGTCCACTGTCCACCAAAGCGTTTTTCCACGCGCCTGGCGTATGTTTTCAATTGTTTTCAATGGGAGCGCCGCGTTTTTTAAACGCCATGAGCGTACCGAGGCGCTGAGCGTTTTTTCACGCTGAAGCCCCGTTCACACCGCCAGCGATTTTGTCGCTGTGTGTCGCTAGGCTCTGTGCTGTGATGTCGCTTGTGGGCGTTCCTAGTGCTGTCGCTCTGCTGTTATTTGTAGACTGCACGCCTGGCCATATCTATACAAAATACCATCACAATTGATATATACAACTATATAATTTTAATTTGACAGGGATTAAATTACTTTTAAGGCTAAAAATAAACCGTATGCTGTTGGAAGAGTGTTTTTATATTACCACAGCAGTGTTCAGTGGATTAAATCATTTATTAGATTAACGATTGATCAATGAACAAATTAAACTCACTCATACTGGCACAAATTATAAAAACGTTCATTCGAATTTGACAAATAATCAATTTTCTTGTGCCTAATAGTCAACGTAATGCAGGGGAAATTGTAAAATGAACAGCAGCAGTGCTAAACGTGCACGTTTAGCTAAACTATAACGTTAAATGTATGAATTAAACTCACTGAGACTGTCGACAGTTTCTTTTCCATGCATCATTTTATTATCCATGTATGAACAGTGAAATAGTCCTCAACTCTTTCTTTCTGTCTTGCCTGCACTCGAGACGGTGACGTGAGCTCCACTGAAAGTCTTCTTTCCTATTGGTTGTCGGTCGCGAAAATCGGTTCTGATTTGCATAAAGTTGAAAATTCTCAACTTTTGTCGCTTGTCTCTTGTCGCTTGACACGCCCACATTCTGTCGCCAACGGTCACTGTCGCTCAGTGTCGCCGGATGTCGCCAGCGCTCCATTGAAATGGATGGGATCTTGTCGCTGGCGGTGTGAACGGGGCTTGAAGCACCGAGGCGGCCAGCGTTTTTACTGGTCGCTGGGAGTTGAAAAATGTTCAACTTTGGATAAAACGCAGCGCTCATCACTGTCACTTTTTACCCAGCCATCCAATCACAGTGAAGGAGGGGCAGGACTAATACCACACTGACCAACTGTCACAACATTCAAACTGCTGTGGATATTCTGTATCACAGCAATGAATGGTCTCAATGGAAAAAAAACGCTGCGCTGCCAAAACGCTCTCAAGCGCCCCAAAGCACGGCGTCTTCAGCAGAGCTTCTGCTGGTGGACACACAGCCATAGAGAAGGAAGTGAATAGTTGAAATAAAGTCATTATTTTTGTTAGTTTTTGCACACAAAAAGTGTTCTCGTCGCTTGATAAAATTAAGATTGAGCCACTGTAGTCACTTGGACTATTTTAATGATGTCTTTAATAACTTTGAGGCCGGCAAGTTTCAATTCCTCAAGAAGCCTATGGACTCAGTATGCAGGAGTGATCCAGCTCTCAGATTTCATCAAAAATATCTTCATTTGTGTTTCAAGATGAACAAGGTCTACGGGGTTGGAACAACATGAGGTGAGCAAATACTGACAGAATTTTCATTTTTGGGTGAACTAACCCTTTAAGAGCTGTAGATGTAGTAATATCTCCTGATGGACTTCTAATAAAAGAAGAAAAAAGAAACGGAGATGTTGAGCCGTACCTGTCTGCGCAAACCAGAGCTTGGTGCATTTCTCCTCAAACCTGGCCAGCAGTTGAGTTGCCATGAAGCGCACCTTATTTTCCTTCTGTTCCTCTCTCTCACCTACAGGGGGCGCACTCTGATTGGACTTTAGCTGGAGAAAGAAACCGACCAATTAGTGGAAGTAAAGGAATAAACAATGTTTAGAAGGAAAACATACAACACCAAAAGGGCAAGTTAACATACCTCCTCCAGGTGACTGCTAGCCTTCTTCCTCTTTTTGTTTGTGTCGTTGTCTTCCAACTTCTTATCAACCTTTGGATAAAGAAGTGAGATGTAGGTTTGGTTCACACTGATTAAAGTGTCAATTTATGTCACAGTGGAAGATAACGGTAAAAATGCTACCTTTGGGATTCTCTTCCTTGGCTGCGTGTTATTTAAGCGAGTTGTAATGAGAGTTTGCAGTTTTTGATGAATAGTCTTCATTATTTGTATCAGTCTCTTTGGGAACACCTGCAAACAGAACATAAGACTGTTTAGCATCATACTTCAGTGTGTGTTAAAGGAGTAGTTCACTTTTAAAAAAACCTTTTGCTGATAATTTACTCACCAACATGTCATCCAAGATGTCCATGTCTGTCTTTCTTGAGTCGAAAAGAAATTAAGGTTTTTTATGAAAACATTCCAGGATCTTCTCCATAAAATGGACTTCAATGGGAACCAAACGGTTCAAGGTCCAAATGAGAGTTTCAATGCAGCTTCAAAGGGCTTTAAATGACACCAGACGATGAATAAGGGTCTTATCAAGCGAAACGAGCGGCCATTTCAAAAATAACAAAGTTTAAGTTTTATAAGCACAAATGCTCGCCTTGCTCTGTTCTGTGATGCGCGTTCTTGACTCTTCTGTTCAAACTCGTTTATCAAAATTAACAAAATCTTTTTTTCGAGTCATGACTCGAAGGGTCCAGATAAGTCCCTTATTCATCCTTTGGTGTCGTTTAAAGCTGCACTGAATCTCTCTCTTAGACCTTGAACCGTTTGGTTCCCGAATGAAGTCCATTATATGGAGAAAAATCCTGGAATGTTTTCATCAAAAACCTTAATTTCTTTTAACTGAAGAAAGAAAAATATGTATATTTTGGATGACATGGGGGTGAGTAAATTATCAGCAAAAGTTTTTTTTAAAATTGAACTACTTTAAGTCAATGAAAATGTACATGAAGTGCTACACCAGTGTTATCAACAACATGCTAGCATGTGCCTTTAATACTACACTGCTGAAGCTTACAGTTCATGTTTAAAGGAAATAATTTAAAAATAAACTCTTAATACACAAGTTGGAGAATGCTTAAAAACAGAGAGCATGTGTACAGCAGATGCACAAATGCACACCATCAGCCAAAACCGCACCCACAATCTGCAAGTTAACATCTGCGATGCCAACATTTTTAAAATGCCTTGCTGTACCTCATGCAGAATGAGTAACATGCACTGCTATCCAGTGCAATGTATTGAGAACTAATAGTCAGCACTTTAACATGTTACATGGCTAATCTATATCTGAAAATGGTTAAATAACAAATGTGGAGATCAACATACTTTAAATGGTGGCATTGGAGATCTTCACACTTTATTTGGCATAAAGTACATTTAAAGCTACACTGTGTGATTTTCACCCCATCTAGTGGTGAAAAGGTATATGACCATCCAGTGAATATTAGTTTCTGTTCCTCTCAATTCCGATTTCGTTTTAACTCCTACGGTGGCCAATGTAGTCCAAGATTAACATGGCTTCCAGTTCGACCTCGTCCATGAGTGTTAACTCAAACGTAAACGCGAAAGGCGAAGCTTGAATTAACAGGTATGTCCCTCTTTGGCTAATGTACTTTCAAGATGGAGGGCAACATGCGACCGACATTAGAACCCCTTACCCGTATGTATTTTCAATGGCATATTATACACTCACGAGAATACTTTATTACTTGAACGAATGTAAATATACATTAATGAGCACATATATTTTTGAAAGAACTAAGTGTTTTTAGCTAAAAATAAACTAAAATACTTACACAGTGTAGCTTTAAGAAGAGTTTTACGAATAAATTTGGGGTGCATGGGGTATATAGCATTCTTTTCAATTTAAACCCAGAATATTAGCACATTTAACAAAATTCTGACTTTTTATTAACAAACATTACTGATACACCCCAAATTATTTTTTGGATCATTCATTTGGTGTTTTTTATTGAGGTGCAATAGTGAGGAAAGCTCTACCTGTGTTGGACTGAGTTGAGTTGTGGAACATCTCATAATATTTGGATAGGTAGAGCACCATAATGAGCTTGTCTGGCCCCCGTTCAGAATCCATTTCCTTTCCTGTGGTGAGCGGCTGGATGCCAAACTCCCGCTCTGCCACGTCAAACGCCAACTGGTTGTTTTTAGCGCAGTCTGCCTCGTTCAGGGAGTTAAAATCACTGGAGGAAGAACAGACCACAGAAGTGAGAAAGTGGCAGATCAGGAGAGAGAATCAGAAAAAAATGCAGAGAATCCGTGTTCTCGGAATCTGTATCCTTGGTGAACAACAATATTTGCCAAACAGAAGGGTGATGACTGGATTTATAATTTCAGTCCTCTGATTTATAGCTGATTTATAATTTCAGTCCTCGTTCACATCCAGAAGGGGCTGCAAAATTAATGGCAATTTCAGAGATGTGAAAATTACTTTATGATGCTTTCGCCAGTATAAATCATGATGCAAGCTCAACAGAGTCTTGTTTTTATTATTGAGGACAAGTCAAGACATGGGCATGTTTCTTCCCTTTCTTTTGGAAACACTTCTCTTCTCTATTTGTCCCCATTGATCTATTCACCCTATTGAATTAAAAACAATTCCTTTCGAAAGCCGCGGGGATATTAAGTTGAAAAATCAATGCTATTGTCCTTCAGAAAAAGGAACCACTTGTTTTGATGGCTTAAGGGAAGGAGGTACCGCCACGTGTGTGAGATCCAAGAGGTGCTAAATAATGGAGCATTTGTAAAACCGTATGAGTGAGTCATGCGACTGAATCAATATGACAATATGACTTTGCTCACATGAGGTCCTGCTGCTGGCGGTGAATGAGGGCGCACAGAGCCAGGCCACTTCTCCAGGAGGACGTAAGGTCAGTCACATTTACCCCCCTGTAGCCCTGAGTCTGTTTCTGACACCACAGCAGCAGCCGGCTCGGACGCACCTCGGACTCTGAAATCAAATTGTACCATCATTAAGAGGTTTAGAATCGTTTTTGAGTGGCAAACATATATTCCATAATACATATAGTGACTGAGACAAAATTTTGAAGGTTGACAAATAAGACCCTGCTTTTTATAATACTTGCCAGTTTGAGTTCAGTGAGATTCATTTATTTTGATTAATACTTTTATTCATCAAGGACGCGTTAACTTGATGAAAAGTGATGTTAAATTTTTTTAATGTAAATTTCTATTCATATTTCTCTCTCTCTCATATATACACACACATATATATATATATATATATATATATATATATATATATATATAATATTATGTGTATATATGAGAGAGAGAGAAATATGAATAGAAATTTACATAAAAAAAAATTTTAATGTATAAATATATATATATATATATATATATATATATATATATATATATATATATATATATATATATATATATAACTCATAATAAAATGACTGTTTTCTATTTTAATATATATTAAAATGTCATTTATTCCTGTGAAAAAAAGCTGAATTTTCAGCATCATTACTCCAGTCTTCAGTGTCACATGATCCTTCACAAATCATTTTAATTATGCTGATTTTATGCGCAAAAAACATTATTAATACTTTCAATGTTGAAAACAGTTGTGCACATTTTTTTCCAAAATTCTTTGATGAATAGAAAGTTCAAAAGAACAGCATTTATTTAAAATAGATTTTTTTCTAACATTATAAATGTCTTTACAGTAACTTTTGATCAATGTAACTCATCCTTGATGAATAGAAGTATTGATTTCTTATTTTTTCCCCAAAAATAAAATAAAAATTCTTACGGACCCAAACTTTTGAATGGTAGTGATAAATGTTACAAAAGCTTTCCATTTCAGATAAAAGCTGTTCTTTTTAACTTTCTATTCATCAAAGAATCCTGAAATAAAAATGTAAAAAAAAAACTATTTTCAACATTGATTATAATCATAAATGTTTCTTGAGCAGCAAATCATCATATTAGAGTGATTTGTGAAGGATCATGTGACACTGCAGACTGGAGTAATGATGCTGAAAATTCAGCTTTGATCACAGGAATAAATTACACTTTAATATATATATTCACAAAGAGCTGTTTTGAATTGTAATAATATTTCACAATATTAATGTTTTTTTTTTATTTTTTTAATCATATAAATGCAGTCATAGGGAACAGAAGAGACTTCTTTTTAAAAACATTAAAAATCTTACCGATCTAAAACTTTTGACCGATAGTAAAACCCATAAAATCTCACTAGAGTGCAAGTAAGGTTTACTAAAAGCCAGCACATGCTTTTGTTAAATATTTGGTTATGAAACAAGATCCTTTTCATTGAGTAGAGGGTGTGGAAATCTTTGTTCTCGTGAGGTCAGATTCAGTTGAAGCCAATATAAGACAAACAAGGACCTCATGGAGCCACTACATCATATCCCCTAATTACAGTATGAGGAATCTGAATGTTAGGCTAAGTGAAAATAAGACATTAGTCATATATTGTGATTATAGCATGGAGTTAGCATGTTCAGGGGAAATTGGTCAAGGTGAATCATTACCTGATATTGCTTTCTTTTTCCAATTTTTATGTGGAAATGCAGAAATAAGACAAAATTGCAAGTTGTTGCAAAGCAAATGCAGGCAGATCGGTTGAATTTGCATACATTTTTGTGATCACAGTCCCTGAAAGAACTGTTTCAACATCAGCACAGAATCAAGCGGTCAAATTTGCTGCTATATTTCTAAGACAAACGATATTGAATCTACCTCGTCTGGAGAGGTTTACGGATCTGCGCGTGGGTCCACTGCGCTCCAGAGAACTTAAGTCCTGATCTCCGTTAATGTACAGATGTCGCACCTGAAACAGAAAGATCAGGATTTACAGGTGGAAGACAGATGCATATATCATGATAATGGGCAGCGGCCTCACCTGGTGTGATCGTACACAGGATGAGTTGAGGTTGGGGTAACGTGTGGCTGGGTCAATGGTGTACTGCTCAAAGTTTTTGGAGATATTTTCTGCGGTCGTTTGAGGCAGCAGCCTATAGATGCTCTCCCTGTAATAAAAAACAGAGGGCATTGGGTTTATTTGTAACCAAAACATTTTTTTTATTTAGAGTTGCAGTGGTGTTGGAGCACGTTCACACCTCTCTGACAGAAGATCAAGGGGTGCTTTGCCCTGAGCCCAACTCTTCACCATCCACACTGTGTCAAAGGCAGCCAGAAAGCCTCAGAGCACATCCTGTCCCCATGGGCCAGAAAGGCTGGAGACCGATGAGATGTAGAGAACAAGGCATGTTTACAGGCCATACTAAACAAAACACTGTACAGTTAAGTGGCATGTTGCAACTCAGGAAATATTTAAACCTAAAGTAAACTATCTTTTGGCAGTTTAATTTTAGACATGCAGTGGGGTCCACAATTAAATCTTAAAAAAAAAAGTATTACATTTAAATCTTCATTTAAATCTACATTTAACCCTCTGGTGTTCCTTGCATCGGTAAATAATTACTGATTTTTAATTTTAATTTCAAGTAAATAAAATGTACTATATTTTGGTTTGATAATGTTTATTTAATATTTTGTATTTTTAGGGGGTTTTATCATACTAAATTATATTTATGCTGTAGTTATAATCCATTTATTACATGAAAATTCAATTTCCAGCTTAAATGGTCATAAATTTTGAATGTTATGAAGCACAGACTTTAGTTTCAGTTTAGTCTCTTTTTAAAGACACAATGCAGATTATTGCTGAAGTGAAAGAGTGTAAACTTTAAAAAAGTGAACTTAAAGTTATATAATTGTACAAAAAAATGCACAAAAACACTACACTTCAATTTTATATGAAATGAACATTTCCCAAAACATGTTTATACTCCAAAACTGTGAGAAAAATCAAAGGCATTTATCTAAAAAAAAGTTTTAGGAGCTTTTGGTAAAATTTTGTTTGGGCGCAGTGCCAAACATTTCTACAAGATGAAATTAATTTTCATGTAGTTACCAAAGCAGTCAACGAGGAGTACACATTTGACTATTATTTTCAGGATCATTTAACATTTTCAAATCATGTCCATGATTTTTTTTTTTGTGTGTGTATTTACATAGCAAGTACCAAAACTTTTGTTTTGTACCATTCTGATTAATTAAAGAATTTGAAAAAAAAGAAAACGTAAAATTATCAAAAACAAAGAGCACAAAACAAGAAAGTATAGAGGTAAAATTATTAAATATTTAAGGTTTGTGATGTGTAGTTTAAGTGTTGCTGATATTAAAGCAAAAGGTGGACAAAATATTCTGAAATTCAAGTTAATTACTTATAATATGTATAATGATAATTATTTTTATATTATAAGTATATACACAATATATTTCTTATATAATTATACAGTACAAACTGTATTTTTTAGGTTGAAAAAACCCTATAAAATCAAGAATGTAACCATTGATCTTTCTCCTCATATACACTATGATATAAGATGACACCTACCTCCAGAAGACTATCTCCAACCAGTGCCACCAGCAGCTGATGTCCGTTCTTTTCCCTCACCAGTGCGGCGTTCTCCGAGGCGTACATGCAGGTGAAGTCAAACATGGCCACATCTGGCTGGCCGTAGTGGTTGATGGCGTAATCCAAAGAGGGCAGCTGGTAGTTTGTACCAAAATCCGCAGCCTCACGGGCGTACGAAGAGCAAAGCCTCTTGGTCCACGTTGTCATTTGCCAACAGCCGTTCAGTCTCAATATAATCCTGGGAATGAAAAAAAAAAAAAAAAAAAAAAAAAACAGGAAACGTGCTTTTAAATGGAAAATTATGACAAAAAAAGAACATATTACATTTGAAATATTAACTACAAAAATATTCATGAATGATGAAATATCCAAACACTGTGAACTCCAAACACTACAAAGAGCTTTATTCACTCAGCAGCTGTAATGTAATATCCTGTATGATAAAATACAGCTTAGACACTAACACAAGGATTCCTGATAGGGTTTCTATTCATAATAAACATGAAATAGTTTTTTCGAATGCACTCAAAGAACAAAATATCCACTTCAGTATGGTTATCATAGGAAAACTGATACTCGCCATAGCACATGTACTTACACAAACACACACATGACTGTTTTACACAATAGTGGGGATCTTCTATATAGATGTGTACCATTTGCAAATTAAGATCTTACTACTAAAATACATTTTGTGATAAACATTTATTATGATAAACATCCAATTATATAGAAATAAAAAAGAAAAATAAATTAAGATCAAATCAGATTATCGTTAGCCTCATAGCATAATTGCTTCAAATGTCTTTGGAAAACAAGAAAAAACACAAAATGAGCAATTATGCTATAAGGCTAACGGCTAAAGGTAGTACAACACTACCATGATGTTAAATACTTCACAAATGAATATAGAAAATTCTTTCAAATTAAATACATTTAATTCCTTATATGTTATTACTAAATACTCATTACTATTATATTTCTTAACGTAAATAAAATGCACAAAAAATGACACATTTAACATTTAAATTGTTACATATTTTTTAACTCCAACATACTGTGGCATTTCATGAACAGCCCACCAGAACCCACAACTCACATTGATGATCACACCCTTATCCAGCAAGCTTTGTTTCTTTGCAGTCATGACAAAGTAGTGCGTGTTGTCCCTGTAATAGACGATGTTTTCCAAATCAATCCCCTGTACAAAAGATAAATGAGGTCAATTAGCATGACTGTGCAAAGCGTTTAACAATGAATGACAACTTTTGTTGCTGGTGTTTTATGAATCGCTGTGTAAGATGAATTAAGCTCTATTAATAACTGACAAATTGCATCTGTGTTAGAAGAATACAATCCAGTTGCTCATCTCCACTTTAAGGAGGGGAACCATTAATGAATGATTCCAAGTATGTGTCAGTATTTGACTTATGATGTAATATGTATTAAAAACATTAAATCATTTTGTCATCCAGCTCTTGTTGTAGTGAAGTTGTCGTCATGCACAGTAGGTCACCTGACCTGTCTCCTCCCTGAGCTCCAGGAAGAACTTCTGATTGAAGATGAAGGCCACACCGCTGATCTCCTCCACTTTGGCCTCAGCTGTGGTGTTACGGTTGACGAAGTTTGCGGTAATGGCGATGGCTAGTTTCCCTCTGAACTCCTTTCTCTTGAAGCCTGCAGCAGAGAGAGGATTCCGACGGTGACGCATTGCTGCCACATACATATTATTTTCCCCCTCAATTATGTCGTAATAACGAGATCTTATGTCGTAATAACGAGATCTTATGTTGTTTAAACGTCATATTTTCTCGTAATAACGAGATCTTATGTCGTTAAAATGACATACTTTTCTCGTTATAACGACATAACATCTCGATTTCACAACATAAATATCTCGTTTTAACAACATAAATATCTCGTTATAACGACATAAATATCTCGTTTTAACGACATAAATATCTCGTTATTTCGACATAATAAGGGGACATTGTAATATGCATTAAGCTACATTTAGTGTTCTTATAATGAGTTTCTATGGGAGGAAAATGCTTAAACGCTTTGCGTTCATATTCTGGACTTAGCTATCTGATTTTTGTAGTATACTTCATTATGATTTTAGTATAATGCATGCAAAATTATCCGTAGAACTTAATAAAGCGCTAAATGTAGCTTAATGCATATTACAATGTCCCTTTATTATGTCGAAATAACAAGATATTTATGTCGAAATAACAAGATATATATGTCGCTATAACGAGATATTTATGTTGTAAAACGAGATATTTATGTTGTTAAAACGAGATATTTTGTTGTTAAAACGAGATATTATGCCGTTATAACGAGAAAAGTATGTCGTTTTAACTCAGGTTGGGTATCGAAATCGAGTATTGATTGGAACCGGGACTAACTTTTCGTTTTTCTCCGAAATTCGTGTCAAAAGTTAAAATTTCGATTCCTAGTTTCAATATTCACAGTCCGTCGACTCGGAAGAAGAAACTGCTGAACAACACCAACGAAGAAGCGTCTTACCGGAACTGTTGGCATAACCAGCGTGAGTTCGAACATGAGTAGCTTACGCTGTCGGTCCAAAGTGTGGCTTCAGCTTTTCTACAAATAACGAAATCTCGGCAAAATGCTACATTTGTAACAAAAGGAGTATTTGTGACAGAAAGGAGTATTTCCTTCAGAAAGACCGTTGGTTAGCAAGGTTAGCTAAACTTTTTTGACCCTGCCTCTTAAAAGAGATCGAGAATTGAGATCAGTAGGAACCGGAATTCGAAACAAGGAATCGGAATCAGAATCGTTCAAATTTAAATGATACCCAACCCTGAGTTTTAAGCGACATAAGATCTCATTAATTATGTAGAAAAATATGTGCGATTTTTATAATCGATCGACATAAGATCTCGTTATTCGACATAATTGAGGGAAAAATAATATGTATGTGGCAGCAATGCGTCACTGTAGATTCCAGCTTTGCATTCATGATTTTTATTTAGAGTCGATTGCAAACTCAGTATTGCTATTTGTTGTTTCCCAAGATCCCTAATGGCAAATATACTTCGGCACATAATGTTATGAGTTGCAGATAAAATCATTTAAGATAAGATGCAAGTTGCCTTTAAAATGGTGAACGTATTTTTTATCAATAGATAATGCACATTGACCTGTGCAAAACAAAAGCATTTGCACAGCACAACAACATATTGCAAAATACGGTCTTTGCTTTCAGTGGTAGCACTCAACAGCAAGCGCCTGAATTTTATTATTTAAAAAATAATTCACGTCAGTCTGAGTGCTTCTCACACGTCTCAGTGTAATTTAGCACAGCATGGTTCAAAGGTTTCTTGTTGTAACTCGGAAGCAGATTTAAGCTACTAATCTAGGATCAGTTCATGTCTGTGAACTCCAGCACAAGTCTAACTGTGTCAGCAGGAAGCAATGAAAGTAGTCCTGTCCCACCCCTCCTATGGTGGGTTAAACTTCCTGTCAAACACAAAGAGCTGACCCGTGTTCTGAAGGAATGGAAGACTGGATGTAGGACACGGTTTTTGGAAATTGGAACCACTAGGGCAATGTTCTTAACTGAGTGAGCATGTTAAAGCCTTTTTAAGCAGGTTTATCATGCTTGAGAGAGCCAAATCTCATAAGATGAAACATTCCAGTCTGAAAGTGCTAAATGCGTGTCATTCACTAGACAAATACATTTGCAGTGTAATTTTTCTTGTATGGTATTGATGTTCTGAAGATTTCGTTTTGTTCGTTTGGTCCACCACATGATGTGTGGATAACAAAGCCCAAAATTGCCATGGCATAATGGAGACAACTGTTTGAATGTGGAAGTAGGCTTTTTGCTGCTCATTTGATAATCTAAATTAGTGCATTGTTCCAAAGTGACTTACAAATGAGGAACATAGCAAGCAATTTATCATGAAGACCAACAATATTTGCAGTAAACAAATCCTTGTTGAGTATAAGCTAGATTAGTACACAAAAATAGGACTCATGGCCTTAGAGGTCTGTAAGAATTTTGAACGAAATTGGCCACTAGTTGGCGCTGAACGTGTTTTATGCCCTCTGTAATCATGTGGTGTTACACACATCCACACAAAAATGCATATCATTTGATAGATCTCCTCATACTGAACAACTTTGCCTCTAGAACCATTGCTGTCAATCAAATCGTTCATTAAATATTCATGAATATGTTAAAAACCTACTTTGCGAACTAGTCCTGGTTTTTCACCTGATCGTAACCAAACCAGTCTAGGACAATTCTCTGGACTGTTTAGATCAATGATTATCATAAAAAAAGTTGAACTTTGCCATTCAGTTCATTATAACAGGGTAATTTAATAAATGGACGTGGCAAAATACACTCAAAAGCCTATAAATCATAAATAAAAACTCAGAATTTCACAAAAATTGGTGAGCATATGCATCATGTACATAACATCATGTACAAGCATGCAAAGTTTTATGGAGATCATACAATATGGTGGTGCGATAAGCGTTAAAAAGCTTTAAAACCATATATTTCCTGTGATACAATTGGCAGTATTGGCTGTAAATGTTCTTTCCCATCTATTATGTAAGTGGTTAAATGTATGCTAAAAAAATTATGTCTTAAATGCGTATGTGCTTAAAGGCCTTAAATGCTTGAACCCTGATAAATGCTGCTTGCAGCTTTTAATTTATATATATATTAAAGCTGCAAGCAGCATTTATCGAGGGTTCAAGCATTGACGAATGATGTACATTCTCTGGAAATAAAACCCTTGACCCTTGAATAAAATCATGTTCAACGTTCAACAGTTGAGATCCAGAAATATTTCAGCCAAGATCAATATTCGATTCCAAAGAGGAAGTACCATTCCGTATAAGAGGGATGTTTGTTTAGAAGATATGATCATTTCATGCCTCCATTTCCAAGAAATACATTTAAAGACGCATGAGGTTATAATCAACCTCAGCTGATTTATGGAACAGTAAAACATCTCAAATTCAAACACAAGCCACCTCGGGAACCTATGCATGCTGAAAGACAATTTTCAATAACTGATTTGCTTACCATCAAGAGTGCTTCTCCTTCCATCTGCTCCAATAATCACATCGAAGTCATAGTGTGAGACCAGGTGATCAGCCGGGCGGATCTCCGTCCTCCATCCAGGCCCTGGAATGCAGACACCAGGTCAAACTGAAAAGGCTCAAGCTCAGAGGAAAACAAACTAACTTGGCCTTTCTTTTGTTTTCCACAACTCTAAAAGTACAGCCAGCTCAGTGTGTAACTGTCAAGCCGCCAGGGAAAAAAGCTTACTTGTATCGGAAAATACAACCTTCATGTTCAGTCCATGTGTGAGGCCTTTATAATTTGACATAAGGCCAGTGACGCTCTTTTAACCAGCAATGCATAGCAGGAGAGGTGCTATAGACCCCACTGACCCCTGACTATATATATAGTACAGAACTGAGGGTTTATCATTTGCAAAATGCAGACTGTTGAGTGCCAGTGACGCGGAGGAACGGCACAAACCTTCTTGGTATCAGAGGCGTGTGCGCCAAGGGTACATAGTGGGAAAGGTGTTCAATTTTCATGATCTGGTTTAGCCCTGCTTTTGCTTCTGCAAATCCTTTAGGATCTTGAAGTAGGAAGATTGGTAATTTGACATTCAAGCAGTGTTAGGCCTTTTACGCATATTAAGACACTTTTAAAGAGTAACTTTTAACTTAAAGTGTTAAACAGGCTGCAAGAAACACAGCCCACAGTGTAAATAAATTGGAAAACTGGTTAACAGCTGCTCTTTGTCTGTGATCTCACTCTTAAACACACTTGCCGGGATGTGCATGTGGATGTGCTTTTAGGGCCACTGGCAAAAGGGTGTGTAAAGCCACCAAAGAATGACATAACGAAAGGTAATGATTACCCAGCCCTTTCCAGACCACAAGAGGTGTAAAGTAAACAGGTGATGGCTTTCTTAAGACGCATTTATAGTTATTTTTATGGCTGTGTGGGATTATGTTATGATGCCTTGGAGTTCCACACGTCTCAGGTCTCTCAGGTTGCATCATGGACAGTAAATGTGAGCTAAGGTAAGACCATGGTGAATGTAGCACCGGTGTAGTCCTCAAAGCTAGATGGTTAGCACTAAGATGACATGATGATTGATTACCATCAGGGCCTTGGTCCTCAGGCGGCTCGAGAAGCTTGACAAACTCCACGTTGACGTGTACCTCCACCCCAACAATAAGAGCGATCTTTAACAGCATGAGCTGCAGCTGACGAATACCTGAAAATATAAGGAAGTCACCATCAAATCCACTAGGAAAACCATTTATATGGTAGTATTTTGTCAGATCCTATAACTGAGCTGATGTTGGATGAGATCATTACAATACTGTTGTGAGTTTGAATGAAATGTGATGAGATTTTAAAAAAAGACTGTATTCTGTGACATTTAAAATAAAACAAAAAATAGAATTAAATAAATAAATTCATATTTTATAAATATATATATATTTTAAATAAAATATGAGCAAAAATCACAGAACATAAAATAATTAATATGTAAAAATAAAGATTTAAAATAAAAAATAAATAAAAAATAAATAAATAAGAGACAACATCTCTATGACTTGGTTATTTTAACCCCTTAACTGTCACTTGCCCATATACAGGCAATCTAAATTTACTTCTCTATATTACTATTAAATCCTAATCTAGTCATAACAAACTATATCGTTGGAAAGGTCTAAGACTCCTAAATAGATATTTCAGCTGTTTCTTTCTTACAAATTATGAATGAACAGTAATATATGAATTTATGACAAGAGTGCGCCTCAAAAAAACTCAACTTCATTACAGGAGTTTCTGACCTTTGTCACAAAAAGTCGACGCACACACTTTTAATAATTGAAACTTTGTTGTTTTTTAGTGCTAAAAGTTCATAATAAAACAATTAGTATTTGTCAATAAAAAAATATAAAATTATATTTTAAAAAGTAAGGTAAGAAGTCCTCTAAAAAGTATAATATATTATATATATATTATATATATATTTTTTTATTATTATATCACATATTTTAGTAGTCATAAATTAGGTATCATTTGAAATCTTACGAACTTAGAATTCATCCTGTGAAAACCGTTTTGAAATTGGACGTTACGTTACTATAGAAACGGTATTTTTTTATTTGGCCCCTCCCCTTTTGGGCATCATCTTTCATAATTTATTATCAAAACCTTTTCTAATCTTGACAAAACACATATTGTCAGAAAGGTCTAAGTCTCAAGGTTCCATATTTAGTGACAGAAGTGATATTTGGATAGAAATTTATTCAATTTGTTATGGCAGAATGCATACAATTAAATTCAATGAATAATGCACCCGGTGGCTATTTTTGGTATAACGCCTAAACAAAATCTCATGGGAACTTCAAAATTTGTGATATCAACTTTAAATTTGGAACACAACTTGGTTAGATATATAGCTTTCATTTTATAGTAATTTTATAGTAAAAATATTTTGTAAAATATTTATTTTATATTTAAAAAAATATATTAATAAATTATATTTGATTTACTGTAAATTATAACTTCCATAACTTTTACATACTTGAATTTTTTGAAGTGCTTTCACTTTAGTAATAATCTGCCGATTGTTTTCTTTAAAACAAGACCAAACTTGGGTATATATTCCAAAGCATTCTTGAATTACAACCATTTAAGTTTGTATAGTGCATTTTAATGTCAATTATCAAAAAGGGGGGTGACAGGTAAGGGGTTAGAAGAATCATTCAAAGTCCTCACAACCTCAATTTATCTGTTCAAATAAAACATTAAGAATGTATACATTTTTGCTGCACAAACAGAAGCTATAAAAAGGCAACCAAAACCTTTCAAGAGATAAGTATGGAAAAAAACATTTGCATAATCCCGACTACTCTTAATGTTTTACATATCTTTTGGTTGGGTTGGACTTACGTTATCTCATGGACCATAAATAGGACCATATCAAACTTACAATAGGTTCATTTGGCTGAGCTTGAAAGAGAAAGACTTGGATCAGAGCGTCTGAAAATCTCATCCAATAAGCTCATGCCCAAATCTCTGAAACTGATTGCAACATCTAATAGGTTCCAACAGTAAAACCATATCTCATGTTTCTGTTGTGGTGTCTCTTAATGACTGGATGGGGTTATGAGTGAAAAGCATGGTACTGTAACTGGTGCAGATGTAACCTACTGATGTGGTCTATAGATCCAGCGCAGAACTTTCCATAGAACTTCTTGGCTCCAAGGTTCCTGAGATCATGGATGGTGTAAGGCCAAAGGTGCAGGACATTGTTCCTAGAGAAGGTGTCCCTCTTTTCAATCACCACCACCTTGGCGCCAAGCAAAGCCAGCTCTATGGCGGCCCGAAAGCCACATGGGCCACCACCAATGATGAGACACTGTGGAAACAAACAAGTTTGGTATTTATTATTGCATATAACCTCTTGGCTTTTTGGAGAACTTCTACAAGTGTAAGCAAAGACTTACTGACCTCACTCCACATACATCAACTTCCTGACAAACCAAAACCCAATTGTGCATACCCATTCTTCTGGCACAACCACATGGAATGATTTCATTTCCCTACTTGGTTACTTCCAAAACCCAATCCAAGCAAATTCTAACACGAGCCAGGGCTGTGGGTGACGCCTATACTTGTTCTTCACAACAAAACAGGATTATGACTGGACTGTAAAAAGTGTTACCGTTTACTTGACTTAATATGGTGTATAAACAGACATATCCATAAAAGGCTTGTTCAAAAGTGGTCATAAAATGGCGAACACACTTTTATTACCTGTAATTAGATGCCAAGGGTGTGTAAGGGTGAAGCATGAAGACTGTATTTAACACACAATGAATTGCTGCTCTAACTTGTAGGTGTTTGACACAATTTCAAAAGTCTTGGCCTTGAGGAACGTAATATTTTAACCATTGATATCCACATCTATGTTCGGAACAAGCTGCCTTTATAAAACTAACCCTAAGCTGAATATGCATTTAATGAGAAAAATTTCTGACATCCCTCTTTATCTTAGCCTTTGCCTGATGGTCCCAACATCCTGTGAGAGGAGTCAGCGTGCCCATGTTTCCTGTTCTAGACATGATCACTGAAGCAAGTCTTCCTCTCAGCATTACTGTGGGCTTCTGGCACTTTACATTTCTACTTTTGAAGACATTCAGGAAGGCGTTTCTGTGCCAGAGCAGTGCTAAAAGCCAAGCTCGAGGATTAATATTATGGTCTTTCAGGCATGGAAGACCACTGTGATAGAACAGTTTGAAAATAAAGCACTATCAGTTAAACAAAGCACAGTAACAACTCAAATTACCAATAAATTTAAGGCATTATTACTGTAAATCTTGCCCTCCACATCTATTGAAATAAGTAGTTGAGTGTCAATAATGGCATGACATTGTCACATCAAGACACAATGATCAATCATCGACTGTTTGTCACACAAAGTTATCATATGGCTTCAGAAGATGTACACAATTTGTAGGTCCATTTTTACTAACCTTTTAATTAGGGCTGTGAAACGATTAATCGCGATTAATCGCATTCAAAATAAAAGTCTGTGTTTACATACTATATGTGTGCGTAGTGTGTATAATTATTTTGTATATACTGTATAAACATATATTTAAGAAAAATGTGTTCTCAATATATCAAATATTTATATTTATATATAATATTAATTATGTATATATAATATATACATATATATATATAATATAATATATATAAAGTGTATACATGCAAGTATTTTCTTAAATATATACATGCATATGTATATATTTGTTATATATATATAACAAACACAAACTTTTTTTTGGATGCGATTGTCACTATGGAACTTGAGAGCCCAAATTCATTTATTTAATGTATTTTGAGTTTCCAAACTTTGGTGAAATATTCCTTTAAAACTGTTGTGGAACAAGTCAACAAATCTGTGAACAATAAACTTTAAGCACACAATGTGAAATGCAAACCTATGCAAACAAACTACAACTTACACCACAATAACAGAGACCAAGATAAAACACTAGAAATGACTAGCCAAATCCCTAGAAATTTAGAGATTAGCATTGTAATCTTGTTAACCTGACAATAAACTGCTAAACTAATATTCTTTAGGGTTTCCAATTCTTTCAACGCCTTATCAAGCTCAAAAAAGGTCAATAAGACCACAGGCACAGTGCAAAGCCACCATGCAAAACTCGCTAACAACAATCTCAACATGCTAAGCCAAATGACCTGAGATTGACTCCTCCATTGACTGCTCAAATGTTGACACAATAAAGCAGTGGTCTAGTTAATGCTTAGAGTTTAACATTCACCCTTAGCTTATAGCTAAACAAAAGACGACTTATTTTCTCAAGCTAATGACATAATAATAGCCCAAACACTAGCTAGCATGCAGCCTCCACATAGAGTAAGCCTAGATTAGCTTGGTATGGCACTCCAGCATAGAGATCATACCATTCTCATAAGTTAAAGCAACTTTAATGAATCACTTTGAAGAAAATCACTTGTATGAGATTTCAGAGGCCGAAATTTCAGTAAAACCATGCTAATGCTAATATTACAATTCAGATCTCCTAAACATGGATCCTTTTTCTAAAGAGCTCTAGATAGACAAAAATCCTCACTCATATCCTCCTAACCCTTGATATCCCTCAGTCCAACGGTCAACTGTGGCAGACAAATGGCTAAAACTAAATGATGCTGATCCTCATTTCCGGTTTCGTTTTATAAATAGAACGAACACAAACTTTACACAAGAGACGATCACAGCTACTATATCATGCAAAAGTTATTTGACTAACAAATGTGGATATGAAAATGAGTGGTTGTGCTATTTCAATTCTCTTTGGTTGCACAACAGGTATTGACGTTTTTACTCAGAATTCCATGAAACGTACACTTGACAAGTTTGTCGTCTTCTATATCAAACTTACCTCGCAGCACCAGCCTTTCAAAGTGCTCTTATTTCTTTAAAGTAACGCTTCCTCTAAGAAGTGTGAGATTTGAAGAACACGTATAGAGCTCTAGAGACTTACTCTGGTTTCCGTGCAGGCTTTGCCCTTGTTATACTCCTTATGGCTGGCTCTCTTGTCCAGTTTCGCCCACAGGCCTTGGGCCTTCCAGTAAGTGACGGCAGCTTTCAGGCTGCTGTAGAAGCCTCTGTGGGTCGGAGGGGTTCAGCTCTAGCTGCCTGCACAGGATGCTCGAAGGCCTGAAGAGTTCCCTTACAGGTAGTGGCCTGCACAAAGTTCTCAAACAGCTGGCCGGCCTGAGACGCACGCTCGTCCTCCTGTCTCTCCCATCTCTTTCCCTCTGTTGACAGGGGATTCAGTCAGAGGTTGATTGCTGGCATTCCTTTCAAAGACTGGTGGAAAGAAAAGGAACGGAGTGTTTTATTTCTAGACTGGGATGAAAGTGCCATAAATTTCATTATCTGCAATCCACAATCTGTATGTGGGGAAAAACATCCTATATATGGGTATACGGAGCAGTGAAATGACTAAAAAGGGTTGGCAGTTGGTTCATTTATTGCTTTAGGGCTCTGATTGCAGTCTGTCGAAGCTTGTATTTAATGTTTGTATATAAAGGTCAATTCTCTTAAAACATCACGGTCCTTACAAGAATTAAAGAGGTGCACAACTAAATTTCAGAAAGATCAGGGGGGTTTTAAACTGGAGCCCAGGGTTGTGTAAAAATTATAAAAAAAAATTCCACAAAATAAATTGGTATGGTATACAATACTAACTCAAATAAAAATAAGTAAATGAAAAAAACTAAATTGTGATAAAAAGTAAACACATGCATATATAGAATAATAATAAACGAATTGTCAACTTAAAAAGTGAATATTTTTAAGATCATTTTAAGCAATTATGCAATGTTTTCATTTAACTGTTTTTATAACGAATACTTTAGAAAGAAAATGTCCCATGTAAGGGTATTATCCTTTTTAGCATTAAAAACAACATTATAGGCCTGTTCACACCGGGACGAATTTCGCATGCGTTATTCGCTACGTTTAACGCCTCATGACTATAACAAAGGGGCGCCAATGTGAGTGTTCTACATCGACCTATCCGACCAATGAGATTAACGCTTTTGCTCACGTGTTTGGAGCTTCTGAAATTACAGTAAAACACAACTTGGGGGCGCTCAAACACAAAACGGTCTTGCCGAGCACACGTATGCAACGGTGAGGAAGATATACGCCAAGCAGCGTCGCCGTCTACACAGCCAGGTAGAAATAAGCCGAGGAAGATGAAAGGCAAGATGAATGTAGAGCTGCTGTTCTCGTTGGTGCAAGTACATAAAGAACTATATGGCAAATGCGACAGGAACTACAAACATCTTGATAAAAGAAAACTGATATGGAGTGGTATTGCAGAGCAAATTGGCGCCATCTAATGTCAGGGAATGAATTTGCATGTTCACTCGGCTCATCGTCAGCGAAAATCGCTTGGGTGTGAACACAAAAAATGCTGACGAATATAAGCACGCGCCTGATATTCGTCCCGTGTGTACGGGCCTTAAAGGTTCATTCTACTTCTGGAAAGATGAATGTGTATTTAAAATGGGTAATTTATGTAGAAGAAATGTTAAATTATTTTTTTAATTTGGAGCTTTCTAGACTGAGAAAAGCCAGAAAATGTATTTTTGGCTTATGTGGATGAAAGACAACAACTCCCAGAATGCACTTGCTTCGCTGGCCTAGGAGGCCACGCCTACCTGCTAACAGCTCAGTAGGTTAACAGACAAGTCTTAACAATGTTAAAACGCACATTAACCAATCACTTTTTTAGCATTCATGTAAACACTATATTCAGATTCACCAATCAGAATGAATTCAGTTAGATTGAAACAAAAGCTGTAACTTACAAGTAAACACTGAATGGCGACTGCAGAAAGCAAAAGCGGAAATCGACCAGACATGTCCGGGAATAAGAGGAATGGTAATCCCTAAAAAAAGTTACTACTCAGCTTTCTCCACAGAACAAGAGCCTGCTAGCTTAGCTTCCAAAAAAGATGGCTGACACTATGTGTAATCCCAATCCTCAATATGTCTGCGTGTTCAGTACCTTCGTCCATATTTTCAAAAAGTTTCTGCCGGTGAAATCAAACACACTGGCACTGATCTGTGATTGGTCTGTTAGCGCATTAGGCCCAACCCCTATGGGCGGGTTTGAAAGGGTGGGGACTAGTGCTTGTAGTCTTTACAGAAATCCCCCTCTCTTACACTTCCTCCAACAATTGGCGTAAAATTACGATTTTTGCGTCATTGTAGGAGGAAGTGAAAAAAGGTAAATAGCAGATTTCTCTCGTCTCGGGGGAAATGGAGAGTGTTGTACGACCACTCAATGGTATGACTGGGTTTCTAACAATGGAAAGCTTAATGCAAATAGTGGATTGTCCCTTTAACTTACTAGTCGACTGCTAGACAACTAGTCAACCATCCTAACAACAATGCATGTCAATCTTGGGCTATCTGGACCATGCCTTGTAAAGCACAGAGGATTCCGTCCTGAAGTACTGCTGGTAAATCAAATGAAAATGACACAAAAACACTTGGCAAGTGCTGTAAAATAGGCCAGAAGAGTCACTGTTAAACTCAGAGTCCAGTGCCTGATAGGATTACTGCACGCAGAGCAAACGGGACAGAACAAAGGAATGTTCAAAATCAGGACACCGAGATTGGCCCAGTTGTAGACAACCTGTGAGCCAGAAAAGTATTTTCACGCACAAAGAATGGCCTTCACATTCTTCAATAAATTTCCTTTCGTGCAGTGCAGGAGAGAGTAAATATGTATGGAATGGCATGACGGTGGGACTATAGTGCATTTCTCAATGTGTCCTTCAGGTAAATTCAGCAAGTGAACAGAGTTGATTTCGAGAGTGAAACCTCGTCTTCTGAACGAGTGAGAAAACTTGCCAGCATCCAGCATCTTTCTCTCCAGCCTAATCAAGTTCTCACCAGCCTAATCAAACCTGACAGCTGACAAGAGCTTCTCATTTATCTGCAGGGTGGCCTTACGCATTAGCTGCTCTCTCCCGATTAATTTGTGCAGTCACAGTAGGGTTGGGTATCGAGAATCGAGTATCTGATTTGGAACCGGGACTAACTTTTCGTTTTCCCTGGAATCGTCCAAAAGTTAAAATTTCGATTCCTTAGTTTCGATATTCACACTCGGTCGAGACCGGAAGAAGAAGAACCGCTGAACAACACCAACGAAGAAGCGTCTACGGGAAGTGTTGGCATAACCGCGCGAGTCGAACATGAGTAGCTTACGTCGGCGGTTCAAAGTGTGGCTTCACTTTTCTAAAAATAACGAAATCTCGGCAAAATTCAACATTTGTGGCAAAAGGAGTATTTGTGACAGAAGGAGTATTTCCTTCAGAAAGACCATTGGTTAGCAAGATTAGCTAAACTTTTTTTGACCCTGCCTCTTAAAAGAATTCGGAATCGTTAGGAACCAGAATCGAAACCGAAAGCAGAATCGTTCAAATTCAAACGATACCCAACCCTAAAGTCACAGCCACTGTTTGTTAACATTTCCACTGGTTCACACACACATAAAAGACAAGACTGCAGTAATGATGCTGAAGACATAATGTATAATAAAAATAACTCGACCCAAATTTCTAGTCCTTGAATTCTCCAAGGACCGATATTTATGCTGTCACCAATTGGTCAGTGCAGCCAATGCAGTGTGGGAAAGTTCCCATTGCTAAATTTAACCATGCTGAAAAAGGCATTAGGGGATATTTCTAAAAGCAAGATGAGCCAGGAAAATCTAGTTATGTGTGAGACAAACAGTAAGACGGACCACATTTAGAAGCTAAAAATCATATGTTCTCTACTGATCAGTAGGATACCAGCCTCTCGACAGATGGCACAACTGCAAGCAACCTGTGCAACTGCCTTCAGAGATTTTTCAAGGATCATGCACATTTGCCCATCTCGTCTATCATTAACAGACATTAAAAACTAGTTCATGCTCGTGTCACTGTGACTCCCAAACAAATTGACTCTGACAGCTCAGACATGCAGTCTTTCACCATTAGGTCTTGACGGATACTTTTTGGAGAAGCTTCAGCTTTGAGAGAACCATCAAAGGGTTCATAGGCATCCCAGTGGATTCGGCAGAAAGCAGCACCACTTAAAACTTGGGAATTCCCAAGAGCCAACATTCCCACACCACTAAGATTATTCATGTGACAGGAGCACACAACGGGAAGTTAACCTCATCTTTTACTCTCACCAGGGCTGTATTTATTTGATAAAAAAATATAAGCAATAACATTTTTTTATTTACAATTTAAAATAACTTTAAATATATTTTAAAATGTAATTCATTCCTGTGATGGCAAGTGTTTTCAGCATAATTACTCCAGTCGTGTGACATGATCCTTCAGAAATCATTATAATATGCTGATCTGGTGCTCAAGAAACATTTCTTATTATTTTCATCATCAATGCTGAAAAGAGTTGGGCTGCTTAACATTGTGGAAACTGTGATACACTACCTAGTATGAAAAAAAAGAGATGTTAATACCTTTATTCAGCAATTAGAAATTAAATTGTTTAAAAGTGACACTAAAGACAAAATATTTCTATTTCAAATAGGGCCGTGCAAAAATGAATTGCGATTAATCACATCAAAAATAAAAGTTTGTGTTTACATAATATATTTGTGTGTGCGGTGTATAATTATTTTGTATATATAAATACACACACGCATACATTTAATAAAATGTGTTATTCATATATACACATATATATATATATACACATATATATATATATATATATATATATATATATATATATATATATATATATATACACATGTATATATATATATATATATATATATATATATACACACACACACACACGCACAACCATCTCTAGGGTTTACAGAGAATGGTCCGAAAAAAGAAAAACATCCAGTGAGCGGCAGTTCTGTGGGCGGAAATGCCTTGTTGATGCCAGAGGTCAGAGGAGAATGGCCAGACTGGTTGGAGCTGATAGAAGGGCAACAGTGACTCAAATAACCACCCGTTACAACCAAGGTGGGCAGAAGAGCATCTCTTGAACGCACAGTGCGTCGAACTTTGAGGCAGATGGGCTACAGCAGCAGAAGACCACACCGGGTGCCACTCCTTTCAGCTAAGAACAGAAACTGAGGCTACAGATTTGCACAAGCTCATCGAAATTGGACAATAGAAGAAGATTGGAAAAACGTTGCCTGGTCTGATGAGTCTCGATTTCTGCTGCGACATTTCGGATGGTAGGGTCAGAAGCTTGGCGTCTACAACATGAAAGCATGGATCCATCCTGCCTTGTATCAACGGTTCAGGCTGGTGGTGGTGGTGTCATGGTGTGGGGAATATTTCTTGGCACTCTTTGGGCCCCTTGGTACCAATTGAGCATCGTTCCAACGCCACAGCCTACCTGAGTATTGTTGCTGACCATGTCCATCCCTTTATGACCACAATTATATATATATATATATATATATATATATATATATATACACATACATACACACACACACACACAGTATTTAAGTGGAAATAATTCTTAAATATATACATGCATATGTATTTATATATACAAAATAATTATACACAGCACACACACATATAAACACAAACTTTTATTTTGGATGTGATTAATCACAATTAAATCTTTGCACAGCCCTAATTTCAAATAAATGCTGTTCTTTTGAACTATTCATACTCCAAAAAATGAATATGAAACGTATGAATATATTAGTTATTATTGATGTGTTTTTTGTGTGCGGTTTTGTATATTGAAATGGTGCTTCTCAGGGGGTTTATCCTAAAAAATACATTTGTCCAAAGTACACACACACATTGGGTTTCCATGTTTCAAGATGAATTTCCATAGACAATGAATTTTATACTGTACAAACTGTATATTAAATCACAAACCCTAACCACACCCATTTTTCAAAAAACTATTTAATAATGATGATAAGTGGTTTTCCTCATGGGGACAAGGTTTTAGAAAAGTGTCTTCGAAGGTACATTTGGTCCACATAAAGTAGGGTTTACCAGGAACACACACACACAAACACACAAACAAACAAACAAACAAACAGTTGTTTGTAGGGAAACTACAGAGTCTAATATAGTTTCCTGCCTGAAGTATTACTGTACCAGCAAACAAAAGTAACCGAAGAGCATTGCTGCTGTCTAGAAGAGTTCGGTTACACTAGTTGAAGTGACGTTTGTTATTGTTAGCCTGCTGACCTATAAGTAAGCATAATATATTATGTATTATATTACAGTATATGGCATTAGTCGACATTGTATATTTAAAGCATGCGCATTTCCTATATTTTTAGATTACATTGGCCATCATACAAAACTCACTTATGAATTTGATCTTTACAGACGGTAATCATTTAATAACATTAATTAATTAAACATTAAACAGGATTCCCACACACCCTGGTTAACTTCAAATCAAGGACCTTTCAAGGACTTTCCAGGTCCAAAACCGTCAAATTCAAGGATCTTAATGTCAGGACACATTTCAAGTGAGAGCAAGGTTACATCGTTTCAGCAGTTTTCAACTATTTTTGCAATGTTTCACGGTGTGATTGTGAAACACTGAGGGTATCGTTCTTAACAGTTTTGTGTTAATGTGAATGTCATGACAAAATACAACACAAAGTAGGCTACCTCACATGGGAAACACTTAACGAAACGCATAAATGTGCATATCTAATGTAAACCAAGCAAGCTAGTGCGAATAGGCCACGAAGTGTTGGCCAAATAACAGGTTCAGCGGACCAGAGGGAATAATGTAGAATTTTTTTCCAGAAAGCTTCTTGCACAAAATAAATTCAAGCACTTCCAAGGACGTGTATGTTTATTTTCAAAAACTTTCCAGGGCCTTGAATTTTTGTTTTCAGATTCACAAACTTTCAAGGATTTCAAGAACCAGTGGGAACAACATTTCTTAAAATTAATCAAAATCATACAAAATTTAAATCTAGGATATTAAACAAAGGATGAAAGGGAAAGAATTTTATTTTGACGTGATTGCACACTTTGCCAGAAAGACATTTTTAAGAAATGTCTCAAATGTTTTATTCCTTACACAGAATTACTCCCTTATTCCCAATGCGTTTTCCCAACTTTTGGAAGTACACAGTCAAAAGTGCATTAAAAAAGTGTGATTTTCAGCTTTCAGCACAGTATTTCCAGAGGGCAGGATATCTGATATTGTATGAGGTCCAAGTCCTTCCTGTTTGTGCACTTTTTTAATGCTTTGTGGTTGACAAAGAATTCAGAGCAGCCCCTCTAGATCACATCAGTGCTAAAATGTTGCCACTTTTTAGGATTTCAAAATATGGCTCTGAATATCTAAATATCAACAGCTCAACTAATGGGCTAATACCATTGGCAAACAGATGTAGAAAGAAAAAATGCAAAGGGGCTATTAAAATCAGCTATTTCTGAGATTATAATTCTTGAGAATGATAAACAATCACTCTTCTTCAAACAAACTAAGCCGCAAAACAGCACAACTTATCATACATTAGGCATAATGAAGAGGAAGATGTAGGTCAAACCCATAATGAGTTCTCTAGAGTAACGTCTTCAGTACAGATTTGGTCTAGTGACATTGAACTGGGAAACACCCTTGTGCAACCAGGAATCCTTAAGCCATCAGAATCAACAGCAGGCTTACAATCCCCACTAAATGTATAACTGACACTGCGGTTGTGAAAAAGAGAAAAAGAAAAGAACAGATTCTGAGGCATTTACAGAAAGAACTTCAGAGGAAAACTGGCCTTTAAACAAAGTTTGAAATATTTTGTAGGGTAATAAATTCGTATAAATGCTATTGTATTTGGAAGATTGTTAAAGGGATACTTCACGATTTAGCATTAAAGGGGTCATGAACTGACTTTTGACATTTTATTATATTGTTGTCTGAGGTCAACTTATGAGATTCGCTTGGTATTTTACATTAAAAA
Organism: Hybognathus amarus; assembly: GCA_030378365.1. Classification (NCBI taxonomy): domain Eukaryota; kingdom Metazoa; phylum Chordata; class Actinopteri; order Cypriniformes; family Leuciscidae; genus Hybognathus; species Hybognathus amarus. The sequence continues at coordinate 146,655 of JAQIUQ010006314.1, forward strand.
AACATCAAAATGAATAAGTAATAGGCTATTTTGTACCCTAGTTTTGAGCCTGAAAGACGCTCATAACAGTTTTGCATATTATAACTGAGTTTCACTCGAATCTGGTTTGTCATCACGAGGTAGGCATATATGTTATTTGCTATGCGGTAATGATGGGCTACGATTGCAGGGCTAAACCAGGCTGTGTTAAAGTAGACGTTGATCATCTTCTTCTGCGGGGGTGGTGTATTATCCTCTTTGACCGTCATAGTTCCCCACTTCGCGTCCAAATTAAAAGTTTGTGTTTACATAATATATGTAGGTGCACTGTGTATAATTATTTATATATATATATATATATATATATATATATATATATATATATATATAAATAAATAAAACACACACATACTTCTATATATTTAAGAAATATTTTCATGTATTTACTGTATATAGATTTATTATATATAAATATGAATATTTTATATATAAACAATATTTTTTCTTAAATATACATGCATGTATGTATATATATGTATATATATATGTATGTGTATATATATATATATATATATATATACACACACACACACACAAATAATTATCTACACGTGCACCCACATATATTATGTAAACACAAACTTTTATTTTAGTGATGCAATTAATCGCGATTAATTGTTTGACAGCCCTGAATATATATATAATTTTTTTTATATGTTTTGTTATATGTCACTTTTTAGATATTTTTTATTCAGGCTATATATCAAAACTGCCAATATATCTCATAATTGCCACTTTAAATATTACAAATACGACTTCATAGCTAAAAATGGCCACTTTCTCACAATTGCCACTTTCATTTATGACTTAATATGACTTGTGTGATTTCTTATTTCAACCTGAAAAATCTCACTGTTGCTTTGCATTTCTTTTTTAACATTTTCTCCAACTACTTTATGTTTCTCTCACAGCAGACACAGGCTTCCATATAAAGTGGATAAGCCCTTGGAGAAACATTCTGGCTGATCCTGCTCAGAATAGACAGGCCTCAAGTTTCAAGTGCTGCCATGGTGTGATTCTATAGCCGTGCAGCAATGTACAGCAGGTTCAAAGCCTTAACATTAGACTTAATGAAGTCCTGGGCTAAATAATCCTAGTTAGGCTATGCAGAAAATCATTTGCAGAGCTTGCCTAAACTTTAAAAACAGAATCATCATTCCATAAACATCCATTTTAAAAGTTGTTTTGTCCTATCTCCAGAATATTATCTAGCAGACAGACATCAAGATTTCTGGCAGCATCTTTAACTCATCCTGTTGTGTGGATGATATGATCCTTACGATAACAAACAACTTTCCACTTCCTCTAATGTTCTCTAACCCACTGGGAAGCTGAACAGAATTATAATGGAAACATGCATGAGGAATTTAAAGACTCTAAAAGTGGGGCTGCGCCAGACAAGCAGGTCTAAATGAACAACGGTTTTTCAACTAAAAATTTAATCCCTTTAATCCAGTACGTTCACTGGATTAAAGTCTGTTCCGTTACACTACAACAGGATGGCCAAATGTAAACCACGTATAGGGTGAATGAATGGATTTAGGTTTGGTATGGTCTTACACACTCCAGTTTTACTAATGGAAACTCTTGTATTACACCTTTGCCATGACCAAAAACTACATATAGCCTCTTAGGTTAATTAAAATAAGTCAGTCATTTAAATACATTTAGTGTCAAACCTCTCAAGATATCAAATATCAACATGTAGCAACTTCAACAGGTGTTCAGATTCTCCTCTCAGCTGAGCTGGGTAGTGAAAAAGTACAAACCGAGTTGAGAAGCATTATTTGTACACTGTAAAAAAAAAATCTGTTAAATTTACAGGAAAACCCTGGCAGCTGTTGTTGCCAGAGTTTTCTTGTTAAAAATACAGTAGCAACATTTTAGGTTTTACAGACTTTGACCGTATTTAATTTTACAGCAATAAACCGGATTTCATTATCTGATATAATGTTAATTTACTGACCTTATGAAGTATTAATATCTGTTTTGTTCAATTGTAATAAACTGACTGCCCACAGCCGTAATGAGAGTCAAATGATCAATCAATGCTCATCATAAGCAGATCATCCACAAGAAAGTTCATACTATTATATAGAAGCTGCACAGTGTCATTCACACAAACATTAAACACCATCATGGTAACATGTTGAAATTTAAAAAATGCAATAAGTATTAATTTAACAACATTAAATGTAACATAAATAAAACCTTAATGTACATAACTGATTAGAAAAAAAACGAAGAAAATTATGATAAGAAACAGTTAAAATGTCACGCAGGGAATTGTGGGAATGTCAATTTACATTTTTTCAGCTGTAAATTATACAATGACTTCTTTTTTCACTTCCAAAAACTGTAAATTTAACAGTATTTTACAGTAAAATTACATTAAACGTACCATTATTTATATCACAGTTATTTACCGTATATAGTAGGAAACTTTCTGTTAACCAATTAACAGTTTTTCACTGTAGCATTTTTACAGTCTTTTACTGTTAAAATCACGATCATTTTTTTACAGTGTACCACATGAACAGGAGTCTGATCAATCAGCCGGTTCGGTCTGTTTTATCGTGAACGGCACTGAACAAAATCCAATAGATGAACTTATGCAATTCCTACAGAGACTGCCATGTTGCGATATACTACCCACATGAAACGCTTGAGAGTATCCCAGCAGTTCAAGTGGAACAGGGAGGTTGTTCATTTCGAGAGATGTCCTCAGTGCAACAGATAAACTTTCAGCATTCACATTTGTGGATAATTGGAGCCAAGCCATTTTTAGGGCCCTATAATTTCTGCGATCACGGAATAAAAAGCACACTCTTTTTACAACTAAAATAACAGTAAAGGGTAAAAAAAATGAATTCCCAAAAATTAAAACGGAAAAAATGCAATTTGCAAAAATTAAAACGGAAAAAACTGAATTTGGGAAAAAATAAAACGGAATTTGGGAAAAAATAAACCGGATTTTATAGGGCCCTACATTTTAACTGAACCTCTATGGAGTATCATATTAAAAAAAAAATCCCAAATAACTGCCTGAACCGCTTGAGAGGATCTCCAACATTATTTGTGTTAGTCATTTCCCTATCCACCTCATGATCCTCTCTATGACTTTATAACTCACAATCACGACTGAGCTGCACTGATATATTGAAATATACACTGTATTGGTTTATATTGTATTTTGATTCTGTTATCCCTGTTCGCCTGCACTGACCTACTTCCCTAGTGTGTGTCAGTTTGTTCCCTCGATTGAATATTCCATTTACCTGTTGTCCCAGTTAATCTACTCATTACTTCCTCTGTCTATTTAAGTACTGTCTTCATTCAGTTCATTGTTTGGTGTAGTCAAAGTTAATTGGTTGTGACGTTTCACTTTAACTTTTTGAGTTAAAGACCATTTCCGATGATTCTTCATCTTCATGATTTCCATTTCTTTCCAAATATAGTAATTTAAGTTATCTATTAGAGCCAGACCGATATATTGGCATGCCAATATTATCGGCCGATATTAGGCATTTTCTAAATTATCGGTATCGGCAGTTATAATGGCCGATAAATGAATATTTCAAAAATAAAAAAATAAAACGGACGAAACACGCTTGAACCATGTCATGAGTGTTGGAGTTGTATGGTTTGTCCAGCAGAGGGCACTCTACACTGTCCCTGTTGGCAACATACATTGCTTGAATAACAATTAAAAGAACATCCCCATCATCAGTCGCGAAATTAATTAGTAATAATTACGTTACGTTGTTACAGTGTAGATCACTGACTGTCCTTTTAACTTTTGACATAGTGACTGAAGTATTTCTTTAATAGCGCGTGACAGTTATAGCAATGAGACTAATTATCTGTCATTGGCCTGTTATATTGAAAATGTATATTTTACACTTTGCAGTATGACGTCATCCATTGCTAAATTATGGCTCATCGTCAGACTAGCTAACCACAAAGCTAGCTAATGCCACTATCATCAGTCTGTTCTGTTGTACAATGAAAGAAACAAGTTTCTTTTAAAATGCATGATCATAATATTTTAAAACTCATAAATAACTACAAATAACTAATGTTAGAGGAAATCTGATAATGTTTTGTTGCGGTTTCGTAAAAAATATATCTGCCGATATATCGGCATATCGGATTTTAAAACCAAAAAATATTTGTATCGGTATCTGGCCTTCAAAATCCTTTATCGGTCGGACTCTATTATCTATTTAATATTCCAGTACACTGTAAAAATATATTGTTGATTTAACTTAAAAAATGATGGAGATGGAGATTGATTTAATCATCAGAAACTCAAAATATTATGTTTCTTCTGAACTACATAAATTATTTAAGTTGATTTGACAAAAGGATATTTTCAAATCATGAAAATATATTTTTACAGTGCAATTCTTCGTATATTCGCAAATAACAAATCACAGAACATCATGCCTGTGATGAAGCTGTGGTTGATTAAACAGAAATCCATTTGATATACAAAACACTATAGTAGTGTATTTCAGTCTATCTCTGTGCTCAAGATGGCCCTTATAAGTCAATGGCATATTCCAGGAAGTGGGGATTGTGTAACAGTATCGATTTTGCTACTATAGGCAAAAGAGGTTCAACATATTGAAGGCTCTATAAACAACCACATGATCTGCAGGAGACTAAACGGATCAGAGAAAAAGCAAACACCTGGTGCATCTCGTACATCGCCTTATGAGAACCCATATAAACTAAATGGTGCTAAAGGTTAAAGTTCAGCAGCACTGCTGGGAATTTAGGATACAGACATACTAGACAACTTCATTACATATTAAAACTAAACACACAAGTGCAAAAGAAACATCTGCGAAGGCAATAATCAAGTTATTCATCAACTGAGACATACTTGATGCCAGTCTGAGCTTGTTGATCTCATCAGGTCAGAGCAAAACACACCAACAATGAGTAATCCTGGACAACAGGGAGGAAAAAACAACACTCTCAGTCGAACTCAAAACTATCACAGAAACGTCCAACAGCATGAAGAAACACAATCATCATTGGAAAATTGCTGATCAAAACAAGTTTACCTGAGAACAGTCAAAACTAAGACCAAAACTGGTCTCTCAAATGGATAATCTACGACCTCAACCGTTTTCCAAACCCTTATGTGTTTATTTGTTTTGCTGTGCACAAGGAAGATATTTGGAAGAATGTTAATCAAACAGATCTCAATCCCCATTGACTAACATAGTATTATTTTTCCTACTATGGAAGTCAAAGGGGATTGAGAATCTGTTTGATTAAACATTCTTCTGAATATCTTCCTCTTCGTGTTCAGCAAAACAAATAAACACAGAGTTTGAAACAACATTTAAAGGTGAGTAAATGATGAAAGAATTGTCATTTTGGGGTGAACTATCCCTTTAATAACTGTGTTATTGGAATATTTCAAACTGGTCAGACCATCCTTCAGATTGATTTCAAAATACAATGTTGTCATTTAGCTAAGGGTTGTATCAGGCTAAAGATAATGATTAAAAAAGCATTCTTTAGTGCTGTATTGGCATTATCTAGGAGATAAACTACAAACGAAACCCTGACAGCTGACAAGCACTCCAAAGGCTGTAGTAAATTATTTACACCACTCTTGAAACTGAACCTGGCTGGAGATGATAATCAAAACCCGACTGGATATCCAATACAACCTTCTTCATTAAAATAATATATTTATCATAACGCACTTATACATAGCATAACTAAACCAATGTTTTTTCCATATGAATGGCAGCAGAGTGTATCCTGTCAATCCAGCGCGTGCCCAACATGCAGTTTCCCAGCAGCTCGTGCTTTGATGTGCTCCAATGAGAGTGATCAACAAACTTACTTTTTCCGCTTGCATGTGACTTTGGGCTTCAGCAACAGCCGCAGAATCTGACTGACATCGGTCAACATCTATCCGTATACAGTATCTGAGCTCTGAGAGGTTTTTAAATGTTTGTATCTCACGTTTCCATACCACCCGGTTGTTGATATAGGTCGCCCTCGCGAACTCACTGCCTCTTTATGCCCTTGTAATTAGAGGCGGCGCTTCCCATGACGCCCAATGGTAAAGTGCAGATCAACTTGGAAGGCGAATTCCACTGTTCGACATTCTTTATTCAGGCATCTGTACATCTATCAGATAGCTAAACTGTCTCTGAAGGTTTGAACTGAACGAACTAAATCAGTAATTGCAATTCTTTCAACATATAAAAAAAAACTTTAGGTTTAAATCAAATTTGGTTTTGTAAAAAGATGATATGGGACAACAACACATCTATCGGAAACGGCATTTCAGTTAATACGAATGGAATTTTACAAGTACATACACACTGCACCACAACACGAAACATGTTGTGCATTAATGTTTGGAATATTCCCAATGTTTTCTGCCCTGTTCCAGCTGTCCTACAGACGCCTCATCATGATCCAGGTACCTGACCTGCTCTAAGTAAAATATGCACTCTAATTTTAAACTGTACGTTACGCCCAATATCTATTCTTTCTATTCTTTTAAATGTTCCATACATTAGCTACTACTATGCTACATAGTATTCATCTGGAGTCTTGATAAAAATGATAAGCATCATTCATGCATCTTACCTACAACAGTGGAAGAGTTCTGGCTCGAACGCCAACAGTTTTTCTCACACATGCTGACAGGTGTTTCATTAGCACAGAGAATCACAGCGGTGAACGAGATCTTGTACTCTGTCGCCATCTACTGGACTCATGAAGGTTGTGCACTTTGAGAAGAGGTGCCTCTACTGTAAATGCAATCAGATGCGTTTATTAGACTCTAGGAATTTGTACAAAAAAAAAAAAAAAAATTTCATGTTGGTTACCCTGGACACTGAGACATAAAACCATATTAATACATTAAGTTAGAATTATTTCCATTATTATTAATACTATTATTATTATTATTGCAACTTTCATTTTCAAATGAAATCCAATCGTCGTATATGATGCTGGTGGTACATCCTTTTCCCATTTAGCATCCAAACTCTGGAACAGTCTTCCTAACATTGTCTGGGAAGCAGACACTCAGTTTAAAGACCAAAAAGGCATCTCTTTAAGCTGGACTGTGATGCTATTTTCTTCTGGAAACAAACTTTTTTGCATTATTTTCCTGTTATCTCTGTAAAGCTGCTTTGAAACTATTTGTATTGTAAAAAGCTCAACATAAATAAATTGTGATGACGAATAAAAGTATTAATTAATTATTTTTTAAAGAAAAAATATATTTAATATTAGATATAATTTAATATTTTAAATAAATGCTGTTCTCTTTTCGTATAAAAACTTTTTATTCAAAAGAATACTGAAAAAAGTGTCACAGATTATAAAAAAAATATTAAGCAGAACAATTGTTTCCAACATTGATAATATCAGCATATTAGAAGAATGATTTCTGAAGGATCATGTGACACTGAAGACTGGAGAAAATTCAGCTTTGCCTAACAGAAATGAATTAGGCTGTATTTTAAAGTAGCCTACATTAAAATAGAAAAACATTATTTAAAATTGTAATAATATTTCACAATATTATTGTTTTCTCTGTATATTTGATGAACAAGATATTTTCAAAAACATTTACATAGCATATAATTTAGTCTACAGTAGTAACAATAGTGTAATGCACTTAACGACTTATATCAATTAACAATATGAAGAGTTCAGATGCAAAAGCCTCTAAATGCCATTTGAAACTTTCTTCTAAAATGACCATTTTTATCAAGCTTGTATATTTAAGCTTCAGTAATTTCACTTAAATGACAATAGGTAATCTTCATTGCCATTTAAGTGAAATTACTGAACGTCGATAAATTGTCATTTTAGAAGAAAATTTCAAATGGCACTTAGAGGCTTTTGCATCTGAACTCTTCATATATTGTTCTGTTTTCAAATATGTTTTATATCGAATCTAACAAACACATTTTCCTCATTTTTGAAGGGCAGTACGCTGTCGCTTTAATAATTGAGCCATCAGACGCAACAGTGGGAGCCAAAAACCTTTTCCGGTCTTTTTTTCCAAGTTTCCAAATAAAACCACGTCCCAGGCATAGTACAGGGTCTGTGATTTTCACAAGAGGTTTCTCGTCTTAGAACTATGCTGAAGAGTGTGACATTATCCCTTTGCGTGGGCTTCTGTGTTGGGCAGCTCAGTTCACAGAGGGGGACATCTGGACATCTCCCGAGACCATACAGGAGCATGTGGCACACGGACAAACTACTTTAAACGAGATGTTCAGGGAGGTGGAAAAACTGATGGAGGACACGCAGCAGAAACTAGAGGAGGCTGTCCACCAGGGTACAGTATGACCATAGACTGTAAAAAAATAGGGTATGACTTAGAGAAACAACGATCTCAGCAGACTGAATTTTGCTTTGCGACATATGTCCAGGATGTCCAAGTCAAACGAACGGTCGAACGAAATTTGAGTCGAATCTTTTCATGGAATCTTTTTTTAACATCACAAAACATCGAACGAATCTCTTAACGGATTTGATTTTACTAAACAACTCTTAATAAATCGTTGAAATTTTTTGTATTGTGTATTGTATTCAGCGTATACTCTTTATATTTTGGTCTAAAAGACTGCAACAAACTAAACTGGGACACATGAAATTGCAAAAAAAAACAATCCCCCGGTTTCACAGACAATGTAAGTCCCAGACTAAAATGCAATGTTTTGTCTCAAGCTATTTAAATGTCCTAATTTAAAAACTATCAGAAAAAATAACGTAATTTGCAATGTGTCTGAATCATTTTGATTCAGTCCAAATTGATTCATGGAAATGAAATCGGAGTCTTTCCATCACTCACTAGACTAGAGCAGTAAAAAGATTTACCTCAGAATTCTCATTCTCAATGTCTTATAAAAAAAATACAGTCAAAACATTATTCACATTTAGACAATATTAATCTAATTTGATAAATATGCTCAATCAGATGGAGAATGAGTCCTCAAAATCGCTGTTACATGGACGTAACTTTCCTCCCAGTTTTCACAATGAAACTACAACTGAGATCAAGGTGGGGAATCGGACTGTGCATCTGATAGAGAGAATTGACAAGGGTATTTCATGTTTATTGGTTGTACTTGATGTGATTTAATGTATAATTGCACTATACTGACATGAACAGAACCTCATTGTGCTCATGCCTTTGTAGATTGATCTGCATTGTCCCTATCTGCTACTTCCTGTAGGAAACAGATAATGAGACTGGAAAGACTCATTTTTCCAGAACCCTCATTCAGGACACCGAACGGTGGAATGAAGTAATCATGTGAGTCTATAGTTCATCTATCATCTTAAATATCCCATATCACTTTGAAGTTATACCAATAAACAATTTTTGTTTCTCAAAAAGTGACCAACAGATATCAAACTTCCAGTGCTATGAACCCTGAATTGAGTTTGTCGTCACTTTGGCAACCTGGGGTTAGAAAGCAGAGTTTATTTATTAAAACCAACATGGATTTTCCACTTCACCAGTCATCAAACTAGGACCTCCCATTTGCATGGGAAACATGTGGTGGATCGAGACGTTTCTAAACATGGACAATTGTTGTAAATAAAGTAGGCTAGTTGAGGGACAGATGCTCCACATCAGTCCTCTTTTCTCACATTTTGTATTGTTGCTGTGGCTAAAATATAAGCTTTTACTTTTTGTATTTTTTATCAACATAAACACATTCCCCGGGTTTCACAGACAAGCCTTCAGTCCCAGACTAAAATGCACATTTGAGCTGTCTTACAGCAACTGCACTGACTTTTAAAAATATGTCAAAAGATGGATTTTTAAGGCACGTTTATAAAAGCAGGCCTAATCCTGGCTTACCCAAAGCTATGTCTGTGAAACCGGGCCATAATTTCTTTGTTTTCAAGACTAAATGTAGGATTTAGCATCCTTCATTTCTACAGTACACTCTTAATTCTCCCTAATAACAGACTAACTGTGTTAAATAGCTTTTGATTGAAATTAGATACATCAGACAGTTACCGATATATCTATTCCTGAGTAAGACCTGAATATATAAGCATTACACTTAAGGTCTCTTTGCATTTCTGCAACAATTTTACTTATGGCAATGCCATTAGAGGCTCTCTGTTCATGCAGTCTTCTGGCACCAGGACAATATGGTGAAATTAGAACAGCTGGAAAAAATGCATGGAAAGTGGTGCACTGGGATTGTGTGGTCAGAGGTTACTGCCAGCAGCCATGTTGCCATGAGGCAGCTCTTAGTGGTTTCTCTCCCATTTTACACTGTGGCAAATCTGAGCTCACTGAGCTTGATAAGCATTGTCAGTGTAGTAATGGACAGCCAATTTTGTTTTTGCAAATAAAATCCAAATTTGAACAACAATCAATACTTTATGTACAGCACTAAATACCAAAAAAGTAATTATATATATATATATATATATATATATATATATATATATATATACACGTGTGTGTATTTATAATATATATATATATATATATATATATATATATATATATATATATATATATATATATATATTATATTGATATAGCTTTGGTTTTTATATTCTACATACTGTATATTTATTTATAACTTATGATTATTATTAAACAGATACAATTTATTAATATTTTAAAGTACATATACAAGATATGTACTGTATATATATAAATGCATATATATATATATATATATATATATATATATATATATATATATGTATATATAATTAAATTATAATTTATAATAATTTATAATTAAATAATAATAATTATTATTTAATTTATAATATAAATTATAATTATATATCAATATATATTGACATAAGTTAATATGTATAATGTATGTAAATGTTTAATAATTATATATATATAAAGGTCAAATATTAATTTTATATATATATATATATATATATATATATATATATATATATATATATATATATATATATCGCACTCATTCATTTTAAAATTGAATGAATTTTGTGCATGTCTTCTGTTTTTTTAATAATTTTTTTTTACACATTTTCAGTTTGTATTCTGTCTTCCAGAAAAACTTGTTGGAACAGAACCAGAAGGAAAGTTGTTTTTTTTTGTTCGTGAGTAATTGCTGAGAGTTTTTTTTACGTGACTCACTCACATTAGTCTAGACTCCAGGCATTGTAACTCTGGGGGAAGGGTAGTGGTAGCGTAGGTTGTTACGGCTCTCACAGGAATGAAGTCCTGAGATGGGTGTCTGGACCTCCAGATCTGTAAATGTGGAATGAATTATGACACCGCTGATGAGATCATCAGGCATTGACATTTAAATATGACTCCTGTTTTTCTGCATTGAACTGCAGGGCAGTTGGAGACTATTCGCTATTCTTTATTCAGTTTATTTCTAAATATTTTCAGCTGATGTCTTTTCCTGCCTTTTCCTTAGGATATAAAGTTAAGTCATAATTTTCATCATATCAATTTTCAGCATCTAAAGAAAGTAAAAGTACACAAAGTACTGTTTTTGTTACTACATTATTCACTCATCACTGGAAGCGTAGATGAGGTGGATGTTCCAGACAACACAAAAGTGTTTTTCAGTTAATGGTAGGTGGTTGTTTCTGTGAGTCCCCCAGCTGAATATCTGTCTGGGAGGAGAAACACCTCGTTGGAATTTCCTGACCTAAAGTACAAAAGACTTACTATTACAGTACTTTCGGGACAATGCTGTAGGATACTCAAAAGAACAATTCCCTGAAAAATTAGACTAACAAAAATATTGCTATCATACTCATTCTCATGTTCCAAACCTCTATGACTTTCTTTCTTCTGTAGATTATAATAAATGTTAGGCAGAATGTCCAAGCTGCTCTTTTCCATACAATGAAAGTAAATGGTGAATAAAAGCAGCACACTAGTACTGCCCGCCACTGTCAGAAATTTGGGAGTTTTATGATGATGTCGAATCATTAAAATACAGTCCAGCATGGTTTATTGTATAAATATGGGTCTTTGGGATTTTTTCTGAACTGTAGCTGCAATAACAGTGTCTCTGTAATATGTTAAGTCAGTTTCATACTTGTTCACACAGGAGTGCATGATTGACGAGAGATTGTGGGGACAACAGCTTCTGCCTCTGACGAGATCATCACCTCCAAATGCCTCCCGTGCCAGATGACTAATATGGTCTGTGCTCACCTTTTGTTAATAAAAGAAAAAAAAATTGTACATATGGTCAAGATTACATACACCTTGAAAAATCTGCCAAATTATAATTATTTGAACAAAATAAGAGGGATCATACAAAATGCATGTTATTTTTTATTTAATACTGTCCTAAATAAGATATTTTACATAAGATGTTTAAAAGTTTACATACCCATGATTCTTAAAGGGATAGTTCACCCAAAAATGAAAATTCTGTCAGTATTTACTTACCCTCATCTTGTCCAAACCTCTATGTGTTTATTTGTTCTGCTGAACACAAAGGAAGATATTTGGAAGAATGTTTTAATCAAACAGATCTCAATCCCCATTGACTTCCATAGTAGGAAAAAATACATACTATGGTAGTCAATGGGGATTGAGATCTGCATTTTTGGGTGAACTTAACCCTTTAATCTGTGTTGTTACCTTGTGATGGTTGTTCTTGAGTCCCTTGTTTGTCCTTGAGCAGTTAAACCGCCCAATGTTCTTCCTGCAAATTCTTCAGTTTTCCTGCATCTTTTACCCTTTCCAGCAGTGACTGTATGATTTTGAGATCCATCTTTTCACACAGAGGACAATTGATTAACTCAAATACAACTATAATTTAAAAGTGAAAACACGATGCATTAAAGGAGTAGTTCACTTTAAAAAAAACTTTTGCTGATAATTTACTCACCCCAAGTCATCCAAGATGTCCACGTCTTTCTTCTCTTCAGTCGAAAAGAAATTAAGGTTTTTGATGAAAACATTCCAGGATTTTCTCCATGGACTTTAATGGGAACCAAACGGTTCAATGTCCAAATGAGAGTTTCAGTGCAGCTTTAAATCGACACCAGGCGATGAACAAGGGGCATATCTGTGACCCCTCGAGTCATGACTCGAATAAAGATTTGTTCATTTTGATGGATGAGATTGAACAGGAGAGTCACGAACGCTCATCACGGAACAGAGCATAGATAAGACCCTTATTCATCGTCTGGTGTCGTTTAAATCCCTTTAAAGCTGATAGACGAAGCTGATATAAGCTGTTTAAAGCCCTTTGAAGCTTTGAAGATGCAGGGCTCGACATTAAGGCTTGTCCGCTTGTCCGGGACAAGTGGATTTTTTGTAGGACAAGTAGAAGAGAAAATTAGTTGTCCGACCGGACAAGTTAAATTTCAAACAAAATAAAATGCCATGTTACTTCACGTTATGTGCCACTCATTACGTCTATTTTACAGATTTAATTTTACCGATTTGAAACAAACACATTTTCGTTTAAAATCGGTAAAATCGTGCTGCCTGTGAATGTCCTCGAATGTGACTCACAGAAAGACGCGCGCCAGTATAATGCGCATGCACGACCGCGCGCCAGAAGTTCTCTTTCGCGCTTAAACGAACATCAACAACACACACAATTAAGCCAAAATGTCATTTGTCGAGTATCTTCATAACATAAGAGTAGTCTTATGATGGAAATAAAGAGTTGTGACTCGTGAGAATTGAGGCGCGTGAGATATCCGCATCTCTCTTGTCCAGCGGCTTCTCTTAAAGGGCCAGCTACCAATAAAGCGTTCTGTCAGTAAAGTTAATGAAAGAACAAAGGAAACAGATAAAATTACTCACTGCTCTTGTCTAAAGAACTTGTGTAGCTTTAATAGGTGTAGTCTATATATAATTTATGCAGCGCAGACTGTTTGATAACTTTATTCAATTTCTGTATATGTCCTACCTGTTCATCAATGGCTTATTGATCATTATAGGTGTTATCAATCATTTAGTTGTTATTGCTAATTTCAGAATTATCACTAATCTGTGTGTGCATTTGGTTTAGAAACCAAACAAGTTGACTCATGAAACCATTTGTTTATTATATCAAGTCTCGCAATATTGACCTCAATAATCGCAATATGACATTTTCCCCAAATCGTGCAGCCCTAGATAAAATTATAAATCTTTACAAGGACAAGTGACTTTTGTGCATGGACAAGTGAAACATAAATTTACTTGTCCGAAGGACAAGTGCCTCAAAAGTTAATGTCAAGCCCTGAGATGTATATATATATATATATATAAAACATACATTTTGTTAAAATATATTGATATTATTTACTTGTAGGAGTGCACCAAGGACGCTGGAGTGTTGTGGAGATCAGCTGTGTGTGTGGGGTATTTGTGCTCAGAACAGAACCAAAGGACAGTCTGGAACGATCTGCCAGTACCAGAGCGACTGCAGTCCTCAACACTGCTGTGCCTTTCACAAAGGTTGTGTAATCTTTTGTATAGATTACTTTCAGTTTGTAAGTAAGTTGTAATAATTTGTAATAAAGTGTTTTAGGATTTAAAGTCTGGGACATTGGTAAAACTAAATGCATTTCAAAAATAAATGATAAAGACACTGAGGAAGAGTTTTAACCATTTATAAAAATCAACCCCTGGGACATAAAAGTGCCTATATAAGCAACTATGTTAGATAAGCAGTTGGTTATATTGTAAAACATCTGAAAAATATCCCGTTTCACTGGGCCTCTCAGTCAGAAGATTTCTCCTCAAAGGACTATAATAATTGTTTCCTTATGAATTTACAATTGAACTCCTTGCTCCTCACTCAGTTTAGTGTTCCTCTAATGTCTTACGGTTGCCAAATATGCATTAATCACACAAGATGCACACTATCACACACATCACCTCATTTCCTGAGTTCTGGAGTCCATCTAATCTTTATCTCTGTAGTCTCTATCTCTCCCTCCCTCTTCTTTTTAATATTTCTTGTTTTTTTCCTCTCCAGCCCTGCTCTTCCCAGTGTGCCCGCCCCAAGCCACAGGAAGGCCAAGGCTGCCCCAGTCACCCTAACGAGCTGATGGAGTTATTACTGTGGGACTGAGGAGGGTCCGCGGAGCACTGCCCCTGTGCTGCAGGCCTGCACTGCCAGCCTCTAAGCTGAGACCGCAATCTCATCACAAACATTCATTGCATGCGCTCTATTTGGTGTGTTGCTCACGGCTAAGCAGGTTTGGCCTTATTCGTATAGACATTTTTGTTCTTTGTAATTGTAATCTCGCCAGCCAATCAGCTTGTGGGTAAGGAAAGCTCTTGGCATTTTACTTATATTTATTAGGGCTGTCAAAAGATTAATCGCAATTAATCACATCCAAAATAAAAGTTCGTGTATTTTTAATATGTGCGGTGCACGGTATAATTATTTTCTATATATATATATATATATATATATATATATAAATACACACAGATGCTTGTATATAATTATTTATATATATATATATATATATATATATATAAAAAAATACACACAGATGCTTGTATATATTTAAGAAATATTTCATGTATATACTATATATAGATTTATATAATTGTATATTTTTAAGAAATATTTTCATGTATATACTATATATATGATCTAAATAATTTATATTATATATAAATATATTTATATACACATTTTTCTTAAATGTACATGCATGTGTGTGTATTTAAATATATATAAATACATATATAGATACAAAATAATTATACAAAGTGCACTCACATATATTATGTAAACACAAACTTTAATTTTGGATGCTATATGAGTATTTACAAGTGTATATGTATTTATATTTATTTTTATAAGAATATAATTTAATATATTATTATTTATTAATTATATATTAATAATATATTATTAATTATTATTATTTGATCCAAAATAAAGAATAAAAAGCATTAATATTGTGAAATATAATAATTAAAATAATGGCTTTCTATTTAAATGTACTTTAAAATATAATTAATTTTTTTGATGCAGAGCTTTTTCAGCATCATTACTTCAGTTTCATGTGATCCTTCAGAAATCAGTCTAATATGATGATTTATTATCAATGTTAGAAACAGTTGTGCTGCTTTAGATGTTTTTATAGGCTTGATAAGGAAAAACATAAAAAATAGCAATGTTTTCAAAATTGACTGGAAAAAAAACTCACATTTATCTGTTTTATTATTACAGGAAAAGATCAGTGTGTGTAGATGAGAGGAAATCTTCTGGTGAAAGAAATAAGGACTGATCGCTCCACAGAAACTGGATATTTGTCAGTATATATATATATATATATATATATATATATATATATATATATATATATATATATATATATAGTGTCATTTGTACTTTGAAATGTGTTTTCAAAAATTGTAATATTTTGATAGAGAATGACAGTGTTCTGAATATGTTGACCTAGGTTGATATTATATTTCTTCCTAATTTGATTTCTGGTTGATTTTTTAATGTATTATTTTGAAAAGCAAATGTTTAAAACAAAAGAAATGCAACATAACTTGTTGAAATATGAACAGCAGATGGCAGTGTTAAATTGTGTATATTAATGAGGTCGAGAATGTCAAGAACACTTAAAATTGATTCATCTACCGCTTTTTCACACAAATGTGAATCTTTCAGGGGGGCTTAAATGTTTTACAAGCCATCTCATTAACTATTAACTTGGCTTGTGAAAAAACAACATATCTAAATGGCAGATTCTGTTTCTTTATATAACAATATTTTACGATCTAGGGCATATGTGCTTTAGTTATATTAAATCATAGTTATGTTCTTTACAGCTTAAAAACAGTAACACCCAATGATGAATCATTAAACTGAAAAATAAGTTTATTCTTTATTTCTTTTGGTTTACAAACGAAAGGCACCCATTGATTTTTAACCCTCCACTGACTTTTTAATGTGGCAATTGCAATTTCTCAATAAACATTTTAGATCATTACAGGATATTAAACAAAAACAGTACATATAAATAAGGCAGACAAAATGGAAAGAAAGGGAAACAAACTACATTTGTCCAGTCAAGGCCTGACATCGATTTGATCTTACGTTTTATAATGACCAATGAAAAAAATTATATAACCACCTTTATAAAATGCTGTGATCTGTGACAAAAATACCAATGATGCCTATACTTTAATCATCACAAAGAAAACTACAAAGATAAGTTGACTACTGTACATTGCAATATATTTTTTTAATTTACCCTATTTAGGGATGAACAAAAATACTCTTGATGAGACCCTGCATACACAGAACCGTATTCAAACTCACTATTCCACTCAAACTCCCACATAAAAATATGGATCCTGACAGAAGCGCTGAAATGAAGAAGCAACTGATCATTTTTATCAGTTCTTAAACCGTTAATAGAAAAGACAATAGTTAATCTATAATCCACACAGAAACAAGCCATCGTTCCCTGGTATTATATTAAACTGTGCAAAGAGTTCTTGACATTAATTGTGATCCGAAACACAGAGTGACCATAAAAGCAGCCTTTACATTTCTTCTTTTCACGTCATAAACAAACAACCACTTCCTATTTATTTCAAACGTGGAAAATACTTGATAACGGACAATGTTAAATTACAGTGTTTTATCTAAATAGAAGTACAGAAATGGTTTAGAAAACACACATCAGTCAGCTTTCACATTACTTCAACATTCAGACAGGTCACAGATTAAAATCGGGTGAAAGAAAGATTTAATTAAATTAATCCAGTTAATATATGAACCGTCACCCTCTGATATGGAATAGTACGTAAAAATTAGCGTACGAGAGTTTCGAAACCTTTCGACATATTCGGTTTTCTCAGGCTGCTTTAGAGATTTATGCAAAAGGTAACGTGTTTTATGTACAAAAGTCCATTATCTGAACACTAAGTTATGGCAAGAAACAATAATCGCGATTTATTCATTAAACTCGAAGCGGAACAAAAGTGTCAATTCTTCATTCAACAAACCTTCTACGCAAATTCCTTCTCATGTTTATTAATGAAGCTCATTATTCATAAAAGGCAACCGGTTTAAGCGTGTGAAAACCCAAGGCTTGCGTTTGCTAGCATTTTTTTTAGGGAAACGGACAAGCCTGAGTGTATGGAAGCTTGTTTCCGCTATATAAAAGGTAATTGCGACTTTTTATCTCACAATTCTGACTTTTTTCTTACAATTGTGAATTTACTTCTTGCAATTCTGACATTATTTCTCAGAATTGCGAGATGGAAAGTCAGAATTGCGAGATATAAAGTCCGAATTGCGAGATATAAAGTCAGAATTGCTAGATATAAAGTCGCAATTGCGTGTTATAAAGTCAGAATTGCGAGATATAAAGTCAGAATTGCATGATATAAAGTCGCAATTGCGAGATATAAAGTCCGAATTGCGAGATATAAAGTCAGAATTGCTAGATATAAAGTCACAATTGCGTGTTATAAAGTCAGAATTGCGAGATATAAAGTCAGAATTGCATGATATAAAGTCGCAATTGCGAGATATAAAGTCAGAAATTGCGAGATATAAAGTCAGAATTGCTAGATATAAAGTCGCAATTGCGTGTTATAAAGTCAGAATTGCGAGATATAAAATCAGAATTGCATGATATAAAGTCGCAATTGCGAGATATAAAGTCAGAATTGCGAGTTATAAAGTCAGAATTCCGAGATATAAAGTCAGAATTGCTAGATATAAAGTCGCAATTGGTGTTATAAAGTCAGAAATGCGTGATATAAAGTCAGAATTGCATGATATAAAGTCAGAATTGTGAGATATAAACTATTCTGAGGGGAAAAAAGTTAGTCTTTTTTTCCCCAAGAATTGGCCTGATAAATCGCAATTGCGAGTTTATATCAGTTTATATCTGAGAAAAGATGTCAGAATTTCGACATTTAAACTCGCAAAAATATGTTATAAAGTCAGTCAGAATTGTGAGATGTAAACTTGCAATTGTAGAAAAGTCAGAATTGTGAGATAAAAAGTCGCACTTCGGTCTTTTTTTCTCAGAATTGCGACTTTCTCACGCAATTCTGACTTAATAACACACAATTCTGACTTTATATCACGCAATTCTGACTTAATATCTCGCAATTCTGACTTAACACACAATTGCGACTTTATATTTCACAATTTTGACTTTATATCTCGCAATTCTGACTTTATAACTCACAATTGCGACTTTATTTCACGCAATTCTGACTTTATAACTCGCAAATTTCGACTGTATTTCACGCAATTCTGACTTTATATCTCGCAATTCTGACTTAATATCTCACAATTCTGACTTAACACACAATTGCGACTTTATATTTCACAATTGCGACTTTATTTCACGCAATTCTGACTTTATAACTCGCAATTGCGACTTTATTTCACGTAATTCTGACTTTATAACTCGCAAAATTTCGACTGTATATCACGCAATTCTGACTTTATAACTCGGCAATTGCGACTTTATATCACGTAATTCTGACTTTATATCTCGCAATTGCGACTTTATTTCACGTAATTTCTGACTTTATAACTCGCAAATTTCGACTGTATATCACGCAATTCTGACTTTATATCTCGCAATTGCGACTGTATATCACGCAATTCTGACTTAACATCTCGCAATTCTGACTTCCCATCTCGCAATTCTGATAAATAATGTCAGAATTGCGAGAAAAAGTCAGAATTGTGAGATAAAAAGTCACAATTATATATTTTATTTTTATATTCAGTGGCGGAAACAAGCTTCCATATGATTGATTAAAAGCGACTGATTGCTTTCACAAAAAACAAGAGGCCCCAACCTAAGTTCAACTAGCACAAATAAATATATTTTAGGATGACATGGTATTGACTAAAGAAAAGAGTGTGAAGACACAAGCATAAGGCCTGGAATCAGACGCTTAAGATGCTAATTTGGTGACACGTCAATTCCCTTTGTCTCTAAGAGGGTGAGAGGAATTGGAAAGTAGTAAGGCAAAAGAGATCTAACAAAGACACTGGGCACATGATGGAGATCATTTTAGAACTGCAGGCACAGAGCTGAGACAAAGCCATCTCTCATTTTTTCTCATTGTGCTTAGTTGATTACAGTTAGAAAAGGGGCCACTGGCGCCAACAAGTATGAGCAAGTATGTAAACCATAATAATCAGAGCATCGCCCACAACCTGTTTGCGTTCAGGAGGTGGAACAGGTACAAGTAAGTGCTCAAACGCGCTCGGCACGAAGCAGTCGCTCTCGTTTATGCTGAGAGAGCTTCTTAGACCTCGAGCCCTGAAAATTCATGCTTTCTACATAGCAGTTGAGTGCACTTGCACCCTGTGATGTTGAGGGCGCACTTGCGCAGAAGGGGAGGATAGCGGATTACTATGCCCGGAACGCTTGACCCTCAGAGTTCAGAGTGTCACAAAGCAGAAGTGTGTGCATAGCTGTCGGGAGATAAAGAGGGGGAGAGGGGATGGGGGAGCTGGGGTGGATTCAGTATCTCATGGTGCTGGAAGCTCTGAAATAGGAGAGGAACTTGAAGCACAAGCTGACAACGAAGTACCAGATGTTTCTGGCCATCTGTGAACGGGCGATGAAGATGCGCCAGATCAAAACTACCAAGATGGTGTTGAAAGTATAGCTGATGTTTGGAGCCTACGAGAAAAGAAAACAAATTTGAAAAAAAAAATTTACAAAAAGGAAAATAATCCATTTCATAATATCTTGTATCACATATCACATATTTTAAATTTCATATTAGTGGCATCTCCACTTAATTTATATTTGACAAGTCGATAATTATTTTTACTTCATAGCTAATATTAAATGATACTATTCTGTAGGGATGTCACGGTACCAAAATTCCAGTAGTCGGTACCGATATCATTAAAATGTTACGGTTCTTGGTACCAATTTCGGTACAACAAAATTTATTTAACTATTTGAATTTTTTTTTTTACATTTAAATTATTTTTAAATTCATTATTATATATATATATATATATATATATATATATATTAAATTCAATTACTTTATTATTGAGAAATATTGCTGATAAAAAAAATCAAATGAAAAATAAGCAATCTTATGCACGCATTATTATTAGTAGTAGTATTTTTAATAAATGGAGACGTAGTTAAATCTATTGTACAGTAGCCTAATGTAATTATTTCTGTCAATTTCTTTAAGTTAAACTAAACTTTTATTTTGACGGTTTGCCACGAAGACCTTTGAGTTTCTGTGCGTGTATGATATGATGATAGTTTTTCTCAAATGAAACGTAAATGCTCATGAAGTGACTCGGAGATGAATGGAATCATGAATCAGGTCATCATCGTGAGGCAGCATCGTAAGACTGAAAACAGTCAGCGTCACTCGTGCTTCAGTGTGTCTGTGTGAGGTAACGTTAAATGAAACTGCACATCTGCGCTGTTTATTCACACAGAGACAAGCAGAACATGCAGGGTTCATATTTAAATAGTCTTTTTGCAGTTTAATATACAGAGACACCACATCAGCAGCGCCTCCGGTCGCCATGTCTCAGCGCTTTCATGAAGAGGACGCAACTTCACGGCCTTCGTGCATGCATGCCCATCCAGAACCGGGTTTGACCGGTAATCGGTACCACCGGGACTTGGTACCGTGACATTTAAAAATGTTTAGTACCGACTTGGTACCAAAGTACCGAATATTTTGACAACACTAGATGCGCCGATATGAAAATTTTGGCCAATACAGATAATGGAGTCTTAGCTTAAGAGCGATTCAGAACTGATCTGAGAGCAACTCTGAGTACAGAAAAGACAAAACATTTCATCTTAATGAGGAGGAGGGGCTGACCCCGTTGCTATGTATGACACAATCTTTTGAAGACTGTGATTGGTTGGTTGCAGTGTTGGGGAGTAATTAACTACAAGTAGCGTAGCTACTAACTTAACTACATTTTTCAGTAGCTTGGCAGTAGCTCAGTTGCTTTTTAAACAGTGTAGCTTTTCCAGTAGCTAACTACTTTTTGCAGCAAGTAGCGGTGTAGCGTGAGCAAAAGCTACATTGCTACACTGTCGAGCCTGCGCGAATCAGCGCGATCACGCGATGCAAGGATATTTTTCTTCTTGTTAGATTACAAACTCATTTTTTGCCATTACCGCCACCTGTTGTTTAATCACGCATCTTGCGGCTAACATTCACTGTTGTACAGAAGTGGGTTGAAACACCCATATTATGATTATATAGCAAGACGTGACGGCAGATTTGGAGGATGGAGAAACAACTAACGTTAATTACCCACGGCCTTATTTGTCCAAGTTCAATCAGTATTTTTGAGAAAATGTTCTACATGCAATTTACGTTGGATTTATATTTCGTTCTTGCATTGTTGTAGGCTATTTGTTGCAATTTTGACAGTCTGAGATATTTGAGTGTTGTGTGTAATAAAACAATACTCTTTGAAATCGTAATGGCATTGCCTTGTTTTAAACACTAAATATTTTACTTAAAACATTCCTCAGAGACTTATTCAGTTATTTATAATATACGTTGTTCAAAAAAAGTAAAAGTAGTTTCAATGTAGCCAGCTACTTTTTGATAGTAACTTGTAGTGTAGCTAACTACTTTTCTAAACGGGTAGCTTGACTGTAGTTAAACTACTTTAATTTACGAGTAGCTTGTCAAACTACAGTTTCAGAGTAGCTTCCCCAACACTGGTTGGTTGTCCAAGAAGGAAAAAAGAGTGATTTTACTATAAGAGAGTGATTTTAACTCCATTCTAACCCTCCACTTTGAAATTACATGCATAATTTTTCCTATTCTACCATTCTCTCACACACACACATTGTATATGTGTATATAAATCCTTTTTTTATTATTTACCATGCTGTTAATTTCCATAAGGTATTTGATTGGCTTAGAATGCTACAAATTATTCCACTCTTTCCAATTACACTGATTTCTGGCATGTCTATTCAAGTGGTGGTTCGAATGTTGGTTTTAATGTAACAAACATGGAATCAAAACCAAGAAGGACGAGAAAGCCCGACTGGACAGAGGAAAATCGTTTACTGTGTTAGCCGTTAGTAGATGAACACAATGCCATCCTTAAAGGAACATTCGGGCCAGGTGTCAATCTATAGCACGACACATTTCTTTTCCTTCTTCGTCTTTCTGCCATTTTCTCCTCTGCTAAAGAAACTCTTAAGCCTCTTAAAAGTCCTCAGATCTGTACTCATAACAATTTTGACCTTAAGACCTCTTTTAAGGGTAAAAGAGGATAAACCTATTTTTCCCCATTCATTTACAATAAGAGTTCAATGCTCGACATTTGGCAATGCGACAAAATTGAGCAGCTGCGTGCGACTACTATTTGAGTGTGACTGTTGCTCTAGATAATAGGTAACCTTGAGAACTTCAATACATACTTGTTCAAGTGTTTGCGTGCGCTGGGAGTCCTGACAACTCTTCGTTGAGAACGTACTTCTTAGTGCCCATGCAGTAATTCTCCATGTATTCTGCCCAGTGTAACTGCCTGACGTCAAAGTTAAATACCTGAGCACAAAAAGAACATTCAACTCAAGAATTCAAGCACTGATGAAACTCAGAAATGAATTTGAAAGAATATTTCAGTGTACGGACACATTTTACCCGATGTAAATCATGATTCAGAGTCACAGATGAGACTTCTTTAACCGTGCTTAACGGCAGGACTGTGCGAGTGTATTAAGAGTACATATACAAACACACCTTCTTGTCCTCAGCTCCCATCTGGTTCATGAGCATGGTGACGTTGTCCGTGTTCCACACCCACGAGTGGCTGAGTGAAGTACTCCAGCACCATCATGGCCTTGTGCAACCGAGTGATTGTCTTCATCATCCTGCGTCGCCACGGAAACAACACAGGGAACGAGTGGGAGAAAAGGAGAAATAGCTTCAGATGAGGATTGAAGGGGGCTGGATGTGGAGTTTAACCCCGAATGGGCACTTAATTTAACAAGAGCAGATGGTGACAAACTACAAAAGTAGTTTTAAGAAACCACAGCTTGTATATGACTTAATCTGGATGGTTTAGCAATAGCACAATTTTAATTCCATGCAATGCTTTATTAAAAAATAAAATGTAGGTTATTAGAGAAGCTCATTTCTGCCCCCTGAGTAAAAAAATTAAACTGGTAACTCATATAAAGTTTAAAATATGAGATATTTACATGGTTAAATATAAAGTCACAATTAGGATGGGACGAGTAACCGGTTTCACGATAAACCACGATAAAATATACTGACGGTTAGTATTATCGTTTAAAGTTGAATTATCATTAAAACCTTGTTTGATTATCACGATTTTAATAACTCACTGTAAATCCCGTCGGCCAGTCTGACTCTGACATAGTGTGTGTTTTTTTCTTAACTACTATTTGAGAAGGAATGGCGGAAGGCAGTGACCGTGCTCGGGAGACTTTTCAGTCTTTTAAAAGGACCAAATCTGAGGTGTGGTCATATTTTGGCTTTTACAAAAGTCCTGAGGAAACTTGATCGAGGATAGTCACCCTGTCTGCCGAACAAAGAGTCACTGTGCAAAAGAAACACTTCAGATCTGCCGAGTCGTCTGACCATCACCCACTGTTGTATAGCGAACGCAAGGCAAGTTAACTTCGACCTCAAACCAAAACTACTTCTGGGAAACAATTGGGCACAAAATGTTGTTTTAAATTTAAACATTTTATGTCAATTGTAAACAATTGTAACGTTATGTCGCAATTGCGAGATATAAATTCAATTGTAAAAAAAATTTTTCTCACTTGAAATAGACGTAAGGTTACGCAAAGAAAAGTTTTCAGCAAGTGGCTTTGAGCCAAAGACGAACTAACAACTTCAAATAAGACGTATTAAGAGTGAGATTTTAAGGTATAGTAATGTATACATCACGTATTACACGATTTAATTTTTACCACATAATTACGGGGACATATTTAATTGATAATGAGATTAGCTAATGTTTTAAATCTTACCTGTTTATAAATACATTTTGTAAAACAATCGTCCAGACAAGATATATCACACCAATATTATCAAACTCTGTAAACAATAAATCAACTCTGATTTCATTTTCAATACAATCAAAAACCGGAGACGCAAGACGGCAAGCTGTATTTGAATGAAACGAGAGCGCGCGTCCGTTTTGATATGGATGTGTGCTGTGTAATAATGCGTTGCTATTGACGACGGGCATTGTAAAGAAGGAAACGCCATAGAATAGAATCTTGCTTATTTTATTTGTTGTTAGTTGATTTTCAATTATAAAAACTGTTGAAATGTTTTCAGTGTGAGTATCAGTTCTTTTTGAACACTTTCATCTAATTTTAACAAAATAATATTGATAATCACGATAATTTTGGACACTATAATCGTGATATCAAATTTTCATACCGTCCCATCCCTAGTCACAATTACAGTTGCAATTATAAGATATCAAGTCACAATGTCAGATATAGATATGAGAATTTTTTTTTTTTTTACTAGGAGGAATAAAAGAGGCTTCCATAGGTTAGCTTGCCCAAATAAAGAGACGTAAATAAAATAAAAAATAAACTATGGACCTCGAAAGGGACCTTTGCAAAAATAAAACATTAATACTTTTGCGTGCGCATGAGAAACTTTATGTGCTCACAAGAAATTGTTCATGTTTCCACAGAATTTTTTGTGTGGCCACGCCATTTAATTTCTGGTTATGTATAGGCTACTATATTACCTATTTCCTCTTTGTGTAAATGTCATCTTACTATGAAGAAAATAATATTTATAGAGATCTATTGAGCACAAAATATAACTTTCATTAGGACAGTAACTCTAATATCAAGTCCTTATGTCCTCTTTAATGCATCCTCTGTGGTGGCCGAGAACCACGCCACGAAATGGGCAGATGGCGCAATACTGCTGTGTGCATCGTCCTATTTGCCAGATTCAAGGGTAGATAAAAAAAGATTGGTACACTGAAAAGTGCTCAAAATTTGGCTTTCATTAATTAGTACATCTAATTTCAAGGCCTTGTTTTGTCCAGTTGAATAAATTGTGGTGGCCGAGAAACTACACTCATGTAGTGATATAGCAATAGAGCAATGATTTATGAACCAGTACGTAAAGCAAACAGGCCAATGCACAAATTTAACTCTGTGGTGGCCAAGAAACCAATAGGCTGAAAATATAGTTACTGTAAAAAGTGCACATTTGGATACTATAAAAAAGTATCCAAAAGTCTGTATATTTTTTTATTTTTGCAAAGGTCCAGGGGTTCTGTAAAAAAACAACAACACAACATATAGACTTTCTTTGACCCATTCATCCTGTAGTTTATTTGATTCAGGTTAGATCCCACTGCAGCACTTTCAAACCACAATCCTCCGGCAAACACAACTGTGGATTCCCATTATGTTTTGGAGACATTGATGGATCTTGGAGGGCACCTGGGCGCATTTGTGTATTGGATATTCTTGATTTTTTATCTTTGTGTACATTTATAAAATGTACTAGATGTAGACCAAATTGCATCAGGCTTTTTATGACAAAGCACTTTTGGAATTATAAATGGAAATGTCCAGAAACGCCCAGTTTCCCATTAAGATCGGTTGGATAGGGGATGACGGCATGCAGCGTATTAGAACAGCAACTTTTAAAAATCTCCAGATACCAAACACACCTACTCACTGGCTGCAACTTAAAAGCGTTTTTGCACGGATGGATCAAATATCCAACTTATGCATCAATTGATGTAAAATTAGAAGGACAGATCCTTGTAATTATATTTTAGTGGATTAAACTAGGGATTTTCAAACCTTTTAGAGCCAAGGTCTACCTTTGTGAAGGACCGCCATTTTAATAGACACAGGCAGCTGTATATTTTGTAGTAGTTTAATTTAAAAAAATCTTAAATTGCATGAT
The DNA here is from genome assembly GCA_030378365.1 of Hybognathus amarus. NCBI lineage: Eukaryota > Metazoa > Chordata > Actinopteri > Cypriniformes > Leuciscidae > Hybognathus > Hybognathus amarus. The sequence continues at coordinate 173,614 of JAQIUQ010006314.1, forward strand.
TTCCAAACTGTCTTTGAAAAACAGAAGAAAAATTAAATCATAATAAAAAAATTAGACATATTTCATTATTTTGTGTGTAATTATTATTATTGTATAAATTATTTTAATTATTTAAAAACAAATATTTAAAAAAATTACAAAAAAGTGCATTTAAAATAGAGTCCGAACCGATAAAGGATTTTGAAGGCCGATACCGATACAAATATTTTTGGTTTTAAAATCCGATATGCCGATATATCGGCCGATATTTCATTTATTTTATTTTTTCCGAAACGCGCAACAAAACATTAACATATTTCCCTAACGTTAGTTATTTGTAGTTTTTAACTAAAATTTAACTAAAAAAGAGTTTTAACTAAAATATTATGATCATGCATTTTAAAAAGAAACTTGTTTCTTAACAGACTGATGATAGTGGCATTAGCTAGCTTTGTGATTAGCTACCGATATATCGGTCTTGGCTCTAATTTAAAATATATAATTATAAAAGTAGAAAGTAAATTTTTTTTGCAGCCATCCTAGACTCGTTTGAAAACCCCCGTCTTAAACCAATTCCTAGAGCAGAGAGTTTGGTACCTGGCCCCACTGCTTATATTGAGTGCTGTTCTCTGATCAGTTTGGCGTTTTTGACCGAAAACTCGCGTAAACTGTCCGTATCTGATCTGAGTGGAGCACTCCGACTTGCTTGGTGAGTAGAGGCGTTGTTGATCAAAACATCATTCCCAGCTTTCATGTTTCCATGTGCTACAAGAGTAGACCAAAAGATCTCTCTTGAAGACTTAATGGCATGGTTTAGAAAAAGAAAACAAACATAATAAATAAGATAAACATGGAATTATGGGATGGATCCATCTCCTTTTCCAAAAAAGTAACGAAAAACGTGCAGGACTCCATGCACTTTAATGCTAGCCCGCCAGCAGCATTTGCCCGATGCCATGAAGTTCGAGCGCTTCCCTCCCAGCCCGCCGGCCGGCCATGCCACACCACGCACCCAACACCCAGTGCTGGAGGTGAGGGAGGGGAAGGAGGGAGGACAAAGAGGTGGAGAAGCGGGTACTGAAGACCTTACCGGGGCTTCTGACCCATCAACATGAGAAACCCGTCGTACAGCAGGGCAGGGAGGGTGTGACTCACTGTGGTCCAGTACTGATTGGTAAAAGGGTTGGATCGCAGGTTAACATTGGGGCGTCTGAAAGCCTGTTCTAAGGGGTTGGTCTTGAACGTCATGTTTATGCAGTACTCTGCGAAAAAGGAATACAGGCATACAACATACAAGAGCATTTTAAACACAGAGCTACACACACACACGGCTAAGCACACACGTGGGCGGGAAGCGTGCAGAACCCAGTCTCCGAGTGGGTTACTGCATCCTTGCCCAAGACGAGGAGAACGACACGTGATGGCTAGACCGAGCGTGGAGGAGGAAGCGTGAGGGAGGGAGCGGGACGAAGCGGTCGGATTTACCTGGGCTCTCTTCCTGACATCCTGAGGAAGAGATCATATAGGAATGCTGGCGCCTTGTGGCTTACAGCAATCCAGTACTGATTGATAAGGTGATTGGTTGTGAGATTTACATTTGGCCGCCTGAAGGCCTGCTCGAGGGGGTTCCTCTTGAAAGTAGATGTAACATGGTACTCTAAGAGACAAAAACGGTTTAACAGTAAACGGCACAGGTCCGCATGACTTGGTTCAGAGTTAAAAAGCAACACCGTCATTTAATTAGCATAGTGTTAGGGATCCTTTTTAAAGTATCATCCCATCCATATATGGTCAAATTCATCTTAGTGAGTAGCCAGGGCTCAACAATGACGAGAGTGTTTTGGTCCAGTTAATAGAACTGTCATTTATTTTAAATTAATCACAAAAATATTTATAAATAATCATATTATATATATATAATAAATAATTATATCAATAATACTTATATATATATATATATATATATATATATATATATATATATATGTATATATTATATTATATTAGGGGTGTAACGATACACGTATTCGTATTGAACCGTTCGGGTACCAGGCTTTCGGTTCGGTTTTCGGTACGCATTTCGAACCGAACGGTTCGTTCGGTTAATTTTTTCCTGCTGACCGACATTTCGTTATTCAAATATAGGCGCGTCGAGCACATTCATAATATAAGAGACGCTGGCGTGACCACAACATTGCCCAACATCAAATGGCAAATGTAATATAAGCGGAACGAAACTGAGCTACTCGTTATTGTGTGGTTGTTTGGATGACGGACCGTTCATCAGTTTGGACCAATGCAGCGCGAGCCGATCTTCATCATCATCACTGTTACTACACAGCCAAATCCAGTGAAGAAAACATTTGAATTCGAATCGCCACTGAAGTAATAACATCGCTGCGAGATCTAGTGAGAAACATTCACATTTCTCTGTTATTAACGGATAAAACAACGCTGACGTGGAAACCAGGAAGAGACACTGTGCCATGAATGAACTATCCACAGATCTGGAACATCACCAAGGATTTACTGTATAACATTACTAACTGTAAGTTTGGCAGGAATAGTAGGCTATAATGCTTTCAAGTAACATCACGTCGGTTGTATTTTGACATTATCAATACAACTGCTGCCCTCAAATGTTAATCCAAACTAAAACAAACATTTGTTTATTATTACTACAATATTACATTTCATTTTGTCCAAGAAGCTTTTTTGTTTTATATGCTCCTAAGAAAAGTTAAGTATAGTTCCATCATTGCTCAAAGTAAAAAAATATCATACTTTATGATGTTAGTTTTAATAAAAATATAATTAAAAAAATTAAATCAAGGAAATTTCTCTGCCATTTCTTTCTTTTTGCTGTATTTGAAATCGTACCGAACCGTACTGTGACACAAGCGTATTCAAACCGAAACCGTGAATTTTGTGAACCGTTACACCCCTAATATATATATATATATATATATATATATATATATATATATATATATATATATATATATATATATATATAAATACATATATTATTTTATATTTATATAACAATTATGTTTTTTAAGGTATTATCTTAATTCTGTCTGATACATAATATAAATTATTTTTTTCTTTTTTAGTTTGGGCAGTGAACATTTGGGCAAAAATCCGTATTGTTGAGTCCTATGAATTGCTCCAACTGCAACACAATGCTGATTAGAACTAAACATTCATTTGAATATTAACTAATTAATTAGAAATGAAATGGTTTCTGTAGAAAATGTGAAAAACAGAGGCTTTCGCACCTAGGAAAGTTTTCCTAGTTCCTAGAGCTATTGGTAAAAGTGTGCGGATGTCAGCGCGTTCGCACAGCGTTTCATTTAAAAAAAGCTATATAAACACACATATTATAGCCAATGTTTACTCCAGAAACTAACTATAGGAACATGGAAAACAGTGATAGATGGGCCTCTTAACCTTTACGCTGAGGAGAAAATCCAACGCAACTTCGAGAGGACAAAGCTTCCTAAACATGTTCATGTATTTCTGCTCAGCTAGCATCAGCTGGACGCTAGGTTTAGGGGTGGGTTTAGGGATCAGGGGTGGAGCTAGGTAGGTTTAGGGGTGGGTTTAGGGATCAGGGGGTGGAGCTAGGTAGGTTTAGGGGTGGGTTTAGGGATCAGGGGGTGGAGCTGGGTAGGTTTAGGGATCAGGGGATGGAGCTAGGTAGGTTTAGGTATATGTAAGATGGGAGGCGTTGGATCTGTATCCGACTCCTCCCCATTGATTTCATGTTCTGCAGTGAGGACCATCTCCCCTGGTGGCTAGTTCCTAGAACTATCCGGTGTGAAAGCCCCCAATATGGTTCAGTACACTCTTGTACCATGGTTCATCTAACGTTCTCTAATATCTATTTATATCTGCAAATAGATATAAATATTTTCAGTCCTACTGAATGTCAGTCACTCATCACAGCGATAGAATGAGTCAACCCTGTTTTCAGAGATCACTAGAGACATGTTTGTTGTGATAACAGCAACAACGGCATTGAAACGTATCCCAACACAAGCTTAGTTAAAAAGGAAATTGACCTAAACATGACACTCAGAAACTAAGGAGTTCTCACTGAAGCTAAATATTAAATATCATTTTTAAAAACCTTTGGTTTGTGTAATGCTCAATCAGCATGGTGTTTACTATTTTTTTCTATTCATACAAAAAGAAAAACCTATAAACACAGCTAGATGCTTTTTAAAAATATAAATGTTAAAAAAATAGTGTTAAAATATAATTTAACTCAAATAATGACATTAACAGAACTGTTATACCCTTATAATTAACTGATTAATATGGATCAAATTTTAAAAAAGCATTTAGTAATATAATACAATAGTTCAATAATAAAATATATAACATTACATGATTTATGTTTTATATAATTATAGGCATTAATTTATTTGCTGAAAATGTTTATGTAAAAGAAATTCATTCATGAAATAAATATTACTTAATTATAAATACTTGATGTTATTACTTGAGACAGTTAAATTATATTTTAAACACTGCTGGTGTCTTAAAATATAAAAAATAAAAATTGTGACTTGGCCAGTGAAAAATTATACTTAACAGATTGAAATGGATTAAATTAATGTGTTCAGCAATAATTTATAATATAATAATTGGACAAAGATTTACTTTGTTGCCATGTCACTTTTTCCAGAAAGTGATGAAAGGAAAAAAAAACAAGAATGATTACAGCACCACTACACCAATCATAATTCATCTACTAATGGTTATCATAACTCATTTCTATCCACCCTACTTCACTTTCATGGAAACCTGAAAAAAATGAAGTTGTTTAAAAACTTGCATAAATCTCAATTTTAACAAATCCAAGTTAAATCTGTTCCCATAAAAGAGCAAAAGAATTAGCCAGCTAACGCCCATAAAATACACGTCCGCATGTTTAAACATGACACGATTTTAAAGCTCATTCATTTAACGTGACCAGTTCTTCGATTTGCAGTTGGAGAGCAAAAATTAAATGGGAAAATGAAGCACTGAAGGCCAATGAGGGCATTTGAGTCATGCAGTGATTTGTTAGAAAAGTGATTCATACCAACTTCACCCCAATGAAAAGGATTAATCCCGCCCGTCGTGCAGTTGTACACCAACATACTTCTCGGCTGTGATGGAGACAAACGACACTTTCAGAAAACTGGCACCTTCTATTCCATGACTATTTTCCAGTGATCTGTGTGTGTGTGGGATTTAGTGTGCCGGTTGGTGTTTGTGTGGTTGTCCAACCTGGCGTGCCTCTGCGAACCGGAATACCAGGCAGCGGCCAAAGTTGTGTTTATGACCACATCGACTGGCACGAGGTCAGCGACAGCGTTATTTGAAGCCCTCATTGTTCGTAGAATCCCCTTTCCTGCCTGCACAACCAAAAAAAATTGAAAATAGCTTTTAACATCTAGTACCAATCAACAATGATACGAATGCAGTGAAATGCCACTGCATTTAAAGGAGTAGTTCACTTTTTAAAAAACTTTTGCTGATAATTTACTCACCCCCATGTAATCCAAGATATCCATGTCTTTCTTTCTTCAGTCACAAAGGAATTAAGGTTTTTGATGAAAACATTCCAGGATTTTTCTCCATATAATGCAACGGTTCAAGGTCCAAATGAGAGTTTTAGTGCAAACTGCAAACTGTTCAAAGGGCTTTAAACGATTCCAGATCGAATCTTTTTCCGAGTCAATTTGTTCATTTCGTTCGTTGAATGAACCAAATGACTCGAAAAAGATTTGTTCATTTTGATGAACGAGTTCGAACAGGAGAGTCATGAACACGCATCACAGAACAGAGCAAGGTGACCATTTGAGCTATTTATTTTTTAAATGAGTGATCGTTTTGCTTGATAAGACCCGTATTCATCATCAGGAATCGTTTAAAGAACTTTGAACAGTTTGGTTACCAGTAAAGTGAATTATACAGAGAAAAATCCTAGAATGTTTTCATCAAAAACCTTAATTTCTTTTCTCTAAGAAAGAATGACATGGATATCTTGGATGACATGGGTGAGTAAATTATCAGCAAACGTTTTTTTTAAAAGTGAACTACACCTTTAAATCTGCTCAAAGTGGGTACTCACAGCAATGAATATCCCGCTAGGCCCATTGAAATTATCGATCCAGCCCTAGGACAGAGTGGGAAAGAAAGAGTGGTGTTCAAAATCCAGGCAGTATGTTTTAATGATGTTTGAGAATGTAAATGAGCATATTTACGGGGAATGGTTCCTTCCAGCTGGCTCCCACTATAGAGGGCCTGACGATGGCGATATTGAGGTTTCCAGACTCCTGTTGGACGAGGTGCTCCGCCAAGGCTTTAGTGAACGTGTATGTGTTAGGCCGCTCACCTAACAACTTTGGCGTTATTAAAGAGACAAGTTTGTCGTCCATCCACCTGTCAGAATCGTACAAATCCAGGAAGTTGAGGGAAAGCAAAAGAAGAGTTGCATCTAGTTAATCATGCTTGAAATAGCATTGTCATTTCTGTTCTTGAATTTTATTTGTTGTGTCGGCAATCTTTTATTAGCAACATCATTTTCTTTTGGTTATAAGATTCCAGGTATCCACATACAAGAAGAGTGTTTTGTAAAGACTTACTCTAGTGTGTCTATAAGCTTCCTGTATTCGACAGGTGGTGGATAGACCACCTCTTCGATGAGCTCTCGGTCGCAGTGGGCGTAGGCTGTGGACACGTGGATAAACACATCCAAATGCTTCATACTGTGAGCCAAACTAATCATCTTCTGCGTGGCCAGCACATTTAACTGCATGGCATCTCTGCAGCAAAGGGGACAGAAAAAAAACACAAACACTAAACTCCAGTGACTGCTACAGAAACATGAGGTTTTGAATATACAGATGTGAAGATAAACCTGCAGCGATTTCTGTAAAACCACCATTTGCAATTACTGTACTTTCAGTCTTTCAACTTACTGATTTATCCAAATAAATCATTGTTAAGAAAATATATAAAGTGTTACAAATGTATAAACATGGCGTTAGCATTCATTTTGGACGTATAGCATTCCAGGTTCACTTTATTTTAATTGGCCAGTACAGATTGGATCTGATAAAATGGAACAGTGAGAGAAGAATTTGGGTAGAAGTATATTTCCAATGCTAAATATTAAAATAATATATTATTATTTAGCATCAAGCATCACTGATATTATTTAACATGCACTGTAAAAATTATTATGACTGAATACATTAAAATCTAATCAATAAAATTGAGGCAAGAGATTACAATCATTATTACAATCATTATTAATTAAATTGAACAAAATTGAGTAATAATTAACCAAATGAATTACTTAAAAGTTAACCATTTAAAATTAGTAGAATTTAGACATTTTTTAAACAAAAATATTGGAAAAACAGAGAACTATTTTTATTGCCATCATTGAAGACACCTGATGATAACAAGTGAATCACTGAAGGAGAAACCCGTAATTTTTAAGTCACCATTATGGTGATCAGTGTGTGTTTTAGTTGGGCTCTTGACCCTTAAATCATTAACTTTGGATGTTGTTTCCCTGTTATACGTGAATTATAACAGCCAGATGAACAAATAGATAAAAAAAAATAAAAACAATAATGAACATGTCTTATAATTACTAATATTAGTACTACTAGTACTAACAGTATTAATTATATTATTATAAATTTGTAATTATTATAAATACAATAATTGTAGTATTGTATAACTATTATTATTATTATCATATTGTTTATATATTAGCTACTCATTTATTATGAATACTATTACTGATAATTATTTATTTCTTCTTATTATTAGTATTAACATAGTGCTTAATGTGTATTATAATAATATAACAAATTGATTGTCATTAAAACTTTTATTATTATTAGCATTACCAATAATATTACATTTTAATTATTATATTTAATTATATAATAATTATTTTTGCTATAATAATTAATTACAGCAATAATACAATTATTTAAAACGTAATAAAAAGAATATTTATTATTATTGTTGTTGTTAATGTAAAAACATTTATTGCATTTCAAGTTATAACGGTGTTGTGTAAACAGTCCCCATGTCACTTCCTGTGATGTACTCGCCTACATAATCAGAAGCATCTAAACTTATAGCAGTAGATTTGTGGCGTTCTGTGACTAGAGATTACGGCTTACTTCAGAGGCTCGTTGAAGCGGATAGTGGCAGCGCAGTGAAACACGATGTTCACGCAGCCCGTTAGGGTCTCCTTGTCGTCCGTGCTCAAATCCAGATCTGGCTGCGTCAGGTCGCTGTTGACTGCAACGATCTTCTCTCCAAAATCAGGCTGCTCCTCTCGCAGTCTGTCAAAAAGCTGAAACATTTAAAGACTCAAGATCACTTTCACCATAATCACATATCACGGTCTAGCCAAGCACTACAGCAAACACATTCATTTCTGTCACGCACACCCTGTGACACAATGTTATCAACATTGCCTAGATATGGCCAGATGTGCTTTGTGCTTCTAATAGCACTGTGTAAAGAGCAAATAATAACTGTTTACAGAGCAAACAGAGTGAGAGATAAAACTCATCAGAGCAATCTAGAGCATTCAGAGCATCCTGAGAGTCCATACAAATCTACATGCTGAGGTCACATACATAGTGCATCTGCGGATTACTCATTAATCCATACTTTTAAACACTAAGAAGTGAGCAATGACATATGCTTTAGTCTAGGAATTGATTTCAACTAAAATAGGAGAAATCAGAAGCGGAAAACTCCTTAGAAATCTTTTTTGGACTTCTTATTCTGCTGGGAAAACGATCCTCATAATTTTTTCCAAGGAGAAAAAGAAACATATACATACATAAATATATACATATATATATAAATATAAATAAATAACTGCCAATAATTAGGACTTTACATTATACTAAAAATATATTCTATACACAATGAAAAGGCAATTCTAAATGAATGTAAATACCACAAATATTAAAGGACTGTTCTATTTACCAAGTTAACTAATGTTACTGTTAATAGCATGACTAATTTCACGATCCCTCCTTGTTTTACAAAAATTGTCATGATCATAATGATACATGACGTATCATGATGATGATAATGTATCATGCTATCGTGTTTTTTATACAAATATGAGGTATATGGATTACCGAAAATCAATGTAATTAAAAGAAAATTACCATGCATTACAGCATGAGAAAAATACAAACCAGTTTTGTCAGCATAACATAATTACAGCTGTTATAGTTACCTAAAATTATTAAAATTAATAAAAATTATCAGTCATTGAAATAGAGCTGAAATATATATTTTTACAATATTAGATTGAAGTCGAAGGAACTGAAGATGAAAAAAATCAAAAGCTAAATAGAATAATAACTAAATCAAATAAGAATGACTGACAAATGAAAAAACATTATATAAAAAATAAAATAAAGGCTAATTCAAAATATGAATAAACACTATAATATATTATAAATAAAACTAAAATAAGATATTAATAATACTAAAATAACACCGAAAATTTTAATTTAGTAAAGAAGCTGAAATATATATTTTTTACAATATTAGATTGAAGTTGAAGAAACTGAAGATGAAAAAATTAAAAGCTAAATAGAATAATAACTAAATCAAATAAGAATGACTGACAAATGAAAAAACATTATATAAAAAATAAAATAAAGGCTAATTCAAAATATGAATAAACACTATAATATATTATAAATAAAACTAAAATAAGATATTAATAATACTAAAATAACACATTGAAAATTTTAATTTAGTAAAGAAGCTGAAATATATATTTTTTACAATATTAGATTGAAGTTCGAAGAAACTGAAGATGAAAAAATTAAAAGCTAAATAGAATAATAACTAAATCAAATAAGAATGACTGACAAATTGAAAAAACATAAAAAATAAAATAAAGGCTAATTCAAAATATGAATAAACACTATAATTTATTATAAATAAAACTAAAATAAGATATTAATAATACTAAAATAACACTGAAAATTTTAATTTAGTAAAGAAGCTGAAATATATATTTTTTTACAATATTAGACTGAAGTCGAAGAAACTGAAGATGAAAAAAATTAAAAGCTAAATAGAATAATAACTAAATCAAATAAGAATGACTGACAAATGAAAAAACATTATATAAAAAATAAAATAAAGGCTAATTCAAAATATGAATAAACACTATAATATATTATAAATAAAACTAAAATAAGATATTAATAATACTAAAATAACACCGAAAAATTTTAATTAGTAAAGAAGCTGAAATATATATTTTTTACAATATTAGATCTGAAGTTGAAGAAACTGAAGATGAAAAAATTAAAAGCTAAATAGAATAATAACTAAATCAAATAAGAATGACTGACAAATGAAAAAACATAAAAAATAAAATAAAGGCTAATTCAAAATATGAATAAACACTATAATTTATTATAAATAAAACTAAAATAAGATATTAATAATACTAAAATAACACTGAAAATTTTAAATTAGTAAAGAAGCCTCTAGTTTTGTTTGATGTAAACCTAATTGTAAGAGTTCTGTTCAATTCATTATCCTTGAACAATTTGCTTGCATGTAAATATTTTTAGTAAAAATAAGAGCAGTAGAATTGTAATAGATTTAACAAGTTCTAACAGTATTTTGCTTTTTGAATAAAAAATTTTGATTCCAATTGGCCTAAATGACTGCCTAGTTGAAATATTTATTCACCAATTCAGTTCAAAAGCTGAAAAATATACAGACTTATTTTCTACATCACCTTGTTTTATTTTAAAATTAAAACCAAATTGAGAAACCAAACCAAGGTCCCCAACCATCTTCCAGGCCTGCACTTACTCACCTTGCAGTTGATCATGTCAGAGATACGGGTACGGGTGCCTGTCCTGCTTTGGGCCGGACCAGCACATAGGCAGCTTTGACACTCGGACAGGAGCGTAGCAGCTTCTCCAGAAGTACTTTCCCCATAAAGCCTGTAGCCCCTGTGATGAGAACATTTTTCCCCTCGTAGTACTCTGGAATGGTGACCATCTTGAGTGCACCTTCCCTCCTCTGTTACACTCCTGAAAAAGACCAAGAGAAACATTGTCACACGGTATCACACTGCAAATATGCACACATTTCACAAGGGACCTCACCCAAATAGAGAACTGTAAAGAAGCTCAAAGCCGTTGGTTTTGAAATCGTGCCGTTTCACTAGTCTGCGGTAAATATTTCCTGAGGTCACTTCCTTCCTGCCCAGATCTCAGTCCACAATTTCTGCAGGACACTGAAGGCTTAACCGCCAGAGACTTTAGAAAAAAATCTGTAATGCCTACTAAAGAGGCGGCGTTGTATTACCATTCAGGACCGCAGCTGGATCAATACAAGTGCTCCTAAATGGCCTTTAGGTGTATCGAACGAAAATGTTTTACATTTCACTAATTGATTGGACAAATTGAATGGTGTAGTAAATCACAACAAAATACACACGTTTATTATTCTTATCTATTCTTATCTCTTGCCCACTGATAACAAGCTAATACAGCTCATCCACAGCAGATACTGGGTTAATATGTAATCAAATATCAGTGAAGAATTTCCTACTTCAGATTTCGTCTTGCCCAGCCAAAGTAATCACATACACTACTGTTCAGAAGATGGTGGTCAGTAGGATGTTTTTTAACGATGGGCCATTAATGTTTTTATTAGGGCTGTGAAACGATTAATCGTGATTAATCGCATCCAAAATAAAAGTTTGTGTTTACATAATATGTGTGTGTAGTGTGTATGATTATTTTGTATATATAATACACACATATGCATGTATATATTTAAGAAAAATGTGTTATTAATATATAAAATTTATATTTATGTATAATATTAATTTATAATTTTGTATAAATATATATAAAGTATCTATATACAAATATTTCTTAAATGTATACATGCATGTGTGTGTATTTATATATACAAAATAATTATACACACTACACACACATATTTTATGGGTAACACTTCCTTTTACAGTACAGTACTTACAGTGTACTTACCTAGAAAGTACTGGCTAATATAAGGTAAGTACATGGAACAGGGGTAGGTTCAGGGTTAGTACTAGTTATTGCCCAGTAATTGTAGTTACTAAAATAAGTACATAGTATTTACATGGGTAACTGTACTGTAAAAGGAAGCGTTACCATATTATGTAAACACAAACTTTTATTTTGGATGCGATTAATCGCGATTAATCATTTCACAGCCCTAGTTTTGATTCAACAAGGATGCTTTTAACCAATAAAAGGTTACATTAAAGACATATATACAATATACACATTATTTTTAAAATGCATTTCCTCGCATAATGTAGTATTTACATTAAAAACCTCCAAGATAGCCCTAAATCCATAAACATTGGAAAATGAAGGCATAACGATTAGTTTTAGATTGTACTGCAGACTAGATTCATTTTAAAAAGTTGACAAGCCTAAAAACAGTATGTGGGTCAAATGTAAATGACCCAAAAAATAAAGGATGCAATCAAATCTCACTCAGTGTTTGATCAGAACAAGGCTCACTTTAACACACTATAAAACAAGTTTCAACTTAAAGTGTTTGTGCGCCCTTAAAATTTCATTTTAGTCAACTTGAAGTGTTAAAGCTACACTGTGTAACTCTTTTAGTTTATTCTTAAGCTAAAAACACTTAGTTCTTTCAAAAATATATGAGCTCATTAATGTATATTTACTTCATTCAAGTAATAAAGTATTCTCGTGAGTGTATAATATGCCATTGAAAACACATACGGGTGAGGGGTTCTAATGTCGGTCGCCATGTTGCCCCTCCATCTTGAATGTACATTAGCCAAAGAGGGACATACCCGTTAATTCAAGCTTTGCCTTTCGCGTTTACGTTTGAGTTAACACTCATGGACGAGGTCGAACTGGAAGCCATGTTAATCTTGGACTACATTGCCCACCGTAGGAGTTAAAACGAATTCAGAAACTAATATTCACTGGATGGTCATATACCTTTTCACCGCTAGATGGGGTTAGAAATCACACAGTGGTGTAGCTTTAAGTTGACTAAATTTAATTTTAAAGCAGAATGAACATTTAGTTTATTAACTCTTTCTCCGCCATTTCCGGTAAAGGGTGCTTCTACACATCGTCTGAAAGAGTACTGAATCTCCTGTTTAAAACACAGACGAATAAGAAACAGAAACAAGCGATATCAAGCATGCATATGTAATATAATGCGATCATCAACATTAAACAGCATTTAAATCAAAACTGCCTTATGTTACTGAATGAAATGTTGACCCAGGACGAGGTACAGGACTGTGAAGCTTTGGGGGGTTGATGGACTCTAATCTACTCTGTATGTTTTGATCATCATATTCTGTATCCGATGTGATCTGGATGTCAGCTTTTTGCTAAAAATCTTTAAGTATTTAATAAAAAAGCATTGCATGAAGCTAGAAAACAACGCTTTTGTTTGTTTAAAAGCAGTGGGTCTGTTCTTTCTTTTGACAGACGAGTGAATGTTCAGATATTCATACAACAGATATTTACACTTTTGTGAAAAAACGCTGGTGGGGAAAGTTAAACTGAAAAAAAAATTATTAGAGTGCATAACATGTTGGTTTGAACCAATATATGTTGTTTCAATGAATCTCAGCCTGCCACTTTCTTCCTAATGTGTCCAGCCACATCATACGATCCTTTCTGTAAACAGGCCACTCAGTATAAAAACTTCCCGCTGGCCATGTGCTGCTTTGTTTGCTGCATAACACCAGTGCCAAGTTCCACAGCTGCATGCACCCCAGAGTCTGACACTGTATGGCAGCAAATACTGGGTTCTTTCCAGACTTGCAGGGCATAATCTGCATCAGATTATGAGTCTCTTAAAGGCGTCATATAATGGTAAAAAAGTCTCTTAGAGGCGTCATATAATGGTAGCTACACGCACTTTTACAAGTTGATGGTTTGATTGTACTAAAACATGTGTTGGCAGTCCATGTACAAAACCATCATATAATGATAAAAATCCATCCTGTGTGAACGAAGATGAACGAAGGTCTTACAGGGTTGGAACAACATGAGGGTGAGTAAATACTTACAGAATTTTCATTTTTAGGTGAACTAACCCTTTAAAATACTAATGAGAATTCTTTCTAAAAGTATATTACAAAGTTTTCATTTACACCCTAAACATTCATATTAACTTGTACAAAAATGGCATTATATGACCCCTTTAAAATCATTTAGTGAAGTGCATGGGTTATTTTGACGCACTTGCCTTAAGGGCAAGCCGCCAATCTAGAACTAATGAATGCTGGTTTAATTGTAGGGGTCAGGTGCATTATTCCAGAAGGCGAGACAAGACGTTATGCAGTGTGATTTCCTTCCAAGAGCCACTCAGCACTTCTCTGACTAAGGACCGAAAGCTGCCTCTGCAGTGACTCTGGCATTAAACAGCGTCCAACTGTCAGGGAGCAAAGCTTAAAAGAAAGTTCAGGGACTGTGGGCAAAAGAAATCAGTCCCTATAGGGAGGTTGGCATTTTCTAACCCTGCAAGCTGATCTCTCACTAGGCTTGCAGTGGTAGTCGTTGATACCTGTGTTACATGGAGTTCAGCTGTACAGCGATTACATTACTTGCCCAATACTGTCGTTTTGCTTTTTTATAGAAATAAAGAAAACGTTAAAGGGGTCATGAACTGGCTTTTTAAATTTAATTATATTGTTGTCTGAGGTCAACTTATGACGTTCGCTTGGTTTTTGTATTCAAAAACATCACACTGAATAAGTAATAGGCTATTTTGTACCCTAGTTTTGAGTCTACCTGAAAAACGGTTGGTTTTTGTGGGCGTCTCGCACTGAACACTTGGAAGTAAACGCCCACTGCTGTGAGTGGATAAAAGTTTTGCATATTATAATGAGTTTGAACTCACCCTATCGATGCGTGTGGGGGAATTGTTTTGAAAACGTTCAATGTTGTAAAATGGCGACCGGAATGATTCGCACATACATGTTCGACTCAGAGTCCGTGTGATGCACAATTCCTGTCAGATCCAATATAGACGGCACAGCACCGTTCTTTAACTCTTAATCGGTCTGCAAATCCATTCTTGTTTACAAAACAATTCTCAGTGAAATGAAGCGAACAGGCGACAATGTTTTACCCTCATCAGCTAGAACGTCATTAAAAATAAAGTTTATCCATGCAGTCCTATTGGAATCCAGAGGAAGCTTATGCAGCGACTGTCTTCTTCCACAACCAGGCACTGCACAATATTTTTGGCTCGGTGGCTCGATCAGGTTTGTCATCACAAGGTAGGAATCTATGTTATTTAGCTATGTGTGTAATGCGTGAATCGGTGGGCGGGGCTAAACCGGCCGTGTTGAAGTAGGCGTTGATCTTCTTCTGCGGGGTGGTGTTTTATCCTCTATGACGTCATAGTTCCCCACTTTGAAAAACGAGTCGTTTGCAGAGCCTGGTGTCAATAAACGCTTTTATTGGACTAACAAGGACATTTTTTAATAGAGCCAGAACTCGATATATTGGCAGGCCGATATTATCGGCCGATATTTGGCATTTTCCAAACTATCGGTATCGGCAGTTATAATGGCCGATAAATGGATATTTAAAAAAACAAAAAAAAAAACAGACAAAACACGCTTGAACCATGTCATGAGTGTTGGAGTTGTATAGTTTGTCCACCAGAGGGCACTCTACACCATCCCTGTTGGCAACACTCGTTAAGTTGGTCATGAGACATACATTGCTTGAATAACAATTTAAAGAACATCCCCATCAGTTCTCTTAACTCAAATAAGCATGAGAAAATTTGTGACTATCATGTCCAGTTTTGGTGCTGTTAAATAAGCCGAGAGTGAAGCGTATTAAGCTAGTAATAGTTACGTTACGTTGTTACAGTGTAGTTGGCTGACTGTCCTTTTAACTTTTGACAATGTGACTAAAGTATTTCTTTAATAGCACGTGACCGTAATAGCAATAAGACGTATCATCTCTCCTTGGCCTGTTATATTGAACATGTATGTTTTACAATTTGCAGAATGACGTAATCCATAGCTAAATTATGCCTCATCATAGACTAGCTAACCACAAAGCTAGCTAATGCCACTATCATCAGTCTGTTCTGTTGTGACAATAAAAGAAACAAGGTTCTTTTTAAAATGCATTATCATATTATTTTAGTTAAAACTCAATGTTAATGTTTTGTTCCGCGTTTCTGACAAAAAAATATCGTCCGATATATCGGATTTTAAAGCCCAAAAATATTTGTATCGGTATCGGCCTTCAAAATCCTTTATCGGTCG
The DNA here is from genome assembly GCA_030378365.1 of Hybognathus amarus. NCBI lineage: Eukaryota > Metazoa > Chordata > Actinopteri > Cypriniformes > Leuciscidae > Hybognathus > Hybognathus amarus. The sequence goes on from JAQIUQ010006314.1 coordinate 189,974, forward strand.
GGCTCTATTTTTCCATATAACTCTGATTGTATTCGCCTGAAAGAAGAACGTCATATACACCAAGGATGGCTTTAGTGTGAATAAATCATGGGCTGATTTTCATTTTTGTGTGAACTATCTAGGGCTGCATGATTAATTGCAACGAAACCACAATGTGATTTGCAATTATTTTATTTGTAGTGTGGCTGATCGGTGGTAAATACTGTTTCATCTGAATGCCAGAGGGCACTCTTACGCAGACACGCTAAATGTGCCCCGTCGCAGAAGTACAACAAACATAATTCCAAGAAATGCCTATCGGGCATCACCGCTGTAGCTAAACATAAGATTCAAACGCTTTGATTGTTGATTAAACAAACACACGACAGCCTTATTCTGTGTAAGAAGCCACATCATCACACAGAAGGATGCTCAACTGTCGTTATGGATTGAGTTTGGACTAAAGCATCTTATTAAATGTTGTCTTTTTTGGACAGGAGGATCATAAATGATTCTCTTTGTTTGAAAAGATGTTTGACGTGTGTTGTTTTTCAAATGCACAGTATAAGTGACTCAAACTCAGTGCGTTCAGATGGATCAGTCAGTGTTTAAGAGCCATTTATCATTGACAAGCTGCACATAAAAACAAAAGCAGCCTTTGCGATTTCAAAATAGCGATTAAGCCATCTTGATTTAAAGTGGGATTACACGGAAATTGCAACAGCCCTACAACTATCCCATAAGAACCCATTCAACTGTGCTCAAAATGCTAGAGGTCACGTTTTTAAGTAACAAAGTCAGTACTTTGACAACTCTACTCTGCTCCATAAAGTACGAGCTGCAAGTCACAGCACAGTCAGATTTCACTTATCACATGATGATAATAAGGAGAGATTATGGACAGGATGAATCTTGTAAAACGGCCACTCCCTATACACAGAATATGCGTGATCGTGAATTCAAGAATGCAAATCAAACCAACTTTTTCCAAATTCCATATGGAAACATCTAACATGAGAATGTCCCTTTCATGTACACCAGATGCAAATTGATCCTAGATCCCACATCCTCACTTTGAATAATTAATGTGTCACATGGGCACCTGAGGAACTGAACTACTGTAACAAGTAAGAGGTATGTAAACAAATACCATCAACAGAATGAATATGGTCAGGAGTGCTTTAGCATTAAGCTTTCCATTAAGAGCTTAACCAAAAGTACTCAAAGCTAATGGGATCGAATATCGCGTGCATAGTAAAACATTACACCAATGGACCTCAGTACTGAAGTACAGATTCAAAGATACAGTGACGGTAAATAAATTGGTGTTGTCACAAGACTGCACTGCCTTTGCATCTTGTGATCCTTATTAAAACCACACAGTGGGATGTTCATCCATTCCTCACGAAACAGCATACTACAGAAAAGAAGTATGCAATGAAAAATCAGGGAGAAATTGTTCAAATAAGCCCCGCCATCCGAAACGAAACAAATCTGTTAAGAGAACAAATCACTCATTTACTTCCAAGAACTCATATTTTCCTCTTACTCCCTGTTTTGAAGCGCATGACTGCTTTCTCTCTCTTCAAAAACTATGGAACAAGAAATTAACAAGCGAGTATGGGAATGAGCTGTTCGTTGGTTGGACTTGTTGAACGAAAACACCTTTATTGAACAAGTCAGTGTTTTGAATCTGATTCAGAGTGACTGGCTGCATCTGAAAACCTACTTCCCTAATAGTAGGTGAAAACAGTACGTGACAAAAGAAGTAGGCCTATGTCCCGAATTCACAGAGCTCATAAACCTGGTAAAAAGTACCCAGATGACCTACTACTTCCCAGTGAGATTCTGAGGCCAAAGGAGATGAGTTGTGAATGGCAGTGAAGCAAACAAAACTGCTGGCGAATGTAGTATGTCCAAATTACATTCATACTACAGTACTCAGGGGTGTAACGGTACATGTATTCGTATTGAACCGTTACGAGTTCGAGGCTTACGGTTCGAGTACGCATACAAACCGAACGGTTGCTTGGATCATTTTTCCTGCCGGCAAAATTCGCACTGGCGCGGACAACACAACGTTGCGCGACATCAAATGGCAAGCGTAATGAAAGCAGAACGAAACTGCACTACTCATTATGTGCTTCACAGATCGTTTATCAGTTCGGACCAGCAACATCTGTGCAGCGTGAGCCGATCTCGATCAAGCAACGCTGTTAGTACACCGCGCTAAGAGATCTGGTAAAGAAAACATTTGAATTCACCACTGAGGTAATAACATCGCTGCGAGATCTAGTGAGATGCATTCACATTTCTCCGTTATTAACCGTAGATCTATTAGATCAAAAAGCGCTGTCGTGGAAACCAGGAGAAATATTGTGCCGTGAATGAACTAGTAATACTTTACGTTCACAGACCAGCAACATTCACCATGGATTTAATATAGTAACACTAACTGGAACCAGTTTGGCTGGAATGGTGAAATGCTTTCAAGTACTTCACACATCTTTTTCCAGCACTTCAAAATTCAAATATTATATAAATAAATATATATTTAAATGTTATTTTTAATGTGATGACCAAAACATTATTTGTTCATCCTTCAAAGATGACCCCCATTTATAAACCTGAAAGTTTCAAGATCTAGGAAAACACACTTATTTAAAAATATTTTTCTTTAAACAAATAATAAATTTCTTGGCATTTCTTCTTGCTGCTGTCGAAAACGCACCGAACCGTGACTTGAAAACCGAGGTACGTACTGAACTGTGATTTTTGCGTACCGTTACACCACTATACAGTACTAGTCAACATTTGAAGTACAACAAAAAAAATTATAAAAATAGAACATACTGAAAAGGGTATAAATTTAAGTCATTCATTTTTATCACGTGACAATCTCCATCACATCAAAAATAGGCAGAATAATTACATGTAGAGTTAATAAAGGGCATGGAAAGGATGCTTTAATACTGTTTTTGGTGTCGCTTGTTATGAAATAATGTTATGTTTTAACAAATCAGTTGAGTAAATGACTCAATGGCTCGTTCAAAAAGCAAAAAGGCACACTTTTGTCGCCACCTACAGACATAACCATAGACAACGCCATAACGTGCAGAAAGAGTGAATGAATCAGCTAAACAAATCTTTTGGAGAGCAAACGATTCAGAATCACTGAGTGGGATGAATCACGTTTTCACAATCATCATCACTACCGCGTTGAGCGCGAGCAAAAATGACATATATGCGTCACATTTAATAAGAAGCTCACGCGCCCCCTGAAATTAACATTTTTACCTCACTGGTCGCACAAACTGTAGTGTTTCCTTATTTATGCTTTAAAATTTTGGAAAGCATATGGGGAGATGACAGGCCTAACGTTAATTGCAGACAACAGGGGAATCCAATATATAACGTTAACGTTACATATTTTAAATAATGTACGTTATTTATAAAGAATACACACTGCAATACAAGTCTTATAAGTTTCAACAGACATTCACATATTTTTAAATATACCCACGAACTCTTCAAACGAAGAAAAAACTATTTATGGTCACCAATTTAAAATGGAAACAAAATGTATGTCTCGATAGAAATTGTGTATTAAAACAAAATACAGTTTAAGCATTACTTTCCAGCTGTGCGTCTTTGAGGGAGGATTTTCTACACACCGGCGCGGCGCTAAAAACCGCGCATGCGAAAGTGTGCTAACGGCTAGCATTCACTCTCTAAAAACGTGCAAACTCATTTTTGTGCTTAGGAAAAACAAGGGATTTAACTGTGAAAAACACGTGCGCTTACCTGTGATGTTTAATATTTCCCCGCACAATTTTTGCGCGTTGATCCGAGGGCTCTAGTGCTCTATCCAGCTGTGATGGGAAACGCAGTGATGTAGCTTAGCTTCGCTGAGAGGAACTGACTGTGATGATCATGACGGGTTGCCAGATTATGCGTTTCAGAGAAGAACAGACGTCATAACCCACCACGCGTCAGGAATAACGTCCATTCGTTATGATTCTATGCAAAATTATTTGTATCACGATTCATATTTGGTGTATATTCGCTGGTGAGAATTTGACTGGTTCTGGGGAGAACTCAGGAGTAGGATTGTATTAGGATATTTTCCATAATAATAGTGCTGTACTGTAAAATCCTATTGCTAAGCATTTATAGGCGTATAATCCTTAAACATGGCCACCGCTGTAGGCATCAAAATTTGTAGCTCGACAACTTGAAAACCCGGTATGACAGTTTAGTTTACAGGCTAATCTACATATTACCCACAAGCAGCTAAACATATTCTAGTCTGCAATATTTGCAAACTAACGTCAAAAAACAGCTCGCCACTTCCCGAAAAATAACCAAAGTGATTCTGATTGATAGTTTTCTTGTCAGTTTGAACCATGTTCAAGTGACTTAAGAACAAAATGAATCATCATCATTCAGTGTAACGTAACTTAAGCTTTTCAGTAACTTAGAATCCAGTGAGCAAATCGTTACTGGCAAATACTGAGACGAGGGGTTTTGAGTTGAGTTCACAACAGAAAAATAATGTCAGGAGTCTCCATAAAACAAGGAATTTCTGGTTTTTCTGGCTTCTCTGAACTGCTGTCCTGTGGTTAACTGTGGTTGCCAGGTAACATGGCTCAAAAGAATCCCCTTAGATATCACTGAACAAAAGAGCATTATATTTTACCTCGAAAACTGCTGGCTGTTTGGTTCGAAAAGCGTATGCATTCATATCTTTCTCTCTTCCTGTTGGCTAGCTTCTTTTTGGAGTGACTTTTTGTGGCCATGTTTGACAAAGTAAATTTGTTTAAGATTGTTTTTGCAAGATGAATTGCTTAAAGGAGTAGTTCACTTTTTAAAAAACTTTTTCTGATAATTTACTCATCCCCAAGTCATCCAAAATATCCATGTCATTCTTTCTTCAGTTGAAAAGAAAGTAAGGTTTTTGATGAAAACATTCCAGGATTTTTCTCCATATAACGGACTTCAATGGGAACCAAACAGTTCAAGGTCCAGACAGTTTCAGTGCAAACTGTTTAAAGGGCTTTAAAGGATTTCAGACGATGAATAAGGGTCTTATCAAGTGAAACGATCAAAAGAATAACATAGTTTAAGTTTTATAAGCTCAAATGGTTTCGCTGCTCTGTTCTGTGATGCGCGTTCGTGACTCTCCTATTCGAACTTCGTTCATCAAAATGAACAAATCTTTTCCTGAGTCAACTCATTCATTTAGTTCGTTGAATGAACCAAATGACACGAAAAAAGATTTGTTCATTTTGATAAGACGAGTTCGAACAGGAGAGTCACGAACGTGCATCAGCAGAACAGAGCAAGCGACCATTTGAGCTTATAAAACTTAAACTTTGTTAATTATTTATTAAATGAGCGATCAGTTTCGCTTGATAAGAACCATATTCATCGTCTGGAATCGTTTAAAGCCCTTTGAACAGTTTGCACTGAAACTGTCTTTTGGACCTTGAACAGTTTGGTCCCATTGAAGTCCATTATATGAAGAAAAATCCTGGAAGGTTTTCATCAAAAACCTTAATATCTTTTCGACTGAAGAAAGAATGACATGGATATCTTGGATGACATGGGGGTGAGTAAATTACCACCAATTTTTTTTTAAAGTGAACTACTCCTTTAACTGCTTTTAACATTTGTTCTCTGCAGACAAAAGCACAAATATGTTGACAATTTTAAAGCCCTTGTTTGGTCCAGTGTCGTCGGTGCCAGTGGTGAGCTTCCTACCATCATCTTGCAAGTTGCAACAATTGTCTTTTGTGTCAAGAAGAGCTCCCCTACTGTTTACTAGACCTCTGGTTTGTGTAAATTCTCTGACACATGCGCATTGCTGTCTGCATCTAAGACATGAATTCACAATTCTTTCATTTAATGTCTAATGCAAGAAATTGCACTAAATGTGGCATTTATCACAAATATGAAAATAATAACATACTGTAAAGTTTCTCTAATTCGTGGTAAGTGCATTAATAATCGGCAGACTTACACATTAACAGAATACAGCAAATAATGTCCATTTCCCTTCATAAATGACTAGAATGGGTGAGCCTATCCTCTTTATTAATTTACAGAATCTAAAGAATCTATTTACAAAATATGAAGTAAAAAGTAGTCTAGTAACTTAAATTCGGTTAATAATTCTTTACTTGTTACATACAGTATGTGAGTACACAATTTTAAGCCTCAATCCAACAACTTCCAATAAACCTTTAGAATAAAAGGTCAATCTGGTCATTGAGGGAAGCATTGTCAGGAGCTTTTCTCTTTAGGCTGAATCACAAACTGTAAAACGTTTTTCTGCGAATGCTCCTTGTACCTTTAGAAAACTAATTAATTAGACACACATATGCACACAATAAGTTGGATTTAGATCCTTAACATTCGTAGACTGTTAAACTATCCTTGGGTCTAGGTTTAAAATTTGGGTAACAAAGCCACTCACAATGCAATTTTCTGTTCAACATGCCTGGTTCCTGTGTAAAGTTAATGAGTAACCACCCCAAAAGTCCACCCCTCTATCACCCCTATAAATACCCCAATTTCGTCTTTGACAGCAGAGGACACAGAATGTCTGAATTATCCTACAGGACCTTTGTTGGCTTTCTCAGCTTGTTGGGTTGTCTCGAAATGACCTATGCTGTTCATCTCAGTGGTAAGAAAATGTTTAATTCAATTGTATGTGAGCTAGCCACAAACAAATGACAAACATTTGTCCTGTCACTTGATATGCAGAAGCAAAGTGCGGATCTACTAAGTCAAGAGGCGTACTTGACCGTTCGTTGAGAATAGTTGGAGGTTCAGAGGCTAGACGAGGTTCCCATCCGTGGCTGGCACGTAACTGTTCATCTTTACAAATCGCATGATACTTAATTTTATTTCCAAAAGGCATGCTGTAGATAGATCAGTGTGCAAAAATCTATTTCACAATCATCTACAGGTGTCTCTTAGGATCAGAGGATCGCATTTCTGCGCTGCAGCCATCTTGACAGACCACTGGCTTTTGACTGCTGCTCACTGCTTTGCAAGTGTATCCACGTAGGTCCACTCATTTACCCATGACTAATCATAACTTTTGACCCTGTCAACACCTAAATGACCTACTTTTGAATATAACTGCTTGCCCTAGGGAATTCCTTCACACTGTTGAGACTGTAGCAGGTGAATTCAACCAAAGAAAAGTTGACAGAGGGGAGCAGAACTTCCACATAAAGACTGTAATGATCCATGAAAAATATCAACGCACCTCTCCTATGAGCTACGACATCGCCTTGCTTGAGATCAATGGACGCATTCACTTTGGCAAGTCGGTTTATGAGGCTAACTTATGCAATCTATCAGCTATAGAATCAGAGATGAACAAATATGTTTTCTTGACAGATGATTTCATTAAACCTGTTTGTCTGCCTCATTCTGGTGAGAGGTTTCCACCCAAGACCATGTGTGTTGTTGGTGGATGGGGTCGTATTACTGAGAGTGAGAAGCCACTTGAATATTACAATTGGGAGAAATATATCAAATATCTCATTACTGTAATTAAAGGGTTAGTTAACCCAAAAATGAAAATTCTGTCAGTATTTACTCACACTCATGTTGTTCCAACCCCGTAAGACAAATTCAAATATTTTTGATGAAATCTGAGAGCTGGATCACTCCTACATACTAGTCCATATGCTTTTTGAGGAATTGAAACTTGCCGGCCTGGAAAAGTTATTAAAGACATCGTTAAAATAGTCCAAGTGACTACAGTGGCTCAATCTTAACTTTATCAAACGACGAGAAAACGTTTTGTGGGCAAAAACAAACAAAAATTATGACTTTATTTCAAGTATTTACTTCTCTATGCGCCTCTAGTCAGTTCAGCGTAGTGTGATAGCGTAGAGCTACGTCACACGTAGGCCCACTATTGGCCGACGCTGGTCATGTGTGTGATGCGTGTGACGTACAGTAACAGAAGTTTACGCTATTAAACTAGTAACCTGACTCGAGGCAGAGAGAGAAGTAAATGAATAGTTGAAATAAAGTCATTATTTTTTTTTTTTTTTTTTTGTGCACAAAAACTGTTCTCGTCGTTTGATAAAGTTAAGATTGAGCCACTGAAGTCACTTGGACTATTTTAACGATGTCTTTAATAACTTTTCGAGGCCGGCAAGTTTCAATTCCTCAAGAAGCCTATGGACTAGTATGGAGGAGTGATTCAAAAATACCTTAATTTGTGTTCTGAAGATGAACGAAGGTCTTACAGGGATGGAACAACATGAGGGTGACTGAATTTTCCCTTTTGGGTGAACTAACCCTTTGAGGTATTAAAAAAATGATATCCTCTCTTTAGGAGGGCCACTTCCATCGGTTCTTCAAGAGGTCCATCTGGACCTGTTAAAGCCAAGCAAGTGCAAACATGTCCTGCAAACTGTTAGACCTGAGCAGAAGACCTTCACAGTCCTGTGTGCTGGCCCAGAGAGAGGTCGGAGAGATGCCTGTCAAGTAAGTTGACACCAAATTTCATTCCCTAACATTGACATTGATTCTCTAATGTCCTGAATATCACACCTACTGCATATGGGACGACTCTGGTTCAGGTCGGCAGAGATGGTTTAAGCGCTTGCAGAGATGTATAAAGTATTAGAAAACTGGACTTGAGTAAAAGTACAAGTGCTCTATCAAAAAAGTGGCTTGAGTAGAAGTTGAAGTGCTCTTTAAGCACCACACTTAAGTAGAAGTACTAAAGTATTCAACACTTTTTTGTACTTAAGTATTGCAAGTAGTTTATTTTAAAGGGATACTCCACTTTTTTGGAAATAGGCTCATTTTACAACTCCCCAGAGTTAAACAGTTGAGTTTCACCATTTTCAAATCCATTCAGACGATTTTCTGATATTTAGAAGAATATTGGTAACCAGACAGTTTCTGGTCTCATTGACTTCCATAGTAGGAAAAAAAATATACTATGGAAGTCAATGAGACCAGAAACTGTCTGGTTACCAATATTCTTCTAAATATCAGAAAATCAGCTGAATACCTTAAAAAATGGTAAAACCCAACTGTTTAACTCTGGGGGAGTTGTAAAATGAGCTTATTTCCAAAAAAAGTGGAGTATCCCTTTAAAATTCACTACTTAAGTACTAAAAGTAACAGTCCAAGTATTGTGTCATGTAATTATTAAAGAAAGCAGTCAAAAGTTTGAACTAGCAATCAAATAAGGCGCTTTGGCGGGATCCAAATTTGCTTTGGCGGCCACCAAAAAAATGTCATTGCAGGACAACCCCTGTATTAGTAGTCAATGTGTGTGTCAATCAATACCATTTCCCTATAAAACTGGCGTGCGATTTTAGGCAGCATGAAAGCCAACTAAATTTTTTATATTTGTAACGAGTAACTAGCAGAACATTAAAAAAATATTGAAGTAAAAGTATTAAATTCATCGAAAATATCTACTGTAAAAGTAGAAGTATGAGAAAAAACAATACTCTAGTAGAGTACAGACACAGCATTTTAGTACTTAAGTACAGTACTTAAGTAGTTCTACTTCGTTACTATACAGTACATCTCTGAGCGCCTGCAAGTTGCAACTCTCTGTTTTGAGTACCTATCTGTTCTCCTGTGCTCCAGGGGGATTCTGGGGGTCCTCTCCTCTGCCCTAGAGAAGATGGAAGCTGGGTGGCTGTGGGGGTCACGTCATGGGGTAAGGGCTGCGGTCGAAGCTGGAACGACAACAATATCAAACCATCATCCAAAAGAGGCTCACCTGGAGTGTTCACTGATGTCTTAATGTTTCTATCATGGATCAAGTCAAATCTTAGGAAAGGTTAGTATTGTTGTCAAGTTGGTCCTAGGCTAATATCTGACATTCAATCACCATTTGCTCTCGAGCAAGAAACCTTACCAAGGGACGGACTGGCCATCCGGAGCACCTGGAGTTTTCCCAGTGGGCCGCTATACAATGTGGGCTGGCTAACCCCAAGTTTCAATAAGTAAGTGTACTGCAAGACCCTTTAAATAAATGATTACTTGCTTACAGAACTCAGTGTAGGTGTGGAAAGGTCCCTGTGCAGTGTACCAGATGGAGTTGTAACTGGAAATGAAGGCATTATCAGAAATCCAGCTCATTCAGGGCAAAGCTACAACCACAATGAGTGAGTTACATCTGAAGTATTGAACATATTTGCAACCAAAAGGTAAAAACTGAAACTTTCATAGCAATTTTTTTTGGTGTAGAATGTGTTCGTGGTCCATTGGAGTTGCCATCGGTGAACGTATTCTTCTGGAGTTCTTGGAGTTTGACTTGGAGAATGACACACAGTGCCAAAGTGATCATCTGACGGTGTATGTGGATGAAGACAGGCGAATAGGTGATGGGGGAAGCGTTTACAGAAACTATAACTTTGCTATTCTTTTACTTTCTGCAATGGTTGCATGTTTTCACCGTATGACCTTGCTTACCAGGGCGGTTCTGTGGCGGTCAACCACCCTCTCCAATTCTTATCGGTGGTTCCCATAGTGTCACAGTACAGTTTGTATCAGATGTAAGCAACACAGGTGCAGGATTTGCCATCCAGATAAGTGGTGTGGGCGAGGATTTCGGTTTTGGTGAGTTTTATCTGTCTGACTGGTTTCTCCTGCTCTAAAAAAAGTCAACAATGTTCCTTGAAAGGGACAAAACAATGTTTGAAGAAAGTGTATGCTCAAGCCTGTTTGGAATGAGGCGTGCAATTGTAACCCTAGCCGATCACCATACAGTACATACATTGCGTGGATGCATGGAATAGCATGCTTGCATACTGTGTGCATGATTAGCATGCTTGCTTGTACATGCATGATGATGTTGTTCATCAAGCATCGTCTCACTTGTATCCAAGGTTCTGTTATTTAAAAAAAGGTTCATCCTAATTGTGCTCTCCTTAGAAGTACAGGTTGTGCCCAAATGATCTGTCGGTTCCACGACCTGGTCTGCAAAGTGTGTTAATTTCCCCAGTCAGGTTAAGAGGCATGCTAACATTCCCCAGTAGAATTGTGTTTTCACACTGCAGACGCTCAGATAGGCTCCTCGGAGAGCAGAGAGCTTATCTCAATAGGACCGTTACTATAGTTACATGTCTGCCATCTACCAGTGGCAAGTTCAGAGAAGGTAAGAGCCAGGTTCAAATCACCACCCTGCTCCCGTCGGTATGACCCTTGCCGTACAGAAATGTGACACCATGCTGCAATGCCATTGGCTGGGCTCCATTCTACCAGTTTCTCCCTTTGTGTTTGTGCAGGAGCTGAATGTGGAACAGAGGTGCTGTTAGAGCCCAAGGGGGCTGTGCGAAGCCCCGCCTACCCAAATGCCTACATGAACAACAGCCTTTGCCACTGGGTCATCTATGCCCCAGAAGGCCACATAGTCAAGGTAAAAACAATCCTGTAGCCCTATTGTTGGCCCAGTCAGCACCTGGTGTCCCCTCTGTCCAGTCATGACCTTTCTGTCCGGTCATGAATGCATGCATGCATTGAGATTGGAGGCTCTGATCAGTTTCACTGCAAAAGAGAATGTGATACTCAATTAGACTCCAAAGAGCGACGTTAGGACGTCACTGGCAGTCATGTAACACTGGTTGTTACCTGCTGTTTACAAAATGCTGTAGATTATTTCAAATTAAGAACCTTTCATACGTTTTTTAGCCTAAATATTTTAGGTATTTACAGAAACACCTATCTGGGCCATTGTGTGTTCATGATCATCTCACTCTGCTTCTGTTATATGCTAACATGCTAATCTTTATGTGCCTTAAAGCTTGACTTTGATGACTTTGACCTTGAAGAGTCAGAAAACTGCCGATATGATTCACTCACAGTGTTCGGAGACATCGATGGCATGGATGAAATAGGTAAAGTACAAAAAATGATTACAATGGAAGTATTTGATCTTTTAAAATTGAACAGAACTATACACTACCGTTCTAACGTTTACCGTACATTTTTAAAATGTTTTAAAGCTACACTGTGTGATTTTTACCCCCCATCTAGTGGTGAAAAGGTATATGACCATCCAGTGAATATTAGTTTCTGTTCCTCTCAATTCTGATTTCGTTTTAACTCCTACGGTGGCCAGTGTAGTCCAAGATTAACATGGCTTCCAGTTCCGACCTCGTCCATGAGTGTTAACTCAAACGTAAACGCGAAAGGCAAAGCTTGAATTAACGGGTATGTCCCTCTTTGGCTAATGTACTTTCAAGATGGAGGGGCGACATTAGAAACCCTTACCCGTATGTATTTTCAATGGCATATTATACACTCACGAGAATACTTTATTACTCGAACGAAGTAAATATACATTAATGAGCACATATATTTTTGAAAGAACTAAGTGTTTTTAGCTAGAGAATAAACTATAAGAGTTACACAGTGTAGCTTTAAAATAGCTTGTATTGCTCACTAAGGCTCCATTCATTTAATTAAAAAACACTAATACAGTAATATTATGATTTTTTTATTTTTATTTGAATATACTACATTTATGGTAACACTTTAGTTTAGGGTTTAATTCTCACTATTAACTAATTGTTCATTCACGTGCATATTACTATAGGATATTGACTGTTTTTTAGTACTTAAAGCACATATTAATGCCTTATTCTGGATTAATCCTTAATCCTACCTAAACTTAACAACTTCCTCACTAACTATTAATAAGCAGTAATTAGTTTATTTAATTAGTATATCGAGTTTATTGAGGCAAAAGTCATAGTTAATACTAGTTAATATTGGACCCTAAACTAAAGTGTGACCACATATCTTATTTTTCAATGTTGAAAAACAATTTGCTGTTTAATATTTCTCTGGAAACTGATATTTTTTTAGGATTCTTTGATTTAGAAAAAAACATTAAAAGATGTCTTTACTGACACTTTTGATTAATTTAATGCATCCTTACTAAATAAAATTATTAATGTCTTTCAAAAAAAAAAACTTAAACTTTTGAATGCCTGTGTATATTTAAAAATAAAACTAATTTGATTTATTTTATCTTTAATAATGTAAACATTAGAGTTGACAGTTTAATGTTACATGCACTGTGTGTGTTACAGTGTCACACTCTTATCAGTTACACAGGAACATTTTGCACTGCAGTATTATGGGAAATGTAGTTTTCAAATGCTCTGCTATTATAATTTTTGTGTTTTAAGTGGTTGTATGTGGCAGGAGCGTACCTCCAGCTGTTCTCAGCTACGGTTCCATAATGCATCTGCGGTTTAGCACAGATAACACCATCTCCGCCCGCGGCTTCACCGCCACTCTTTCTTTTATCAACGAAAAGGTGAGAGTCAATATTTAGCAGAAAACACTCACTGCAGGTGTTTAAATGTCATGCAACCAAACCTTGTCCAGACATGCGTCGCGTGTGCAAATAGTATGCCACAGTATAAACACACTAGCTAACTAACTACTATTTATACTACTTCAAAAGGTCAACAGTGAAGTTGAATTTTTTTTGCAATCTATACATACAATTGAACAGAAAGTTTATTATATTATTTATAAGGCTATTACATAAGACATATGATAAACTATATATAAAACATCAAATGTAAGATTAAAATAAATCTCAAATTCATTTATCAATTTAGGTTTTCTATTGATTATTGATATGTATATAATATAGTATATGTATTTAATATTTAGTACATGACACAACAAAGGCACAACTGTTGATGCATCTCAACTTACTAAACCTTTCTTTGACACCACAGAGTTTGTAACCATAGACTTAAGCCGTGTGAAAAGATGACAAAACTGATAAGGCCTTGAATATTACATTTCCTCACAGATCTCCAAAAGACAGCATATCAAGATCAAGAGGAGGAAGCAGATTATGACAGCAGAGTTATTTCGCCACATTTGCAGGCTGGTTTGTTCTTTGTGTTCTCCACTTTAAAATAGGCTCTTTGTCTCAGAGGGCCTTTAGAATGTGTGGAATCCAGCTGGAGCCAAAAAATGTGTAAAATAAGGGAATATACACTTATTCAGAGTCACACATGAGAATGTATCTTTGAAAAGATTGTGTGGGTGTATTTGGTTTTACATCAAGTATTCATGCTTGCGTTCCACTGACTTCTCAGCTCCGTGTGGAATGCCTGATATCTTTTCTGGCTCTGGAATGGACGCCCTGAGGAGAGAAGAGGATGATGGGAAACTGCCATGGCTGTGGCACGTGAGCATTGGTCTGGGTGCAGGCCACGACTGCAGCGGGGCGATCATCCAGTCACAGTGGATCCTTACTGATGCACACTGTGTTTATGACCTGTGAGCAGCCAACATGCCAGAAGTGTTATAAAAGGCTGTATCTAATGGAGCCCCTAAGGGGACATGGTGATGAAAAAAAACAGTTAGGCGGGAAATATATGATATTTGCGTAAAACATTTGCGTTCTACAAAACGTTTGCACAGCGTTTCTTGGGGTTTTTCCTCCCATCTTATTAATTTTACCTTTACCATGCCCTTTAGGGTGCGGTCACATTACTAAAATTCCAGCAAATTTTCAGGCAAAAACCAGTTTATTGTCCATTGACTATTGTGTAGAGAAGATTTATGAAGCACCACTCTCACAGAAGTCACTTTCAAACCAAGAAGCTTTCAGTTGGTCAACGCTGCGAATTCGGGTGACCAACTTGAGCGAAATCTACGTGGGGAACTTTATTGCCCTCATGCGAAACTCCACATCTTCTCTTAAAGGACAATTCCGGCGCAAAATGAACCTTTGGTCTAATTACACATTGGTACCTAGTCGACCGTTCTCTAAAGATTTGTTTTCATGATAATCGGATGTAAAGAGTTTAATGTCTAAAAACGTATAATGCTACATATATAGGGCATTGAGTAATGGAAAATAAAAATCGCTAGTTAATACCACTAACAAGTAGAGCCAGACCGATATATCGGCATGCAGATATTATCGGCCGATATTAGACATTTTCGAAATTATCGAGTATCGGCAGTTATAATAGCCGATAAATGAATATTTCAAAAATAAAAAATAAAAACGGACAAAACACGCTTGAACCATGTTATTAGTGTTGGAGTTGTATGGTTTGTCCACCAGAGGGCACTCTACACCGTCCCTGTTGGCAACATACATTGCTTGAATAACAATTAAAAGAACATCCCCATCATCAGTCACGAAATTAATTAGTAATAATTACGTTACGTTGTTACAGTGTAGATCACTGACTGTCCTTTTAACTTTTGACATAGTGACTGAAGTATTTCTTTAATAGCGCGTGACAGTTATAGCAATGAGACTAATTATCTGTCATTGGCCTGTTATATTGAAAATGTATGTTTTACACTTTGCAGTATGACGTCATCCATTGCTAAATTATGGCTCATCATAGACTAGCTAATCACAAAGCTAGCTAATGCCACTATCATCAGTCTGTTCTTTTGTGACAATAAAAGAAACAAGTTTCTTTTAAAATGCATGATCATAATATTTTAAAACTCATAAATAACTACAAATAACTAATGTTAGGGAAATCTGATAATGTTTTGTTGCGCGTTTCGTGAAAAAAAATATCTGCCGATATATCGGCACATCGGATTTCAAAACCAAAAAATATTTGTATCGGTATCGGCCTTCAAAATCCTTTATCGGTCGGGCTCTACTAACAAGGCTCAAAATAGCCCCACACTAACACAGTAACATAATGAGGCTCCATACATGCAAAACAAAGCATTGAGAACTTTGTAAGTGTACAGACAGTTTAATAAGAAGATACTTTATAAAGACAGTTCACTTCACGTACACTGTAAAAAATAAACCGTAAATTTTACAGTAAAAAAACGGCAGCTGTGGTTCCCAGAACTTTACCGTTAAAAATACGGTAGGAACAGTAATAAACTGTATTTTATTTTCTGATAAAATGTGGATTTACCAACTTATTGACGTATTGATATCTGATTTAGACCATTATAATACACTGACAACCAAAAATCATCACAGCAGTAATGAGAGTTAAATGAGCAAGCTCATTACAAGTGATTGCTTGTAGAAAGCAACACTTATTTAAAGAAACTGCACAATGTCATTCACACAAACATTAAGCACCATCATGGTAACACACATAAAATAAAAAAAATGCAATAAACATTAATTTAACAACATTAAATGTAACATAAAACCCTAATGTACATAACTGATTAGAAAAAAACAATAAAACTATGAGGAACCATAGTTATTTCAACAAAAATACATAAAATGTGAAGTGTCACACAGGGAATTGTGGGAATGTCAATTAGTTTTTTTTCACTGTAAATTATACAACGATTTGTTCTTTTTCACTTTCAAAAACTGTAAATTTAACGGTATTTTACTGTCAAATTATATCACAGTTATTTACCGTGTATAGTACGGAAACTTTCTGTTTACCAATTAACAGTTTTGCACTGTAGCATTTTTACAGTATTTTACTGTTAAAATCACAGATATTTTTTACAGTGTACAGTGTACAGACAGGAGCCATCTTGGAAAACAGTCTCGACTAGTCAAACCACGAATGCTGTTCATACAGTTCAGAAGTTTGCTAAACTTAACACAGTTCAGCTCACTTGCATGGTGTTCGTGGTTTGACTTGCCGTGACTGTTTTCCAAAGAAAACTGTCTTTATAAAGTATCTTCTTATTAAACAGTCTGTACACTTACAAAGTTCTCAATGCTTCGGTTTGCATGACCTTCATTATGCTAGCGTGTTAGTGTGGGGCTATTTTGAGCCTTGTTGGTGGTATTAACTAGCGATTTTTATTTTCCATTACTCAATGCCCTATATACTAGCATTATACGCTGAAACAGTTTTTAGAGATAAAACTCTTTAAATTCGATTATCATGAAAACAAATCTCAGAGAACGATCGACTAGGTACCAATGTGTTATTAGACCAAAGGTTCATTTTGCGCCGGAATTAAGTCCTTTAAAGCAGCACTATGTAACTTTTTTTTCAACCTTTATAATATTTTTCCAAAACCTTTGAGATGGTACATCGACTTACAATAGGTTGATATGGTCTATATTCCTTTTACTGGCACTCTGTAACTTCGGGGAGCGGGTAGGAACCCAAGCACAAAAAAAACTACAAAATGCGACTGCTTTACGGCAGACGTCACTTCCCCACTTCCTCAAATTACGACGAGAGAGCCCAACAAGCGTTTTTTTTTAATGTGTTGTGTAGCTTCGCACCTCGCCACATCCAGTGTAGACTGCTTTGCTATCTTTTGCACTTAAGACACTCAAGCAACAAGCTCGTGCCAGTTCGAAACGTGAAAGTTTACTGATGACTGAGTTTGGTAGGGGCTACATTCTTGCAAGTAAATAATACATGATTAGATTAACAAAATTATCGGTCAGGATAACTATCCTATGTCTGCAGGCTGATAGTCATGTTTGTTATTTATTTTTATGGTGAAAGTGTCTTGCCTCAGGCTATAGTACAAATCGATTTTCCAAATTTGCAGATCCATCTATGGTAGCTTGATATTATAATATTGACGACATGCTATTTTCTACCAACAAACATTGAATTGAATTAGCATTTCCATTGTGTAAAACAGTAGCCAATAGGCTAACGTTACTATAAAGACGCTGGCTTGTAAACGTGAGCTCACGCGACCTTTTGACGTTTGAATAAAATAAAGCTTATGACACTATATTCATAAGACATGCTGAAATATATGCTAATGTACCTGGGATGAAGATATTTCACACGCATAAACTGGAGTCTGCCCAAGATGTGAGAACTCCTTCCTTCTGCAGAGTTCGATGTTTCGCACGTCAACAAATGCACGTGTGTATTCCCTAGTGTAACCATGGCAGATTTTACGACAGTAGTAGAAGACAATACTGTTTCCCAACTGTAGGGGGACCCCGAGAGCAAAATTTAAAAAATAACGTAATGCTGCTTTAATAACTGGATCTCGCCTGTTTTTTTTTCAGAGCAAGGGTAAATGTGACACCTTTAGGGGCTTCACAGTTTCTAGAGCCGTGCACATGTATTGACTTTGAAAAAGACTTCATAAAGACTTATGAATACACAGTATTGTACTTCTTTATGAAGGCACTGTACTAAAAGTACTTTTTTATGTTGATTTCTTTGTAGGGAAGAAAGACTTCTAAGAATTGTATCAGTGATGACAGAAGGCTCAAAGAAACAGGTAAAGTAGCTAAATCAACATCCCACCAACAGGAAATAGGCAGGAATGTTGTTCCAGGAACTAAAGATGTTGATTTTGTGCCTTTAAAGGGACAGTTCACCCAAAAATGAAAATTCTCCTTAGTAAATGAGATCTCTTTTCAGACCCGTGATGTGATCAGAGTACACGTAAACCCTTATTACAACCCATCCTCTCTGAATTTAACGTGGCTTTGCTTCAGTTGAGCTCTCCGATAAATCTCAGTGAAAGCACGCAGCCTGTCTGTCTACCCTCTGCTGGACAGGACATCTCACCCTCCCTCCACTGCTGGACCAGCCAAATGTGTACGTCACCCATCTGCCTTCACGAGTTGACCGCTGCAATGGTTACACAATAGATTTTGCTATGTGTGTGTGTGTATAATAAGCAAACATGACATTTCACGAATACTTGTTGACCTAGAGTTGAACTTTCAGAACTTGAATGTCACTTGAACAGTGTCATTTTCTCTGTTGCACATTTTGCTCTCTGTGGATCTTTAGGTCAATGTTATACACTTTTTTTAGCAGGACATGGGCAGCACAGACCTGTATGGCTAAAAATATCGTTGCTGGAACGAGCGGTGTGCGAACAACAACACGGAACTAGATTGACACCTACTTTGTTATGTGCTGGACTGACCACTGGAGAATCATGCATGGTGAGGACTGGAGCTGTAGGCCTACTGTGAACTACACTGAACACTTGCTGTTTACTAGTAGGGGATGCAATTGAAGAAATACTGACCTCTAGTGGGTAAGTTCAGTAATGACTCTTAAATGCGCTCTGTTCAAAACCACTTGTGTGCTTGTGGTGATCAATAGGGCGGTTTTTGGAAGAGACTGAGAATATGCATACTTCCCTACTATATAGAAGGCGAAAAACTGAATTTAACCCCTTAACTGTCACTTGCCTGTATACGGGCAATCTAACGTTACTTCACTATATTACTATTAAATCCTAATCTATTCATGACAAACTATATATCATTGGAAAGGTCTAAGACTCCTAAATAGATATTTTAGGTCTGTTTTTTCTTACAAATTATGAATGAACAGTAATATATGAATTTATGAGAAGAGTGCGCCTCAGAAAATCGACGTCATTACAGGAGTTTCTGAGCTTTCACACACACTTTTAATAATTGAAACTCTGGTTTTTAGTGCTAAAAGCTCATAATAAAACATAATTAGTATTTGTCAATAAAAAAGATAAAATTATATTTTAAAAAGTAAGGTAAGAAGTCCTCTAAAAAGAATAATATTATATATATATATATATATATATATATATATATATATATATATATATATATATATTTTTTATTATTATTATATCACATATTTTAGTAGTTATCATAAATTAGGTATCATTTGAAAGCTTACAAACTCAGAATTCATCCTGTGAAAACCGTTTTGAAATTGGACATTGCGTTACCATAGAAACAGTATTTTTTTATTAGGCCCCTCCCCTTTTGGGCATCATCTTTCATAATTTATTATGAAAACCTTTTCTAATCTTGACAAAACACATATTGTCAGAAAGGTCTAAGTCTCAAGGTTCCATATTTAGTGACAGAAGTGATATTTGGATAGAAATTTATTAATTTGTTATGGCAAAATGCATACAATTAAATTCAATGGCATTCAATGGCACCCAGTGGCTATTTTTGGTATAACGCCTAAACAAAATCAAACACAAATTTGGAACACAACTTGGTTAGATATATAACTTTCATTTTATAGTAATTTTATAGTAAAACATATTTTGTAAAATATTTATTTCATATTAAAAAAGTATATTAATAAAGTATATTTGATTTACTGTAAATTATAACTTCCATAACTTTTTCATACTTCTTTTTTATTAAACATCAAGCACAAACTGTGCAAAAGCGGCAGCCCTTCTGGCCCATCCAGTGTCCGAATTTATTCACTCACTCCATTCTCATTCACTCCTTCAAGTGGACTATACTGGAGTAATGTAGGGAATAGTGAATGAGTTTAAAGGGGGCGCTTTCGAACACAGCCGAGGTAACTGATGCCATATATCACATGACAATGACAACATCACAGTCATGGATGTAGTAGGCCTATGTCCAGATTGCATTCATTCTATACTGCATTCACTATATATACCATTTTGCAAAGTAATTACTTATTCAAAAGATGTACCTAAAGAGTATGTTATTTCGGTTACATAACCTATGACCTTCTTTATCGTAATAATTAAAGATGTTAAGCAGAATGTCAGGCAGCATAGTGACAAAGCTTAGTCCATATGAAGATTTTTTGAACAATGTTGGTAGCCGAACAGTTTTGGTGACCATTTTTAGAACTATGTCACTTGATGCAGCAAATTATCATCTGGAAATGCACATTTCAGAGACTAGACAAAAAAAACTGCATGGTAGTAGCTATTTTGCTAGTCAATTTCTGACCTTTTCACAGACTCATTGGAACGGTGGACCTCTCGTCTGTCAGACAAACACATCTGGGGTTGTTCTGATGGGAGTGAAGAGTTGGGGAGGACCTTGTGGTGGGATCCAGAAGCCTGCAGTATATTCTTCAGTACCAGCTGTCATGGACTGGATCTCAAAGCATTTGGACACTGAGTGAAAACCCTGAAATAGCAGAATTCAATATATTTTTGTGAGTCAAAATGCTCTGTGGTGCAAAAGGAAGAAAAACATGAAAATCAAGTTTTTAATGTTGTTTATATGTCTATGTGGTGTTTTAATGTGCTTAAGACGAACTATGTGGCATAAGTGCCATGAACCATATGTCAACACCACTATTTTCTACTTAAAGCTACACTGTAACTCTTTTAGTTTATTCTTACCTTAAAACACTTAGTTCTTTCAAAAATGTATGTGCTCATTAATGTATATTTACTTCGTTCAAGTAATAAAGTATTCTTGTGAGTGTATTAATATGCCATTGAAAATACATACGGGTAAGGGGTTCTAATGTTGGTCGCCATGTTGCCCCTCCATCTTGAAAGTACATTAGCCAAAGAGGGACATACCCGTTAATTCAAGCTTCGCCTTTCGTATTTACGTTAGAGTTAACACTCATGGACGAGGTCGGACTGGAAGCCATGTTAATCTTGGACTACATTGGCCACCGTAGGAGTTAAAACGAAATCGGAATTGAGAGGAACAGAAACTAATATTCACTGGATGGTCATATACCTTTTCACCACTAGATGGGGGTAAAAATCACACAGTGTAGCTTTAAAACTGCAGTTTCAAATCGTTGGTGTTTCTGACGTCAAAAACTACCTTGTATAAAATCACGTCAATGTGTGATCGTCAATGAGTGCTGGTGTGAGTCAGTGGAGGCGGGGATAATTTTTATATTTATTGAGCCATATGAGGCAAGGGTGTAGAGTTATGGGCTATTCAAGCTATTTTAAGGCATGAATATATTTTCAAGGAGAAAACATTTTAAAAAAGTTATTTTGGTAAACAAAGATTTGTTTTAAGGAATACAAATATTGACTACAGAGGGACTTTATATTGTTTAGACAACCTTGGCTATCTTGAAATATATCTTAAAGCTTCAAAAATGTCTGGCATTTCTGTTTTTATTAGTCTAACTGCCTTGGCCTAATGTGCTGTACTTGAGGAGATTTCTTGACCCATCCCGCTGAATGTGACATCAGGCAGTGGGGTGATCCCACACCATTCACAGACACACATGAAGAACCATAGGCAATGCTCTGCTCATTTAAATATTCTATTCCTATTGGCTGAGACCACTGAGGGGCCTAGTCCTGTTGGCTGCATTTCACTACTAACTAGCCTTGGTGCAAAGGTTGGAATACAGGAAAAAGATGAACCATGAACAACTTTTACCTCACATACAGTGAAGTTAAACCCTGACCATATTAACTGATACAGTACATTAGAGGATTTAGACCAGCATGGATCAAGTTCTAGTGAGTATTTCTCACCCTTTCACATTCATATATCATCTGCTTTCTTCCTCACTCTGCCTTGCAAAAAGTAATTTGCACCTTGCTTGTCCTCCATGTCAGTTTCACGCTTATCTGTTGATTTTATTCTGGTTAGAATGACAGCAGTGGAAAGAAGGTGGGATGTAATTACAGACATATGCAGGTTATCAAATCAATGTTGAATGTAGCACAATATGCCAATAGTTTAGTGTTAATTGCTCTGTTTATTATCAAATGTTTAAATGCAACTACTCTATTATTCTTACCAAACCGCTTTTCACATTTTAGAATTATAGTTATCAAAATAAATGCAAGTTGTTAAATAAATGTTACATAATTAAATAACAAATTAATTAATAGTATTATATATACTCAATAATACTTAATATATAAATTATATATAAATTATATATATATATATATATATATATATATATATATATATATATATATATATATATATATATATATATATACACTTAAATGTTTTATTAAAATTACATTTTATATTTGTGCACAAAACTATTTAGAATGTAGAATAACAGTGAAGTCATTAAAACAATGCAAATGTGGTGGTTAATGAACGTTGTGGTGGATGAATTTTGTTAAAAATAAATATTTAAATAATAAATTAAACACCATCCAGTCAATATCCTGCATAAAAAAAACTATTTAGATTTTAATATTAAACTATTTAGATTGTAATATTTTAATATAATAATAATAATAATATAATATTATTAAGATAATAATCCCAATATTTAATTAAACATTTAATTTATATTTACAATTTACACATAAATTAACATATCTTTTTACAATAAATATACATTTAGTTTACCTATATTGTTATTAAATTATAATTACTGTAAAAAATATTGTTGGTTTAACTCAAAAAATTAAGTAACCTGGTTGCCTTAAAATTTTAAGTTGATTGAACTGGAAAAGGTGAGTTAATACAATGAAGGAGATTGATTTAATCATCAGAAACTTAAAATGATAAGTTATCTGAACTAAATAAATTATTTAAGTTGATTTGACGAAAGAAAAAAATGTTGTGATAACAAATCTTGAAAATATTTTTTTACCTAAAAAAACTAATTTCAACCATAAACCAATTGTGCCAATAATGTGTTTGTGTATTTTGCAGACAGCACCTGTGCTAATTGGGATATCTGTAGTGGTGATCACAGTCCTCTTCCTCGTCCTAAACTCAGGAGGCTCCAATGGAGATCGAAAGCAAAGCAAGTTTCCAAAAACCTTGCAGGATCCCAATCTGAAATACCAACTGCCACTCATAGAGAAAGAGGTTAGTCAGAATTTAAATGTGTTTTCTACTGCAAAAGATAAAAGTAATAATATTGTTGCAGCCCAATTGCACTACTTGTATTTGCTTTGCAACAGGATATCACTCATGACACTAAAAAATTCCGGTTTGGCCTTCCATCCTCGTCTCACGTTCTTGGTCTTCCTATTGGTGGGGCATTGCACTACACCTTTATATTGGAATCACCTGACCTCAAATATAATATCACAAAATCAGCTGAGTTTCACTCATTTTCTAAGATGGATCTTGTATTTGGTGTCACAGGTCAGCATGTTTACCTGTCTGCAAAGGTGAATGGGAATCTGGTTATTCGTGCGTACACACCTGTGTCCAGCGATGAAGACCAGGGATACGTTGATCTAGTTGTAAAGGTGTGATACAATACATTTTGTAGTTGCAAATCATGACTGGTTATGTTTTGGCTTCATACAAATCCCTTTCTTCAATATCTCACATAAGGTCTACTATAAAAATACTCATCCAAACTATCCTGATGGAGGCAAGATGTCTCAGTATTTGAATGATATGAAGATTGGGGACACTATTGACTTTAGGGGTCCAAATGGATTACTGGTATACAATGGAAAAGGTAAGGAAAAATACTTATTACTTATGACTAAATCACATATTCAGTGTTATTTTAGCATTGTTTGTACTAATTGAAACTAACTTATATTTATATTTTCCAGTTTTGTTTGCACGATGCATTTAACCACTGAGAGGGCGACATCTTATAGTTTTAAGATTACTAAATGCATGACCTGTATACACAAACAATACATTTTTTAAATATTGAAATGCTTCAGATGCTGCACATTTCTTTACTGATATTTACAGGGCAGTTTGCTATTCGACCTGATAAAAAATCTGAACCTAAAGTGCGGAAGTTTCGACACGTGGGCATGATTGCTGGTGGAACAGGTAATGATGGCATACACTCACCTAAAGGATTATTAGGAACACCATACTAATACTGTGTTTGACCCCCTTTCACCTTCAGAACTGCCTTAATTCTATGTGGCATTGATTCAACAAAGTGCTGAAAGCATTCTTTAGAAATGTTGGCCCATATTGATAGTATAGCATCTTGCAGTTGATGGAGATTTGTGGGATGCACATCCAGGACACGAAGCTCCTGTTCCACCACATCCCAAAGATGCTCTATTGGGTTGAGATCTGGTGACTGTGGGGGCCATTTTAGTACAGTGAACTCATTGTCATGTTCAAGAAACCAATTTGAAATGATTCAAGCTTAGTGATATGGTGCATTATCCTGCTGGAAGTAGCCATCAGAGGATGGGGACATGGTGGCCATAAAGGAATGGACATCGTCAGAAACAATGCTCAGGTAGTCATGGCATTTAAACAATGCTCAATTGCCACTAAGGGGCCTAAAGTGTGCCAAGAAAACATCTCCCACACCATTACACCACCACCACCAGCCTGCACAGTGGTAACAAGGCATGATGGATCCATGTTCTCATTCTGTTTACACCAAATTCTGACTCTACCATCTGAATGTCTCAACAGAAATCGAGACTCATCAGACCAGGCAACATTTTTCCAGTTTTGAACTGCCCAATTTTGAGGAGCTCTTGAAAATTGTAGCCTCTTTTCCAATTTGTAGTGAAGATGAGTGGTACCCGGTTCGGCTCTTTAGCTGTTGTAGCCCATCCGCCTCAAGGTTGTGCGTGTTGTGGCTTCAGCAAATGCTTTGCTGCATACCTCGGTTGTAATGAGTGTTTATTTCAGTCAAAGTTGCTCTTCTATCAGCTTGAATCAGTCGGCCCATTCTCCTCTGACCTCTAGCATCAACAAGCCATCTTCGCCCATAGAACTGCCGCATACTGGATGTTTTTCTCTTTTCACACCATTCTTTGTAAACCCTGAGAAATGGTTGTGTGTGAAAATCCAGTAACTGATCAGATTGTGAAATACTCAGACCAGCCCGTCTGGTACCAACAATCATGCCATGATCAAAATTGCTTAAATCGCCTTTCTTCCCCATTCTGACACTCAGTTTGGAGTTCAGGAGATTGTCTTGACCTGGACCACACTCCTAAATGCATTGAAGCAACTGCCATGTGATTGGTTGATTAGATAATTGCATTAATGAGAAATTGAACAGGTGTTCCCAACAATCCTTTAGGCGAGTGTATTTTGAATGGCCTCCAATGTATTCATAGTAGGTTTCCAGGAATTCCTGCCAAGACATTTAATCTAAATAAGAATGAATTAAAAACGTCACGTTCATTCTTTCAGGCATCACTCCAATGCTGCAGCTGATCAGGAGTATAACCACAGATCCTGCTGACAATACCAAGTGCTCCATTATATTTGCTAACCAGGTCAGTAAAAAAAAAAAAACAGGCAATATTTGTACACACAAGAAAATTAACAGAATTTTTGCAGTTATTTCTAAAGTCTTATTTTAAATTACATTTTCCTATAGTGGATGTTAACACGTTACATATTTGTTATAACATAAGTACACCTTGTTAACACTTTATATATTTGTCATAACATAGGTAAACCTTATTTTATGTTTGTTAGCGGTGTTGTAAAGTGTGTTTCACTCCCACAGACTGAGAACGACATATTGTTACGTAAAGAGCTGGATGAAGCTTATAGAAATCACCCTGATAAACTCAATCTGTGGTACACACTGGACAAGCCCTCTGAAGGTACAATTCATCTTCTGATATAAATATGTAGATGAATTCTAATTGCAGAGATCATTTGACTGCATTTGACTAGATTTTCTGTCTCTGTTCTTGTGACAGGGTGGAAGTACAGCAAAGGGTTTGTTGATGCCGCCATGATAAAAGACCATCTCCCGCCTCCGGCCAATGATGTGCTCATCGTGATGTGCGGTCCACCCCCCATGATCCAGTATGCCTGCCTGCCAAACCTCGACAAGCTGGGCTACAAAACTGACAACACTTTTGCATACTGATAATGTATACCAGTGATTAGTGCATTACACAAACATATTCTGTGATCACTTGTAATAGATGGTTTACAGCTTGTGAAACATGTCGAATCAACGCCGGATGTAGGTTTAAAAAGAGTTCTTTTGTTGAATCCATTTGGTTTTGTTTGTGAGGAATTATCTTTGAAAAAAAGTCCAAGTCAGGCCAGTAAAAGTGAACAATTTTTTTATCTGTATTTTTTGTTGTTTTTAAGGACAAATATCAAAGTATTTTTAAAACAGGGTTTGGACATTTCCAGAAAAGTTTTGCGTAAATTTACAAAAGTTTTGTAAAATGCAATAAAATCAATAATATGTGGTTTGTTAATTCTCTTTAACCTTTATTTAACTGACAGACAAGTTTTTCAATGTTTTCAATGACCATCTTAAAGGGATAGTTCACCAAAAAAAGAAAATTCTGTCATTACTCGCCCTAATGTGTTTCCAAATCCGTAAGACTTTCTATCATCTTCAAAACACAAATAAAGATATTTTTAACGAAATCTGAACGATTTCTGTCCCTCCATAGACAGCTAAGCAACTACCACTTTGACGCTTCAAAATTTCATAAAAAGACCTTAGGCCGTGTCCACCAAAGCGTTGTTAGCCTGCTGAAGACACCGAGCGTTTTGGCATTGCAGCGTTTTTTCTGTTGAGACGTTTCGTTGCCATGATACAGAATATCCGCAGCACAGTTTACTTTTTTAGTTTACGTTATTAGCCCCGCCCCTCCTCCACTGTGATTGGACAGTTGGGTAAAAAGTGACAGTTATGACCTCTGCGTTTTATCCAAAGTTGAACGTTTTCAACTCTCGTGAAAAAAGCGTAAAAAAAACAAACAAAAAAAAAAAACGCTCAGCGCCTCGTTATGCTCATGGCGTTCCCATGAACGCGGCACTCCCATTGAAAACAATTGAAAACATACGCCATGCGCGTGGAAAAACGTTTTGGTGAACACACGGCCTAAACACTATATGAACGGAGTTGTTTAGTAAAAAATTTATAAAGAGACACGATCACTGGGAGTGGCGCAACACACTTATGCGAGTAATATTTTTATATTAGAAATAATAATCTACTCGGCTAGCATTGCATTGTTACAGATCGTTTGAAATCTAATAATTATGTGTATGTGTCTACAAGTATCCGTTGTATTCGAGGTGCTGTTGATTCATTGTCCTGCGATTCGGGATCGGACTCTGGGTCAAACATGTATGAACGGAATCATTCCGGTTGCCATTTTACAACAGTAGTTTTCAAAACAAATTCTCCCACGTGCACCGACCGAAACCGACGAACAGAGTTGAAGCTCATTATAATATGCAAAACAGCAGTGGGCGTTTACTTCCTAGGCCCCGTCCACACTACTGCGTTTCGTTTAAAAACGGAGAATTAAAACGAATACGATCTCCGTCCACAACAGCGTTTTATCTGCGTATTAGAAATAATCTCCGTCCACATTAAAACGACTGAAAACGCGGATCACGTGACCATTCACCAACACTGGGCATGCGCGCGCCGGTGTAAACAGTGTTTGGCGAATCAGGAAGGATACGTCATGACTGATAACACCCAATCATAGAGCCGAGCGTAGCCTCTGTCAGCGTTTCTAAACTCCTCCGTTTTGTCTCGTCCACACTAAAACGCCCTCCGGAGATTCAAAACGAAAAACGGAGCTGCAGCGTTTCTAAACTTCTCCGTTTTAGGTCTTCGTTTTTCCCGTTTTAGTCTGGACGGGAAGGTGCAAACGTAGCAAAAGGTCTCCGTTTTTAAACGAAAACGCAGTAGTGTGGACGGGGCCCTAGTCTTCAATGCGAATACGCCGAGTAGGCTGAAAACTAGGAAGAAAATAGCCCATAACTTATTCATTCTTATGTTTTTGAATGTAAACACCAAGCGAACATCATAAGTTGACCTCAGACAACAAAATAAAAACATTTAAAAAGCCAGTTCATGACCCCTTTAAAAGTCTTAGGGAACATACAGTATCAACATACAGACCCGGTGCTGCATTCAAAGCATCTGTTACAAGCAGTGAGCTGCTCATTAGAATAAAACCCCCCAAAATGTTAATGAATCTAGTAAGAACAGCTCAGATGTTAGGTGAACTTAACAAGCATGGTCAGAGGATCGTCACCCTCCTTACCGAACCAGTGCTCGCATCATTCCACTTGAGGTGGCAAAGTATTTCGCACCTTTGAAGAGAGTGATCAATAAAAACCTGATCAATCCTCACACACTTCCCCACAGCTGCTTGCAGGTTGTTGCTTAGTAGCCCGTAAATGTTTCCTTTGTCGTTTGGTTCGAACCGAAGAAGAGAAAAAGCGCGTAACAGTCTCTGCCGATGGAAGAGCAGAACTCCACCATCCTCTCGGCTGGGTTCTCTCCACCACATCCATCCTGGCCATGCGCATGATCTCGCTGTAGATATCCAAGGACAGTTCCTCCACGTTCTCCTCCGTTCTTTCTGGCAGGTGAAAAACCTGCGTCGCGAATCTGGACCCGGAGGTTCTTGCTCGGGCTGATGCAGCACGGCCCAGATCCCAGTGGGCTCCCAACAGTATCCTCTGTTCTTGGGTCATGGCGGTGCAGTTGAACGTGTCGCTGAGATTCAGACAGGCTGCTTTGCTGGATGTAGGTCATCAGAAAGATCTCGCTTAGGGTTGAAGGACTTGGGTGGAACTTGTTCTCCGGGTCCCTGAAGAGCAGATACTCCTTTGTTCTGGATGAAGCCGCTCGGATGCAGTCGCTAAAGAGGTGGATGAGGTCCGCAAGGAGGTTTTGTTGGGTTTAGCCCATAAGGTTCTGAAAATGCTGGTTTTGGCTTCATACTGGAGATATTTTGGTTCATTCCAGCTGGTCCAGTTCACAGTGTTGTTTCCCTTATACACTGGAAATATCGACACATAAGTGTATTATTTTATTGCATTTTAAGGACAACCAAAAATCGAATTTAAAATCCAATAGACGGAAATGGAACAGACAAAAATTAACATTTCTAGACAAAAATAAATATGTATATGATTAAAAATAATGGCATGTCGTTAACATAAGTGTTTATGTTACAAGGAAATAGTTGTTAATGTTAACACTTCAGATTAGGGTCCAATTCTCACTATTAACTATGACTTTTGCCTCAGTAAACTCTTAATTACGGTTTGTTAATAGTACAGTATTTCTTAGATTTAGGTATTGGATAGGATATTAAGGGGTGTAGAATATGATCATACACAATGAGGCACTAATATGTGCTTTATAAGTACTAATATGCATGCTAATAAACTTATATTAGCACATTAAAAATATTACTCTTAAAAAGCTGTTTTTTTTAACCCAAATTTGGGTCAAATATGGACAAACCCAAATGTTGGGTTAAAAATGCAATTTAATTGCATTTTTAACCCAACATTTGGGTTTGTCCATATTTACCCAAATTTGGGTTCAAACAACCCAGCATTGTTTCGAGTGTAATAGTGAGAATTGGCATTAACGTACACTAACATGTTAAATGTCATTAGATAAAATAACTCACCAATATTATTCTGTTCCTTAGTATTGGGTGAGAGTGAACCTGCAGTCGGATCTTTCTTCTCTTGTCTGGTGTCCTATTAAAATAAGTGTGCGCATTTAAGGCTAAACCATCAGATAAGGACCTCCCAAATATGATGTTTGCCATTTGGGTCACGGAACACGTTGGCAAAGCCCTTTACAACAACAAACCCCTTTCAACTCTTGAGATGGATTTAATAGAGGTATGGTAAGCAAACAACCATTTGTGCTTGAAAAAACAAACTGCTTTTAACATATTATATAAGATTTGAAAAAAAAAAAATCAAGCCCAAGAAAATGACAAACTACTGGGCAAACAGAGAGATTTACTCGCATCCAGTTCCACTGGCTACAAGAACACAACAACATATGAAAAACAAAGGTAGATGATTATCTATAGACAGAAAATAAGGCTGTTTGCATAGTACACAAAAAGTTTAAAAACAATTTTCATATAGTGCATTATGAACTGAATCACAAATCAAAAACAAATTGTAATACAATAGCAAAATAGTGTTGAGCTGGATGGTGAACAGGTGAGATTGTCCTGAAGGATTGTGGGTGAGGCGGGGTAAATTCTGGGCAGTTAGTGTGGCTCACACTATTGCGGGTGTGGCTGCGTCTCATTCCTCTCAGCAACTCGTCTCGGCTCAATAAGTACTGGAAGTGAGAGGAGGGGATGTGCCAGGATTAGTGCGAAGCGCTCCACAAGTTAAACTAGTTTAGCAGAGTTAAAGGGATAGTCCACTTTGAAATGAATTTTTGATATGTTTTAGCTTACCTCAAGGCATCCAAGATGTAGGTGTCTTTGTTTCCACAGTATTTTCAATTTTTATATTTTTAGGTCAAACCGTTCTTGTCTGTCAGTCATATAATGGATGTCTATGGTCACCACCTCAAAGAGCATGCTCAGAGAAGTCCAAATTAAACATGATTTAATGACTCGTAAATGTAAGTACACATTGATGGCCTAAGACACAAAACAGGCGGTTTGTGTGAGAAAACACTGTAAGTGATCTCTCGCGCGGTTGCGGAAAAAAAACAAAGTTGTTTGTTGGTACATCGAAATCATCTTCCATTGCAATTTCCTGTATATCTAAATATGTTTAGATCTTCACAGTGAAAGGTAACACTTTTGAAATCTCTGTGTAAACAATGAGTGACGTACACGAGAGATCACTTCAGGGGCTTTCCCGGCACTTGCGCAGAGAGAAGCACACTTGCCCTCAGAGTCTTGGACGTGACTGTGATTTCAAGAGGTAAGAACGATATAAATACTGTTCGTTTTCTCACACAAACCGCTCGATTTCGTGTCTTAGGCCATCAATGTGTACTTACATTTACGAGTCATTAAATCATGTGTAATTTGGACTTCTCTGTGCATGCTCTTTGAGGTGGTGACCATAGACATCCATTATATGACTGACAGACACGAACGGTTTGACCTAAAAATATCAAAATTTAAAATACTGTGGAAACAAAGACACCTACATCTTGGATGCCCTTGAGGTAAGCTAAAACATCAAAAATTAATGTTTTTTTTTATTAATCAAAAATATATTTTCAAGTGAACTATCCCTTTTAAGTTAAACTATTCAGAAACTGTTTGCAATATGTGACACAAGGGCTGAATATTCACTTCTGGGATTTAGAAAAATAATATTAGCTTTATCCCAGCCAAAGAAAATTTGCATTGCAGGAAAATTCAGTCAATGGTGGGAAATATTAAGAGTTTTAATTTGACTTTCATTTGGTCATTAAGTGTATGAGTACATTAGTTTTCGGAATTCGTGTCTCAGGAGTGTTAAATATGTAGATAAATATTGACTCTTTACTTTACTACGAACTGCAATAAGGGTACATGTAAATAAAAAATATAAGCGTCATTATAAGCATCAGGCTACAATAAGATTCATTGAAATTAGCCTATATTTAGTTTGGGTTTTTTTTTAATTACATTACACACATATATACACACATGCATATATATACATATACAGACATACATATATATATATATATATATATATATATATATATATATATATATATATATAAAGTAATAATATCCTGTGTCTGTTAGAACAATATTGGTTAACAGATACTGTGGAGTTAAAAAAACACCTTACTGTGAGGTTGTTAATTCCCCTGGATAAGGCCTCGAATTGTCATCCCTGATCCTTTCAGCGCACAGAATCTGAAATAAGTTAATCTGAAATGTCAAGATATCCATCAAATATATCCACCTAAATAATATAAGTTAATATTCATCATTGTACTTAAGTACAAACAAATATATTTGTATTAATCGATGCAATATTAAGCAGAAGCAATGGGTGGCAATGAAGTGCAAATAATGTGAATATAGAGAAATGTATATTAGAATGTACCTGCACAAGTGCATGAAAATCCTTTCCCAGCATGCACTTCTCCACATTGTGAAAATGACCATTTGTTGGTGGGTCGGATGCATGGATGACAGCAGGTTAATGGTTAATGTTTGTAAATCATGCATGCCAATGTTTTTTTTGTGTGTGTGCAAAGTTTGTTATTAAAAATCATTTTGCAAGATGATTAAGTTTTTCAGCTAAGAAAACATTTATCAAGGAACATTTTTTAAAGAGAAAACAAACATCCCTCTATGTGCAGGAAAAAACACACAATATCACTGTGATCGAGGAGGTTTATTGTTTATGTAACAATATTCCGCGTTATATATATCGCAAATGTATCATTAGTCTATCTTCAACTGAAGAGGAAAGATATCTACATATAAAAATACTCTTGTGCATTTCATTGTATGAAAGTACCGATTAATCAGATTAGTCAAAATGTGCTGCTTAGCATTTAAGTAGTAGTCCGTTTGCCTCTTAAAAATTCCCCATAAATAGACCATTAAATAACTCTAAAATATGCAAATATTGCACAAGATAGTACACACTGTCTTCTGAAACAGTAGGTGTTGGGTTACAAAAATGGAATACTTTTAAATCTCAGTACATTTTTTACGATCCACAAAAAAAGATAAGAGTCGACCGTATCATCACAGGTGAAGTGGCACTATTCTGGGAAGAGCGTTCAGACTAAACCCCGTTTCCCTTGAGAGATGATGTACTAAACCCTCGTATCCAAGTCTTTCCGCAGTGTCCGTCGATGAAGGATGCTGGGGGTGTTAGAAAATGGCACTGAACAGAAGCAGGGTGTCGTTGGGAGGTTGTCGTGGTTTTGTGGGATGTGGCAAGCGTCAGATCTTGTAGAGCTCCCACCTGCTCCCGCCTCTCTGGGTCCCTGTCGAAGATGGGACTCAGGCCCCTGAAGCCGCTGTAGGGCCGGTTGGCCCCGTTGAGCAGGGCCTGGGCTTGGGGACGCATCCAGAGGGCAGATGTAGTCTGTGGAGTCGTCAGCGCGCTTCTGACGGTGGCCAAAACTGGAGAAGCCTATTTGCGCTGGCTGAGGAACAGAAATACAACAGGGATTAACAACAGTGTAACAGTGCCTATCTGCCTATATCAGAAGACCTTTTTAAAAATCGTCATTATTATATCAGCTGAGATTTCATATTTAACTATGAATACACAACTCCTTTATTTTTTTATTTAATAAGTTCAATCTTTAGCAAATCTAAAAATTAATATTCATTTTCATACTGTTAGGATGTTTGTTTTTCTTTTATTTTCTAATTTAGACAAAAAGAATATAAAAGTAATATAAAGTTTGTGGAACAATTCTGAAAACTCAAAAAATGTTATTACAATCATAAGTTGCATCTGTCAACATCAGTTAATTTCCTGTGAATCAACATGTATTAACTTTTGTTCATTTTAGTTGATAGAAATATTCAAGTTGGATAGTTAATAAAAGTTAATGGTAACACTTTACAATAAGGTTAATTAGTTAACATTAGTTAACTACATTAGTTAACATGTACAATATGTGAACAATACTTCTTCAGCATTTATTAATCTTAGTTAATTTTAATTCCAACATTTACTAATACGTTATTAAAATCAAAGGTTGTATTAGTTAACATTAGTTAATGGACTGTGAACTAACATGAACAAACAATGAACAGCTGTATTTGTATTAACTAACATTAACAACGATTAATAAACACTGTAACTAATGCATCGACTACATCGTTAGTTCATGTTAGTTAATGCATTTACCGGTACTAATGTTAACTAATGAACCTTATTGAAGAGTACCAAGTTAATAAATGCATTTTTGTTGTTAAATTATGTTTTCAATACATTTGTCAACTAAATGTTTTATTATTATGAATTAGGGCTGTTCAACGATTAATCACATCCAAAATAAAAGTTTGTGTTTAAATAAATATGTGGGTGCACTGTTATTTTTTATATTTATATAAATACACACACATGCATGTATATTTAAAAAAAAAAAATATATATATATATATATATATATATATATATATATATATATATATATATTTAATATAAATTATACATAAATCTATATACAGTATATACATGAAAATATTTCTTTGAAATATATACAAGAAATTGAAAAATTTCATAAATACGTGTATTTATATATATATATATATATATGTAATATAATTATACACAGTGCACCCACATATATTATGTAAAAACAAACTTTTATTTTGGATGCCGATTAATCGTCATTAATAACCTATTATGAATTAAATTGGGTGGAAACTTAATGTCTTATTATAAAAAAAAAGTTAATTCATTCATTCCATTCCATAATGAATTAATTTAATTGGGCTGGATGTAAAGCAAGTACCTTATTAATAACAATATTAATAAATATTTGTTGACCAAATTCAATCAATTTAAAAATTAATGAACTGGGCTGGATATCAGCAAATGTGATGGGATACACACAGCGATTCATGAAATTATTATAATTTTCATGGAAACAGTGCAAAATAGAGACAAACCCAGTCCATTAATCTCCAGGATCAGTTTAATTTTTTTGTAAAAAACTCAAATTGTTCCAGGTGAAACAAAAGAACAACATTTAGAGACCCTTTAATGTCACATCACCCTTTACTGGAAATAATTTATCCTAAAAACACATTCTTTCTCTTATCATGAAAAATGAATGGTTGGCAAAAGACGAAGGTGAACTAATGTTTCGTCTAAAGCTGCATTGTGCTTAGTAAGTATGTTACACACTGTAGGACCATTCGTCTGAGCACATTCCGTATAGATGGCCTAAGCAAAATCTAAGTGTCAAAACACGTGTGCTGCATCAGCTGAGCTTAAACACGAATCCGGCTGCTGAAGCAGGAGTCCGTATTTACATGTGTAAGGGCTTCCATCTTCATTCTGAGGTGTACGCTTGGCAGGGATTAAGGTGTTTCTAAAGAAGTGGTCAGCGAATGTGAACTGCTTTTCTCACCCGGACTTTTGCGGTGGTGGTCAGCGGCGTGTAGTTTGAGGATTCCAGGAACTCTTGTTTCTCTTGCTGAGCCTGAGAGCCCACCAGCGTGTTGAAGTTAGTGGCCAGATGCCTCCTCAACAGAGTCTTCTGCGGGGGATGTTCAGGAGCAGCGCAAGGGTGTCCGAGTTAAAACGAGGTTCCAAGATCTGACAAAATACAAACAAAAATTTTGTTATTTAGAATTATTATAAATATCATAATCCGAAACAAGAAATATTTGCTATGGTGTTCTGAGTAGTTTTTGCTAAGGTGTTGCTATGCATTTAAAAAGTGCGGCACTCCCATTGAAAACAACTGAAAACGTATGCGAGGCGTGTGGAAAAACACTTTGGTGGACACACGGCCTTAATGATCAGCTTTTCCCGTAGTAGACGGGTACAGTAGAACGTTGCCGAAGTAACAGTTAACCCTCTGGGGTCAAGGTGTATTTGGGGTCCTTGAGATGTTCTGACATCTCCTGACATTTGTGCTTTTTTTAGTTGCTTAAAAATATATTAATGGGACAGGTGAAATTACACTATATTTAGCACAAACAGGGCTACCATAATATGTGAGCAACATGTATGTACATGTATTTTTGAGAGAAATATTATAGCGTGGTTATTGAAAAAAACGAAAAATGAAAGTTTCTGAAATAAGGCCACAAAACACATACGAAATATGCGTCCAGAAGACTTGTGACTAATGGATGTGTTTTTCTTCACAATGATCTGAAAATCATCCTGTCTAATCATTCACATAAAACTGAATTGGGTTGTATTATGAAAAACATTTTTTGTTTGCCAAGGCAATATGCGAATGGGTGTGAACAGGCCAGCCCTCATCATGTATAATTAGGTGATTCTCACCTGAGAGAGACAAAGACACGCATAATAATGAGCCTTTCATTCGGTTGAGTCAGAAAAGAGGAAATATACAAGTACAAGATTGACAAGTAAGATTGTTTTTATGATAAAATACATTCTCTCAACCCAGTTTATTTTTCATCAACTATTATTACTAGGACATTCATGGGTTTATCTCTTCCAGAAATGAACATGTTGAGCCTACAGCCTGAGAGCTGTCCGCTCAGATCCGTCAATCTCTTTCCAGCCCAACCAATAGTGCGAGTTTGGGTACAGAAGTGCAATCCAAAATTCACTGCATTTAGAACTTCAAAGATTAAACGAGTCATGAACACGTCAAAGCGAATGAGGAATTGCGATGCAATGCACTACAAAACATAAGCGAGATGCTCAGGTTTACTCTAGACAGAGTGTTAGCCTACTCAATTGGTTACTCATGACACATAGCACAGCTAAAAGTATTCCTAATATGTAGTTACTAAAATAAGTGTACTTTTACCCATTTAAAACATGCCTTCACAAGCCTCCGTGTTTGTGATGTTTGAGTCGGGGGAGGCATGACACACACAAAAGAGGCGTTTGCAAATATGCTTTATTTTTGTAATTCCGCTAAGTGCCACTAGTGTTGCAGAAACTATTTAATCACATTTAATTAGTAACAGGACAAAGTTTGATTTGAGTTACTCACTATAAGTCCTCCATGCACTCCGCCTGCCTCTCAGGTTGGGGGCGTATTCTGCCAGGTCAACTGATCTGAGCCACTCCATCACACGGTGATTGGACCACTGGACGACCTCAGAAGGGGATGTTTTATTCTGTCAAAACAACACGAATTAGCATATCCATAACGCATTATGAGTCCTGGATGTGCAGAAGTAGATTGCCCTCTCTTTGTTTTCTGTTTATTTCATCCACACCTCATCTCCAGGTCTTCTTTTGAGGCAGTTGGGGTTGAACTTGTTTACATGTAGGACGTGGATAGCACACTTGATGCTGAGATGATGAAGTTGACTGGTGACTTTCATGAACAGCAGATCATTCTGAAAATGAAACGTAAGAACCTATATGAATCTCAGTTACTGTACATTCAATTCCAGACCTTTAATTTGATAGGCAAGGCAATAAAGATTAACAAAGATATTTACCACTGTTAAGTACTGCAGCATTCTACCGTCCACACGTCCATCATGAAACTGGTCTTTGTACTGCGGTAATCCAATATCATCCAGCCATCCTGTGAAGAAATAACATGGTTTCTTTGTATAGAGTGTAACTGTAGTTCTTTATTCATATTTTCTAAAATATCTATGTATGGAGCACTAGGAGGGTCACAAAAAAAATAAAAATAAAAATCACTTTATTCAGTCACAAAACCTTCAAACAAATCACTTTTCAAATTGACATTTAAAGACACATTTATAAATATTTATTTAATTCATGTTTTAAAATGTAGTTAATAAATCCAGCTGTAAATGCTTTATAAAATTAAATAAAATGTAGAATTTGAAAAAAGTTACTTATTTATACTTTATAAAACGGTTAGTTTGAATCCTTGATTCTGATTGGTCAAGAGCTGTGCTTTATTCACGATAAAACACGGCTACGACCGCTTCTACCCTATGGTTCTATTGATCGCTGCGCAACACTGCGGTTCTATGTTGTTTTCATTTGAGCTTTCATGCATTTTACACACTGGAACGTTGTTGCTGTTCATACTCGGGGACTATTTTTTCCAGCGGAAGGTAGGCTTTTAGTGATTTTACTTCAAGAAAGTTGCACTAACATTGTGTTTTACTTAAATATTGTGTGGCAACCGTTTTCATAAAAGCAATAAGATACTCCAGGCAAGTGCTGTATCGCTGAATAAGTAACGGCTCAAGGGGTTGCAACGGGTAACAACGCCCTCAGCCGTCATATTCACGATACAGCACAGCCTCTCTGTACTTATTGCTTACATGTATATGGACTATGTATTTTTCAACTTTAAAAGGTGCTAGATTTATGTACTTGTTAATTTTTACTCTTCTTTGATTACTTGATTTTATTTTTAAGCAGGCATCTCCAAATCCTCCATATGTACCATGAAGAAAACAAAAGAGTGATGAAAATTGATTTGTTCATAGGTACATACGTGTGACCCAGATGTGGTCGAGTTCAGAGGATTTCTCTGTGATTTTGGTGCTGAAGGAGCGCAGAGCCAGCTGGAGCTTCTTCCTGTGTAGTGGATGTTTAATTCCCAGATCCTAAATGTGAAAATCAAATAAAAAAATCAGAGATGGCCGTGACCGCATATTATTTCAATGGTAAATGGAATCCATCAATATCAAGGAATGAAAATGTATAAGTGTTCAATTTTGGAAGGCGTAAAGTCTTGTAAAGCCGAACATTTAATTGAGTGAGTTTGAAGGCAGAACAAATGAGTAAGTCACGCAACATTACTGGTGTGGGACAGAGGTTAAAGCTGCCCTGGCAGGTAGAACCAAACCAGAATTTGAGTGGCACAACAACGACATTAGGCGAGAGGCATAGCCAAATCATTTTACAGGAACCGCCAGGTGTTGCACGAGGATATCATATGTTCTTTATCCCAAAGTCTTTGAAACATGTGCTGATATCTTGTATGAAGCATCTCTCACCTTCTCTACATCCTGAGGGGAGGCAGAGAGTAGAGTTTGACCGTTAGTCCCCCACTGTCTGGCCATATTCACGTACTGACCCATGCCAGTGTCCTCCAACCATGCACACACCTGATCACATGACCATTTCGAGAGGGGCGTTCATGTCACTGCAGAACACAAATGTAGAATATGAGAAACAGGAATGAAGGTGCGTACACATGTCTCAGAACAGATTTAGATACCGTGCTGAAGAACCGATGCCCAGGCAGGCGAGTCGCTCGGGCCAGCGCGTGGCTCTGAAACCCCCTCTCTTAAAATCCGAATCAGAACCGTCAGCTGGGAAGACTGCCAGACTGGGTTCTCCTGATCCTGTGAAACAGAGGAAAAACATGTGACACACAACACTTTTCAAGATCCAATCAAGTATCCTGATGGATAAGATCCACTTTCGTCCTATGGCAATTTAAAAAATATATCACATTATGAAACATAAATGCTTATCGAATGCTGTCCGTCAACAACCAACTCACTTTCCCCACAGTTTCGGATGCCTTTCTGGTTCTTCTTGTGCTCTGGCTGAAACCGGGGACTGTTGACCTGATTCTACTCCAGATGACATTGGCGAAAGGTCAGACAAGGTTGAGTCATCCATCTTCTCTGTCTTTCCTGTGAACAGGAGGTAATCCACTTGTTCCTGATTTCAGATTTATGTGTTTCAATAGGTTCACTATTGGACTGAATACACATTCTATCTGTACCCACCAACCACAAACTGATCATGCTTTCCCCGAGGCCCTGCGCCAAAAATTAGCCATGCAAGAGAGCAGAAGGGAAAAAAGCAAAAACTAACATCACAACGCTGTTTTAAATATGCATTTAAGCTCATAGATTCCAAAAATGTAGAATAATACGTTGTATAAAATAGTATTTTTACTGCTGATTAAATAGAATAAGAAAATATAACATTTTCCCAGGAAAGAAAGGTCTAATATAATGTAAAGCAGGTAAATCCAATATATGGGTATATAAGTGTATACAATACTACTACTACTTCCACTACTACTACTACTACTACTACTACTACTACTACTAATAATAATAATCCATGCCATGATTGTTTAACCTTTTATAATATAATTTATTTAAAGGGGTGATGAACTGAGAAATCAAATTCCTTGAGATCTAAGAGGTCATCATATTATAAGAATATCCTGTAAGTTTCAGAACTGAAAACGCCTTGTTAGTCCAATAAAAGCTTTTATTGATACCAGGCTCTGCAAACGACTCATTTTTCAAAATGGGGAACTATGATGTCAAAAGAGGATAAACCACCACCCCCGCAGAAGAAGATCAACGCCTACTTCAACACGGCCGGTTTAGCCCCGCCCACCGATTCACACATTACACGCATAGCTAAATAACATAGATGCCTACCTCGTGACTGACAAACCGGATCGATAGTGAAACTCATTATAATATGCAAAACTGTTATCCACTCACAGCAGTGGGCGTTTACTTCCAAGTCTTCAGTGCGAGACGCCCATAAAGACGTGAGCGTTTTTGAGCTGGGCTTAAAACTAGGGTAGAAAATAGCCTATTACTTATTTATTTTGATGTTTTTTTAATGTAAAAACCAAGTGAACGTCATAAGCTGACCTCAGACAACAATATAAAAAAAAAATTAAAAAGCCAGTTCATGACCCCTTTAATAACGGGTTATTCAATTTAATTATATAATAATTGAATAATAATTCAAGATTAGATTATATATACTGTATAATTATTTATAATATTATATATGTATTTTATTAATGATATCATAGTAATATAAATGATAAATGAACCAAACCAAAGCACCTAAAACACTCATAAAATTTTCTGGATATTAACAGTAGACTTCTGTATATGAAACCTAAATGGATTTTTCCTTATTCCTTTTTCCCATATACAGTACATTATATTTTCATCACATGGCACCAGTTTAAACTCAAAGTAAAGCAGCAAGGCTCACATAAACGAAGTCTAATCTCTGAGAGGAGAGGGAGAGAGTGTGCTTTCAGCTTTATAGAATCAGGATAGGAGAGCTTAGGTTAAATCCAATGTGACACAGCAAGAGTGTGCTCTGTGGTCGCATGCTAACGTGAGATTGAGAGGACAATACCTAAAGCTGGAGCGCTGGCGCTTCGGCAGCGATCTTCACACAGTGCGAGAGAGGGGAACGTATGCGGAGACAGCCACACAGCCCGAGAGATGGATTAGTTAGGAGAGAAAGAGTAAAAAGAGGATACACAGAAGCCCATGCAAAGACACCGTAGTGTTAAAAAAGCTGTTGTGGTTGAAAAGCTTAGAGCACAAAAGTAGTAAGCATACAGTCTTGTTGAGCTCAGAAAATGGTGAAGCATACAAGCACGGTGAAATCTGACTGAGGTTACAATGTTAAGAAGGTCAAAGGTCATGGTATAAAACAAAATTATGGGTGTGTTCGAAAGATAAACAAATATTTATAATTAAATATATTATGACTCAATTTCTAGCCAGAAATAAACATTGTACATTTACATTTAGCTGACGCTTTTATCCAAAGCGACCTACAAATGCAATATATGTCAGAGGTCGCACACCTCTGGAGCAACTAGGGGTTAAGTGTCTTGCTCAGGGACACATTGGTGTCTCACAGTGGATTTGGAAACTTAGAGCCCGAACCGATAAAGGATTTTGAAGGCCGATACCGATACTCAGTATTTTGGGGTTTAAAATCCGATATTCCGATATATCGGCCGATATTTTTTATTTTTATTTTTTTTATTATATTTTTTAGAAACGCGCAACAAAAACATTAACAGATTTCCCCAACATAGTTATTTGTAGTTATTTATGAGTTTTAACTAAAATAATATGATAAAGCATTTTAAAAAGAAACTTGGCGTTGTTGGATTTCACACACGTGTAAAAGAAAAGCTAACTTTTATGTACAAGATACATTTGATACTTTTTCTCCGTCTAAATGTTCACTCCTCGCTAACTTACGTCTAACTTACATTTTACAATGCAGGGACGGTAACTAGAGATATGCTAGTTATAAATATAGTAATTTAGGCAGAAAAAGTTCATTGTGGTTCCCAAGCTCATTAATGTTAACGTTGCGCGGTCTTCCACTGATGATAGTGGCATTAGCTAGGCTTTGTGGTTAGCTAGTCTATGATGAGCCATAATTTAGCAATAGATAACGTCATACTGCAAATTGTAAAACATACATTTTCAATATAACAGGCCAATGAGAGATGATTGAAGCGGTGTTTCGTACCGTTTTTATTTTTATTTTTGAAATATTCATTTTATATAACTGCCGATACCGATATTTTGAAAAATGCCTAATATCGGCCGATAATATCTGCTGGCCGATATATCGATTCTGGCTCTAATTCGAACCCGGGTTTCTCACATGTGTCTACCAATCCACTGCGCCATCAACACCCCAATTGTACACATTAAAGGGCACCAATTATGGAAAATTCACTTTTACATGGTGTTTGAACATAAATGTGTGTTGGCAATGTATGAGCAAAACCACCTAGAATGATAAAAATCCACCCAGTGTTTTTTTTACAATCTCAATAAATCATATGCGTTCTGTCCATACGCTGAATGACATTCAAAACAGCGGTTTCTCTCACTCTCTCAGTACCGACTGCCATAGGTATGCAAGTTACGCCCTCATCCAAAAGCAGGGCGTGGATATGCAGCTCATTTGCATTTAAGGTGGTATACACCAAAACAGCTCATTTTAAAACAGGCCCCAAAATGACATTTTCAAATGGTTATAATAAATTAACTGTGGGGTATTTTGAGCTGAAACTTCACAAATACATTCTGGGGACACCCGAGACCAATATTACATCTTGTAAAAAGGGGCATAATAGGTGCACTTTAAATCTATGTGTTGCTCACTTATTTTTGCTTTCAAACACAGCCCATGTAAAAAAATTATTCTGACAAGGAATTGTGGGTGCTGAGACGATTGCTTACTTAGGTTAAATTCACTGTCTTCACTTTCATCAGGAGACAGCTGTAGTGGGGAAGACGCCAGGAGTCTCACTCCATTCTGCTCTGGATGACTAAACTTGCCCGAGGAGCGTCTGGTATTTGTTATTTTACTGGATTATATCGGTTCTGCAGAAGAAATGTATTCATCTTAGTGATTCAATATTTATGTTGATACAGTATATTAATTATATTAACAATATACATTTATAATAATTACAAACAGCTTTAGAATTTAATGAAAAATGATACATGATATAACAACACATTTTATTAGATTAACTATAACGTGTTAATGGTGTAAGTGTTGTCTCGTTAATATGCGTTTTTATTAAATAAGCCAGGCAAACAAAAAGAAAAGCATATGTAATGTTAATTAATGCATACAGCAAAGGCTATTGTGGTTATGTTTGCTTTAGCTTTATTGGTTCATGTTAGCTTGTAGTACCTCTAAAACAGCCTCGACTGGTTGGCCCACTACATGCTTAAGAGAAAACCAACAGCATAAACACACAAACATACACTCAGTTAAATGTGTTATTATTGTTAATGTAAATCTAGTATTAGAGAGATTTGAGTTGAGCCAAGACATTCATACTAAAAGCATTTTGTTAATGAGATGAGTTAGTTGGCAAGAGTCACATTTATCTAGAACAAATCGATTCAGGTTTTTGTACCATCTGTAAGCTTCCACTTTGGAGCTCTTCCAAGCTGGTGGACAGCATTCGCTGCATTGACCTGAAAAAAAAAAAAAAAAAAAAAACCATGAACAGTTATTTTAAACAAGCTTGCGGAGTAAGAGCTTCTCATTGGTTCAGGTTATCATGGACTAACAAATGTCTACACTAGAAGCACATACTGTATAGTACACATGGTTACAAACAAAAGATGACTGAAATTAGAAGGTCAAGAACCAAAAACCATCATGAACTAACTTTATATGTAGCCTAAAACCTTACCATATTAAAAAAGAGAGAAAAAAAATTATTAAAATGATAACTATGATTTGCTATTAATTTTCCAAAGCAAGTTAAGCCCAAATAAAAAAAAAAAACATTTTCAAGGTGACAATGACCTCTTTCCAGTCAAATTTAAATTTAAAATGCAATTAATGATTTTACATTTGAAATGTCAAGGCAAGACTGCATTATTAAATTATGTGGAAAAACAAACCAAAAAACAATTGCAGTTTTTTTTGTTTTTTTACATTTTTTAATAATTTCTTTCACAATTTAAGAAAAAGCAAGCTTTACATACACTACAATTTTAATTTAGTATGGATGCATTAAATTAATCAAAAAATCACATTAAAGATATTTATAACTTTATAAAAGATTTCCATTTTAAATGTCCTTTTGAACTTTCAATTTCATTTTTCTAGTTGCTAAGATAAAGCAAAAAATAATACATCTAGAAACTAACTGTTTGGGAGGGCATAGTCTTAATATAATTACATACACCAGAGGTCCAATCGGAAACCTCAGTCATCCTAGACTAGAACGATGTGTGAAACAGTGTGTGTGTGGCGTAGGTCAATAACATCACAACAAAAAGCCACTGCTACATTACAAAAGGCTCTTAAACACGCACAAGCACACACACTGCACTTGCCATTGTCTGCTGTAAAAGCCCAAATCGCCAGATGGATACCATCGAGGTCTCCATGGAGGGCTGTATACTGTGACAGCTGGGCCGGAGAAGGATAGAATGGGACGGAGTGCAAGGAAGAGAGATAGAGGTGACAAAATCACATTAGCTTGGGTGAATGATTGGGACAGCGAGTTTGCAGCAAAATGGTTCCTTCTCCTATAGATGCCTTTAAGTAAAGCGTCCCACTGAGACTCTGCTATCATCAGTGTACTGTTAATAACACAACCTCTCGCTCACCTGGAGTCCAGTTCCCTCTGAAGACATGGAGGAGAGACCAGGGAGTGGCGACGGGCCTCGGGACGACATCTATGCAGAGGAAAATAAATAG
The DNA here is from genome assembly GCA_030378365.1 of Hybognathus amarus. Lineage (NCBI taxonomy): Eukaryota > Metazoa > Chordata > Actinopteri > Cypriniformes > Leuciscidae > Hybognathus > Hybognathus amarus. The sequence continues at coordinate 234,909 of JAQIUQ010006314.1, forward strand.
AAATTGCCATTGGGAACAACAGGAATAAAAAAACCTAACTAAAGTTGAATAGAAATATGGACCAAATGGGGTATAATCTTTGATTTTGGATTTTATGTTTCCAGAAGTCCACTTATAATATTAATCAAGGTTTCTTGTACCAAAAACAATCATCTTGAAGTTTTTCCACAATCATTTTACTACCATCGCTCTGACAGTGTCAAATTAAACTGACCGTTTGTACAACACATACACTACAATTTTTGGGTCAGTAACAAATGGTGAAACTTGCAGACGTCAGCCTCAGAAGGGTCCGGTGGACACAAATAAAGTGATCCCCATGCGCTGTTTAGCTCTCCAGAGCAAATACAGTGCGAGTGAATGTCTTCAATGAATGCTCGATCAACATAAAAAGATGGCCGCCAACGGGTTTCGATTTTGAACACGCATAAATTTCGCTTCAAACTTATGATTTTACACGCGTCAATTTCGCTCTTGATGCGCAAATTAACACAAAGGGGTCAGAGCGTCAAACTAGACGTGGTAGTTGCAGCATTTGACGCGCTATTCGCATCCGGTGTGAACGTAGCATTATGTGACATTGTAATGATTTCTGAACTGTTTGACTGAATTAGAAAGGGAAGCAAGAACAGAGTTTTTCATGATATAACTCCTTTGAAACATCACCTGCAGTTCTGATCTGATGATGTCCGAGTACACTCTATGGGTCAGGGCTCTTATTTTTCGGTTGCCAGATAGATCCTCTTCACTGCTGCCAGACAGCAACGTATACGTCGGTCACTGAAGGGAGAGAGAAACAGAATCAGCTTCAGCTATGATTTGGGTCAAATTCTTTGACTAAAACATTGAAGCAGCAAGATGGCGTTTTAGGCAAAGGTTGTCCAACAAAAAAACACATACTTTGAGAAAGGGCCAAGCCTTCCTTCAATTTTCTGTACTGGCCCAAAAGAACATTGAGTTCATCTATGTGGCGATCCTACAGAAACAAAATGGAGTAAAATGTTCAGTCCATCAGCAAATCACTCGAAATGTTACAAGTTGCATGTTGCTTCCTGCAGATTTTGTCAACAAATCCAAGTGCACAGATGCTGACGTACCTTTTCATTATTGGCAGCTATCAGGGTCTCCATTCCAGTTTTTAACCGCTGTAACTCTTGATCTGGAACATAAAGAGAAAAACTTGATTCATATGAATTTATGGTAAGCTACTTTAAAATATGAGTAGCATTACAGCATTTAATGTACTGTAGTTAAACTAGAACCAAGCCACACTGTAGAAACCTAAATGGATATCTTTCTAGATATACAGTATATGTATGTATATGTTATAATTCTCAATTTAATCAGAACACATTTTTCGGACAAAACAAACAGATTTCTAAGCAGACAACATCCCATTTGAACAGGAGAATTAACACCAAACACAATAATAAAAACTAAAAAACTAAAATGCACCTTGATTTGACATACAAAAACATAGTAATGTGCAACATATTTAACTGAATATTCCTCTACGCAAGAGAAAGCGTTTATGTACAACTCGATTCAATGAGAATCAGACTTTGTTTCACAGGAATTAACTGAATCTTTCTGAGCTATAGTCAGGCTAAAAGAAACCATTACTTTTAGTTGGCTACTCCTCAACACTGCATAATTGTGACATACTCCATGTAAAAAACACACAGATGATGTTGAGGTAAACCAGCCCTCTAAGAGAGAAAACAAACAGCCTCCTTCTGGTCAAGCGTCAGTCCAAAAAAGCTCTTTCTGAAGGTTTGTCAGGAGAATTAGCAAGCAGGCGAAAGACTCTTTTAAAATAAAAAGTGTGTACATGCTTGTCCGGGTTGATGCATGCTTTTAAGCCAAACAGTCATTTACTCTGAGACTTCAGAGCAGAACCTCATGTTTAGAGAAAAACTGACATGATACTGAACCTCATCCTGCAACATTAACCTTGTTAGATCTGGCTCACACAACCTCAGCTAAATCAGCTAACCAGCTAACATGTTACAAAAAAACAGATTATTATTAGATAATCGTTCATATCACACATATTCATTTTAGTAAATATATTATAACAGTAATTATTATATTAAAAAATGTAATTTATAATATAATGTGGCCAAAGTATACTTTTTATTTATTTTTTTAATTAACAATTTCAAATTACAGTATGTAAAACTGTATATTCAACATGACAAAAGGATTATAAATAAAAACAGTAAATTATATTTTGTAATATAATGGGATCAATGTACTTAATATACATTTTTTTATATTATATTAATATAATATTAATATAATTAATAGGATTCATAATATTTGTACAATTACTGCATGTAGTATATTTAACATCATATAAAAGTTATTACATATAAAAGGTTTTTTCACAAACTTATATGCTCCTATATAATATATTATATTAGGGCTGTCAAATGATTAATCACATCCAAATAAAAAAGTTTTTGTTTACATAATATATGTGGGTACACAGTATATAATTATTTGGTGGTATATATACATATATATATATATATATATATATATATATATATATATATATATATATATATATATATATATATATATATATATATATATATATACGCACACACACATGCATGTAATATTGAAGAAAAAAAAGTGTTTATATATAAAATATTTATATATTTTTATATAATATAAATTATATATAAATCTATGTATAGAGTATATAAATGAAAATATTTCTTAAATATATACAAGCATGTGTGTGTATTTATATATATAAAATAATTATACACAGTGCACCCACATATATTATGTAAACACAAACTTTTATTTTACAATTATGTAGTATATAACGCATAACATTTTTAAGGTCTTTTCTCACACTGAAGATGAACTTAATTGAGTCAATAAAATACATTCACTACTGAGCTGCTAATAAATGCACATATTATAAGATTAGCTGCTTCAGTGCTACAATGAAGAATGAAGTTCAGCAACATACAGTAGCTGTGAGGTGATTAGTTGATTCATCATTTCTTTTCTCTGAACTGGCCATGGCCCTGAGCCCTACATAAATAGTAAAGGATGAGTTAGCTCATAGACCCATGGGAAAGCAATGAGTGGCTTCAGGGTGTGACGACAAGCATGAATCAGACACTTAACAACCCCTCTGCGCACGCACACACACACACACAGGTAGCCACTGAGGAGATGTGTGTGACAGGCTTGACAGCATGCCAGTGTACATTAGCCAGATTGACAGAGAGACTCTGAAGGGCAGTTGAATCAAGCTGGGGTACAGCATGAGAGGATCTGAGATGTTAATCTGAAATGTGCGCTTACGTTTGTCTCTCAGCTTTTTCTTATACACTTCCTCTACAACAGGGAGCGTCGAAGACCAGAGGCCACAGTGATTACCAAAAAAAGCCACATGTTAGTAATTTCAACACTCACATGAACATTTTCCAACACACACACACACCGTCACTCCCATGCAGCTAGTTTTTGGTACTTTCCACAAACAGGGAACATTAAGTGAACTAACCATTTAATTTTTATGGTATAAAAACACAAGTAATTTTGAAACAAATCAGGTCTTAAATTTCAGGCCTGTTTTTATTGCCTGTTCATGGAAAAGGCCATTTAGTAATGTAATGTTATATTATTCTGGGTTAAGGCCTTGGTAGCATGTTGTAGCACTTCAACAACCGTTAGGATTTAATCTTCTTAGATGTACCTCTCTCTGTGATGTCATTGTTGATGTGTTCCTCGGGGACAGAAGCTGACTCTGTAGACACTCGATTTCTGCATCTTTCGTAGAAAGCAGCTGCTGGAGTTTGGCAATTTCACTCTAACAAAAACGAAACACTTTCAGCAGATTAGTACCTTTCAAAAGATGATGAAAACGTCATCTTAAACCACAAATCTTTTTCATTTTCATGTCAGAAGGACAACAGGGCACACATTTTCCAACAACATTACGGTGGATATTCAAAAAAGGACTTAATCACATTAATGCTTTTTGAGAGAACAGAAGAATCTAACATTGACAACACAAATGTGACAGTCAGGCACAACAAGGTTAAATAAAGATATAATAACCTTTGCCATTTTGGGGAGCAAATCGGTACTTTCACACATAACACTCACTAAATCACCATAAAACAGGAAGAAAAGTTACGAAACCACACACACAAGTAGCATATTGATACCATTAACGTCCAACCAATCAAAATGGCAGCAGAACTCCCTAAATATGATTTCCCAGAAAACACATTCAAGCAGCTATTAGCCTATTACAGTAAGCTACATAGTTGAATAAAATGGTGTGCATTTTTTTTATTTGGAACATTCTACCAAGCACACAGATTTTCTGAACTCCAATTTACATCAGCTTGAAGTGGTTACATCCGTACGTCATCCCCATGCAAGAAGCTTGAGATTGGCTAAAAACTCTTTGAGCAGCAGACTCAGAGGATGCTAACCCAGTAAATGCTCAAATGTTCAGCAGATGACATCACCAATAGCACGACAAATAAACACGATAAATTAACATTGGTGTATCAATATGGTGAGCGTATCCGTTTTTGTGCGGCCATGTTGGATTGCTGCGCCCTTCATTCCCCAAGACAGACAAGACCCAACAATCTCCTGGAGGATGTAGTCAAGCACACCTGACCTAACACGCAAATACTCAAACATACACACATGATTCTTCCATCAATGCAGCACGAGGCAAACACAGACTGCGATGATCTCCCAGTAGCCCATCCACTTCGTATGGTTTGCTTGCCCTATATTGCTTGCTTCCACATTAACGTGGTTTAAGAGATTGCCACTAGAACATTTGGAACTCACTCTTGAGAGCAAATAGTAAGTGGTCTTTGGAGAAGGTCTAAGGGTAAGAACTGGGGATCATAGAAGCTGCAAGATTATGTTCACAAAACTACACAGTGCATGCAAAAAGCGTGTCGACAACGGCACCAGTGTCAATCAATTACAGTAAACCAGGGGGCGTTCAATCTTGCTCCTGGGAGGGCCACCTTTCCTGGCAAAGTCTAGCTAACATACCACCCTAAAAGTTGGAGACCCTGAAGCCTCAATAGCTGGTTCAGGTGTGTCTAATTGGGGTTGTAGCTAAACTCTGCAGGATAGTTGCCAGGATTGAACGTCCCTAATCTTGAAAATATTGTAGGTGGAAGAGGGTTCAAGAGACAGAGAATGGGGTTCAAGCCTGGAGAGCTCAAGAGGCATAACAACCAAAGGAGTGGATATTTTCAAGGAACCATGAAAAAGCTTCGGTTGAAAGCGTAGACCTCCAAGTCCAGAGTTGAAAATGTTATAAAATCGACCCTGTCCAAAATGGCACTTTTGAAGCAAATTTGTCTCCCTGTAGTCCACGAGACATTATGGTGTCCCATTTTGTGATTCAAGAGGGTACTTCCCATGTGTCTTCAATGGACCTTGAAGGAGTCTATAGCAGTCTATAGTGGTGTTATACATCAACACTACATTAAACTGTGGACTCAAGTACTGAGGGTACCATTTTTGGACAGGACCATCAACACCCTCTCCTTTGTGTCATACTCCTCAAGGAGGATGGCAAGGGGATAAGGAGTGGGAGTGGGGTTAAGCACCTGAGCGGTCCGACAGCGCTCCTCCCAATGCTGTCGTTCTCACCTGAGTGTGTGCTCGACCGTGAGCTTCAGGGTAGAAAGTTTGGTCATAAGCGACTGGTAACAGACATGGAGGGAATAGGTGATAGAAAGCTGGAGGAAGAGAAAGCCAGAGGGATGTTCATTATGCTAGAGAGCTTAAGAATTTGTGAGTGCAATGAACTATTGAATAAAGAGTCCAATTAGTATGCTTAGAATAGTTAAAAGATCAGAAGAAAGAAGTTGCATTGAGAGTTTGCATTTGGAGTTAAGCCAATATGGCTAAAGAGACTGTTAGTAAATGCTGATGGTTCATGATGACCAAATCAAAACCGCAAGAGCAACAATTGTAGACTGAAGGCTAACAGGAGATTCCAGATTAAATATACAGAACATTTACCCTTTGTGGCTTTGAGTTCCTCTCGTATTGCGATTTCTCGCCTCCAGATTCTTCAACTTTGCTCTTAAAAAGGCGAAGCTCTTGTAGCAATGCCTAAAGAATGAACAAAAGCAAAGAAGAAAAATCACACATTAGCTTCTGCAACATCTTTGGCAACAACTTCTAAGGTACGGAGCCCCTAAATTGACTTTGTAGAAAAAATAAAAACCCCAAGATTTACTTGTACATGTGGAAAAATATTCTTGCGCACACTCGAAAAGTTCCAGGGGCTTTTCCCATACGAATTTCACTTTCGGGGCTCTGCACTAAGATCATTCAGATCAATACAAAGAAAATTCAGAGGAGAGGGTTTGGACTGACCCATGAAACCCACACACCGTGCAGTTAAATACAAGAAGCTCCGGAGATTCCTGGGAGACCTTGTTTCTTAAAAGGATGCCTTGGCTCCTCAAAAACTGACAGAACTGATCAAGGAGGAAACATCTAATAGGGTCACCACTAAGCCCACAAACCTTCTGGAAGCTCTCTGGAACTACTCAGCAACCGTTCAGCGTTCATGAGCATCAATCATGCAGGTTTAAACCCAAAATAAATTTCAATCTTCCATCAGAAGCACACTGCAAACACCAATAACCATGAGATTCCCACAGTGGAGCCCACAGACACATTGGACACTGTAGGAAGAGGCAGTTAGTAGTATTTCCTGTTGGAGTGTCCAAAAGTGAGTTGGGGAATGGTTATGTTTTAGGGTAGAGCAAAGAGGTAAAAGAGGGTCTTGAAGTAAATCCACCATGTAATGGAGGATCTGCCTACATTCTCTCCTCGCTTCTACAGCGGCAGCTGCATTCCTCAGCGTCCGAGGCACCAAGGCCCACATCGGGGCTCTGGTCGAGAGCCTCGCGTGTGCTACTGTCCCCCATGCTCTCCAGGGCCCTCTGCTCCTGAATGCGATTGCTGATGTTCCTCCTGGCAAATTTACACATCTGCTCCTGTAGTTCACTAATTAGATTAACCACACTCTGAGAGAGCAAAAACAAGAAAGCCAGAAAAAGGAAAATGTTGATCAGATATGGAAACAAAATTATGAATAGACATAGATGGTTTTGTGATTAATCTGGGTTCTTGGAAAGGCATATGCATTCTTTAGCTTTGTGGAATTGAAGCCAGTTTTAGTATCTAATAAGTCAGAAAGTCACATGTCCACTCCAGAAAGGTTTTTCCAGGGGTTAGGTTTCTTGGCCTTGTGGATTTTTATACAAAAAAAATAATTTAAATAATAATTTAAAAACACATAATTTTCAAACTGTCACTTAGGTAATTTGGCCACTAACAAAGTCCTACAGTATATACTGTACACAAAGGCTATACACCACAATAGTATTGCCGTTTCATTTTTTCTGAAACTAAATGTAGAGCTATTTCCATCTAACCAATGTATTCTATAAGCACTGTGATTTGAAATGGAAATCTTTTTTTTTTCAACCTATATCTAAGGCAATTTTACAGAATGGCTCTATAAGGTGAAGTTTTCTGGGATCAAGCTACTGTATTTCCCAGACAAAATGCAGATGCTTGTGATTAAAATAAAATAGTTTTTGGGACAACATGGGAAGTAAGTCTTAATTCTCAATCAAACTGAGATGTATAACAGGTACTATGCACTGATTACAAGATATTAACTTCAGCAACAAGCATGTTAATGTTTTCACTTGAACAAGTGAATGATTAGTCAGACTACTGTAAATGCAGTCTGCCAGAGGAAGTTTCATATGATATTCCCCATTGATGCTAAAGCCGATGATAGGCACACGGTCCACACCTATATTTAGCTCCATGCTAAAGGTTTGTGAGTGGGGAGATGACTGTGGTGAAAATGTTTGACTATGGTATGTTCAAAGTGAATTTCATCCATTCTGAATGGAGCCTTGCAGCTGTCACCCTTAAGGCCAGTGTTTGTTGATGCAACAAATGCAAGGAGAGCTCAGTTACCCTAAGAGTGAGAGGTGACGCTTCAAAAAAGAGTGATTTACAAAATTTAGTCATTACCCAGAAAACCTAGAAATGTCTTTAACCAGTCACAGATTATGCACTATTTTGGGTTAAGCAAGATTTGACAAAAAATGTAATTACTCTCCCCTTGTATTAAAGGCCTGAGTTTTCTTAGTTATGTGTCCAGTATTGTCTATGTTAGCATCTAAGGTTTATGTGGTTGTTTGTTTTTCTCAAGGGGATCTCCTGAGTATTCAATGTAATATTTAATAAAAACTGTTTTGTTTCTATATTCCTTTGATTATGCGCTACCAGACACAGTGTGACAACCAAGTTATCTGTTTGTTTGTTTACATATCGTATTCATTTCTTAGTAGTTTTTTTGACTGCAATCGACTTGTCATTCAGTTTAAAGGGATACTCCACTTTTTTTTTTAAATAGGCTCATTTTACAACTCCTCGATGAGTTAAACTGTTGAGTTTTACTATTATTGAATCGAATTTTGCCGATCTTCGGTTCTGGCGGTCCCACTTTTAGCATAGTTAGCATACATCATTGAAGTGGACAAGACCATTAGCATTTCTCAAAAAAGAGAGACAGCAGGCGTCATGACCACACAAACTTAGTCCCGGTACATGTTGGAAGCTGGGGACTATTTTCAGGTGCCGTGTCATATCATTATGCCTGCTGCACTCATGGTACGACAGTAAAGTTTCTTGTATCTATCTTACGCAGGAATGAGAGTGTAGTTCTTAGCCATATTAGCCTAGAAAATCACAACTTAACATCTTCCGTCGGCTCTAGTGCACGGTGTAACTACAGAAAATCAAGTTTTAAATGGGAAAGATATCTTTTTTGAGAAATGTTAATGGTTTTGTCTCACTTCAATGATGTATGTTAAGCTATGCTAGAAGCGGTAACGCGAGAAAACTGGATATCGGCTTAACGGATTCAATAACGGTAAAACTCAACAGTTTAACTCTGGGGAATTGTAAAATGAGCCTATTCCAAAAAAGTGGAGTATCCCTTTAAGTTTATACGTCCCTATTTCAAAATGTCTAACTATTAAATGTAAAATGTATGTGTGGTGCCTGAAAACTGAAAAAGCTACATGCATTTCAGCGGCTATTAGCAGCATTTCTTTCCGTTTCAGTTTATTTCTAAAGGTGAATGACACCCATTGCAGATACGTGTTAAAAACCTGTGTGTGTGTGATGTGTGCAGCTGAATTCTCATCAAGACAAGCACTGAGCACTTCTGGCGTCTGTCATTTCACGTTTCATCAAACTGCCTGTGCACTGTTCTCCATTTATAGCCCACCGCATGCTTTTGTGTGCTCTACCGATTAATATCTTCCTTTATCAGTGCATTGCCTTTTTGGCACTGGGACCAATTGTGGGACATAGGTTTTGAGTGTGTGTGTAATTGTCTGTGAATGTGTGTACATATCGTTAAATCATGTTTCTGAAGCACACTGTCAGTGTGGAAAGGCTGAGTCTGTGCGATAGCCCCACTCAAACGATTGATGAAGACATAACAAACATCAATGGGCTCTACATTTCTTCCCATTTTATCATCTGTTGAGTCCTTGGTTTGCTGTACCTATCTGAAATATAACACCAGCCAAATGTTCACATACTAATTAAAAAAAAACAATATAGACGGCACTCAAAGAGCTAAATATCTTGAGATGAGGATACCAAGACAAATGTATATTCACTATGAAAATCTCGACATGATTTTAAGTTTCTATTCATTTCCATGATTATATTTGCCCTGTTTTTTTGCAAGAGTTTTCCCATAGCTGTGGGAAACTTGTCCACTTACTTGGAAAATGCTTTGAAAAGGAACCTTCCAATTTTAAGTCTGGAAGCCAGAGATTTAGTCTGTTCAAGAAAAAAGCTCAGGACAGATGCTCTTTTAAAGTGTTATGGTGTTTTTCTGAGTCTCTGTTTAGTCTGTTGTCTCATACACAGGGTGTAACTCAGGGAGTCCTATAAGTAATTAGGTGTTAAGAGGTAATAAATCTACAGGATCCACATATACACACACTACAACATAAACATGCCACCATGACTTCCCTGTCCTCTAGTTATGTTTCCATGTGCCATATGGAAACATCAGATTAAATATCAGCTCATATTTTGAGCATGTTTACTGTTCTTGTATTTCAAGATTGCACTCTTCGTAACCACAATATATATCTTGTCTGATATCAGATTCTCTTCTATCGAACAACACACTTTTTCAATATTTCTAAAAGTATTAAACCACACATACTGTATACTGACATAGCTGATTTCTGTGTGTGTGGTTTCAATTGAATTAGAGCCAACAGGTGGACAGCAAAGAAACAGGAACAATGAAAAAGGCGATTATAACAATCTCTTAATTCAGGACATCTAAACCAGTATTTCAATTGTTTAAATTTATGAGTGTTTGTGTGTGTGTGTGTGTGTGATTTATATATATATGTATATATATATATATATATATATATATATATATATATATATATATATATAAATAAAATACACACCACACAACTTACAATTACAATATTCAGTTTTTAACATTCATACTAAATAAAGATGAAATGAAACAAAATATAATTATTATATAAAAATATGCCTTGCCAACTGACTGAAAACAAACTAAAACCTAAAATCTAAGCAAAAAATAATAATAATTACAAATGCATTTAATAACATTAAAAAGTACAAAACAACAAATTAAAATAAAATAAAAAAAATAAATAAGAAATACAAAGAAATATAAAAATCTTTTTAAAATCAAAATATTAATAAATACTGTAATAATAAATATTACATTGACAGTACATTCGTTTTTGCTTTAATAATAAAATTGGTATCGAGAATTGTGAAATCACTGCATACAATATATTGTGACATCCTTACAAGACAGACCATAAAAATAGAGGAAGCAAACAACTATAGGATTAAACCGTAGTTAAAAGAACAACGTTAATATGATATTATTCAAGTAACATCGTATAATGGATGAACCTGTTGCCCTGTATGAGCCGACAGTCTGGTAACCTACCTCGGCTTTATGATGTCTGTTCTCTTCATCTATGTGGTTGTGTTCTTCCTCCATGCCGACAAGCTTGAGTTTCAGATAAGAAACTTCATCCACCAGTTCCAGTTTCTGTGTCTCCAGTGAGGTTCGGCTGAAGAGCTCCTGAGAGCAGACGCACACATGTTAGCGAACACATGGTGACACACAAACACACCCACACAGTTGTACTGTATACAGTAACAATCCCACGGCACACGGTCGGCTCCTCGTTGCTCCACTGGCCAAGTTCTTTCACAGAAACGCTTGGGCCAAAGCTAAGCGCCGCTAAATATACACAAGCAATGAACGCTATTTTTACTTCCTCACCCTCTCTGGTGCCTGTATGTGAGAAAGTCAGGAGGGCCAAAAGAGGGAAACTTCGTTTCTCAGCATTCCTGATACTATGGGCTAAATTCAGCAGGGCTCTGAGAACCTTGGCTAACCAGTGTTTTAAAAAGCCAAAAAGGTCACAAATAATATGTGCACATAATAACCCTCATAAAAAAATATTGTGGAGATACCAGATATCAAATGAAAATATCATGGTACTATAATCAACCAATCACATGGCAGTTGCTTCAATGCTTTTAGGGGTTTGGTCCTGGTCAAGACAATCTCCTGAACTCCAAACTGAATGTCAGAATGGGAAAGAAAGGTGATTTAAGCAATTGAGCGTAGCATGGTTGTTGGTGCCAGATGGGCCGGTCTGAGTATTTCAAAATCTGATCAGTTACTGGGATTTTCACGCATAACCATTTCTAGGGTTTACAAAGAATGGTGTGAAAGGGAAAAACATCCAGGATGTGGCAGTCCTGTCATCGAAAATGCCTTGTTGATGCTAGAGGTCAGAGGAGAATGGGCTGACTGATTCAAGCTGATAGAAGAGCAACTTTGAAATAACCACTCGTTACAACCGAGGTATGCAGCAAAGCATTTGTGAAGCCACAACACGCACAACCTTGAGGCGGATGGGCTACAACAGCAGAAGACTCCACCGGGTCACACTCATCTCCACTATAAATAGGAAAAAGAGGCTACAATTTGCAAGAGCTCACCAAAATTTGACCAGTGAAGACTGGAAAAATGTTGCCTGGTCTGATGAGTCTTGATTTCTGTTGAGACATTTAGATGGTAGAGTCAGGAATTTGGCGTAAACAGAATGAGAACATGGATCCATCATGCCTTGTTACCACTGTGCAGGCTGGTGGTGGTGGTGTAATGGTGTGGGAGATGTTTTCTTGGCACACTTTAGGCCCCTAAGGGCCAATTGGGCTTCGTTTAAATGCCACGGCCTACCTGAGCATTTGTTTTTGAACATGTCCATCCCTTAATGGCCACCATGTACCCATCCTCTGATGGCTACTTCCAGCAGGATAATGCACCATGTCACAAAGCTCAAATCATTTCAAATTGGTTTCTTGAACATGACAATGAGTTCACTGTACTAAAATGGCCCCCACAGTCACCAGATCTCAACCCAATAGAGCATCTTTGGGATGTGGTGGAAAGGGAGTTTTGTGCCCTGGATGTGCATTCCACAAATCTCCATCAACTGCAAGATGCTATACTATCATCAATATGGGCCAACATTTCTAAAGAATGCTTTCAGCACATTGAATCAATGCCACATGGAATTAAGGCAGTTGTGAAGGTGAAAGGGGGTCAAACACAGTATTAGTATGGTGTTCCTAATTATCCTTTAGTTAAGTGTATATATGTATGTGTGTATATATATATATGTATATTATCATCATGTAAATATGGTCCACCTCTTCCATGTTTGTTTATTAAATAGTTTGGCCAATTTTTTAATACCCTCCACAAAAAAAAATTCAAGTCAGCAGATTTTGTCTGGTCTCAGTTATGCCTCATACTTCAACCAGAATTACACATATATGCTCTAACTTAGCATAAAAACGCACTTACGCTTCCTCTTTCACAGTACAACATCTCCTTTTCTAGTTTCTGAAGAAGGATACAACATTTCATGTCATTCTAACTATTAGAAAACTCTGACAGTTACAATATACCACAGTCAGATGTGTTCATGTCTCCAATACATTTCTATATTTCTGAAATCCATATTCTCTTAATTAGCTGAATCTAACAGATGTGTGAATGGCAATCGAGTCCCAAGCATAGTGATGATGGATGAAAACCACTGAATGCAACACAAACATCCGTGGTACATTGATCTCAGTTCTGGGAAATACAGTGGACATGAGTCACAATCACCAACCAGCAACACACTCTATCATGCAATAGATCTTAGTCAAGGTAGAGCCAGATTTACTTTTTTGACAGAAATGACAACAAGGCTGCGAGGGTTGAGAATTGTACTGTTGTTTCCAACATAGACCTACTGATTGTTTAGCTGACGAAAGTTAACGGAGGGAAACTTTCAGCAGACAAAAACTCCAAAAAACGGTTTCAAAAGTTTTTAAAAACTGTGCGATCTAGGACCTTTAAATGCTAAAACATGCTATTATTCCATTATTCAGCCCCTTTTGACTCCAGGGCCCCTCACTGTCCACAACAACATACAATAAGGCCTTTGTCTCCAGTTGTTTTTGATTTACTGGATAAGGGGAATTTTTCTTTTTTCCCTGAAAATCTATGTTCATAAAATGTTCAAAAATGTCCATGGAGTTCTATGATTTTATTAATTTAAATGAAATTTTCCACATCTCAAACAAAAAAAAAAAACAACAACAAACAAAAAAATCACTCCATCACTCTATATAGTCTCCTACTCTAAATCCTTATTTAAAATATCCTTCAAGTAATGTTAAAGAAAACGATCATGTCTAAAACTGTGAGTTTACTTGCACTATCAAGCAAGAAAAACACAGGGTCTGTCTTTATCTCTTCATCTCTGACATTCCATCTTGATACTGATTGTTAGCAAGCATTCCTGTTATGGAATCCTTAACGTGATCCCAAAAAAAATAAAAACAAATAAAAATAAAAATAATAATAATAATAATATTATGTATATATATATATATATATTTCTTCATGCATTAAAACAATATCTACAAATAGATTATTTTAAAAATGTATTACTGTTATTTACATTATAATGTTTATAATTTATAATAATTTATTTAATAAATAACTTACTGGCAGAAATCCAAGTTAAAAAAAAGTGTCTTAAGTGCAAAGAAACTGGACACATTAACTATTTAACCTTTTGTAAACACTGTAACAATGACTCAAATCTCTGTCAGATTAATACAAATAAAATCCTACAACTGGAACCCACAAATAAGCATTTATCAATGCTAAAGGGAACATAGCCGTTTCAAAAACAGTACTTTGGAAATGATACTAGACAAATCAAAGGAACAGTTGCCAGCAAACAGCTACTAAACACAATGGCTAAACAAGTATGATTACAAACCCACCGGTTTAAGGCAGTTAATCATACAGCAAATTTACAATCATACACTGTATGACACATACAGTGTCATAATGCCAGGACTGAGTAAACCACATGCATAAATCAAACACACTAAAAAGTCTGTCCATTTAATCTGAGTCAGCTCTACACAATTACAACTGAAACTGTTGCAAAACCACTTATTGCTCAAATTCCAGGAGGTAAAAACTCAACAATCCAAAACAGTTTGTCACATAAAACCAGCAGGTAGAAGATTCAATCATTTTCAACTTCCCTTCCTTATATTCCTCTGATTTCTGCTTGAATCTGAACGTAAAGCTTGATAAATGACAAAGTATATAGTCTTACCTGCTGGAGCATTTCCTCAGTGGAAATGAGTTTGTGGTGATGTTCTTCCAGGGAACTTTCCAGATCTCTGATCTTTTCCCTTGAGCTTCAACCTGGTCAGTGAGTACACTCACCTAAAACCAACAGAGAGCAGACAACGTTCACTCAGGCTAACCTTGAAACCTGGCCAGGTTTTCCCTGTCAGTCCCTCCAACAGGTATGTTAATGACGATTGCAACACACCGTGAACTCCAAAGTCTAAACAGCATAGGAATGTGATCCTTAAAATGTGTACATTTGGGTTAAAAACGACCATTGCTTAGCCTTGACACACAGCCATGCTAACATGTGAGTCTGCTTGAGTTTCAATTGTTTTGAAAGTGTCCTTTTGTTCAACACCAACTGAAGGACTGCCAACCAGCAGGACAGGTAAAAGGAGAAGAACAACACCTTGAGGGCATTAGGAGCCAATCATGTTCATCAGAGTTTTAGAGCTCAAGACAATCCACCAATCAGAGAGCAAGAAGGGCGGGCATATGGAGATTGACAACTTTTGACACTTGTTGCATAGTTAGACAACCTAACTTCTTAAAGGTGAAGTGTGTCATTTTGTAATGGTAAAATATATTCCCATCCCTCGTTTAATGTGCAGAGACAATTATGTGGTGGTTTCAAAACATTGCAATGTTTGTTTGTCAAGCAACTTGGAATGGATGATCAAATGGATGACTTTTTCTGCTTTTGAATAGTCTGTTAACAAGCTTGCTAGTTCAGTGTAAACATTACCATAAAGAACAGGTTTGAGCTGATAATGGCTAAACTCACTCTGTGGTGGCTACCATTGTGACTTATCAGCATGTTGAGTAACACCAACCCAACCCTCTAACCTTTCACCAGATTGTCCCATAGCTATGTGATCATTGACCAACCCATTGTGTATTGGACAGGGAGTTGTGTGACCCTGGGCTGGAGCGCGGCAGTGTCACATGTCTATTCGTTCACAGAGACACCACAGTCCCCTGGTTTGACCCTGTGAGGTTTTACAAGCATGTTGGCTAGTTGTCTTCTCATTGTATTGACATTGTTACTATTATACTGAGCTGAAATGCCTTGGAGGCCTTAGTGAATATCTCACCTGGAGAACCAGAGACTCTTTGTCCCCTTCTAATCTTCGCCAGCCGTTTCTTGATAGGTTTCATTGTTGCTCGAGGACTGGAGGTTAACCTGTGGAGACACACACATGCATATGTATTTTATCTCTTTAAGTGGCTGTTTTCCTCCCAAATGTCCCTTAAAGGGATAGTTTAAAAAATGATTAAAAAATGATATTCAACACATGCATTACTCACCTTTAAGCCATTTGAGATGCATATGTCAATACTTGTTTCAGACGAACACATTTTCAGTTATTTTAGAAAATGTCTGTAGACCCTTCAGTGGATATAATGTGAAGAAATGGGGTCCAGCTCCTTCAAGTCCCAAAAATGTGCATAAATCCTTCACAAAAGTCATCCATCAGGCTCCAGTGGTATAACGAAGGCCTTCTGAGGGTAATCAGTGCTGTCATTATCGTAAAAATATACATATTTAAAACTTTATAAATGAAAATATCTGACTTCTGGCAATGATCGTCGCGACGGTTCCTGCACGCGTAGGTACGTTCACGGGTGATGGAAGTCGGCGTATCGAGTAAGACGTCAGCGTAGGAAAGCGTCACGACGGTTCTCTACGCTACGTACGACCGACTTCCATCACCCGTGAACGTACGACGATCGTTGACGGAAGTCAGATATTTTCATTTATAAAGTTTTAAATATGTATATTTTTACGATAATACCGCACGGATTACCCTCAGAAGGCCTTCGTTTATCACCCTGGAGCCGGATGGATGACGACTTCCATCACCCGTGAATGTACGCAGCGTAGTGCGTAGCGCAATGATCGTCGCAATGATGATTTTTAAAGTTTTAATAAATCGTTCATCCATCCGGCTCCAGGATGATAAACGAAGGCCTTCTGAGGGTAATCCGTGTCGGTATTATCGTAAAATATACATATTTAAAACTTTATAAATGAAAATATCTGACTTCCGTCAACGATCGCATACGTTCACGGGTGATGGAAGTTCGGCGCACGTCAGCGTAGGAACCCGTCGTGACGTTTCCTGACGTCACGATGGAAGTCGGCGCACCTGAGCGTAGGAACCGTCGTGACGTTTCCTGACGCTGACGTGCTACCTCGTACACCGACTTCCATCACCCGTGAACGTACGTAGCGTAGGAACCGTCGCGACGATCATTGCGCTACGTTACGCCGACTTCCATCACTCGTGAACGTACGCAGCGCAGTAACCGTCGCGGCGACGATCATTGCGCTGACGTTACGCCGACTTCCATCACCCGTGAACGCACGTAGCGTAGGAACCATTCGCGACGATGAATCCTTCCTTTTGTGAAGGATTTATGCACATTTTTGGGACTTGAAGGAGCTGGACCCCATTTCTTCACATTATATCCACTGAAGGGTCTAAGACATTTTCTAAAATAACTGAAAATGTGTTCGTCTGAAACAAGATTGACCTATGCATCTCGAACGGCTTGAGGGTGAGTAATGCATGGTTTAAATATAATTTTTGGCCGAACTATCCCTTTAATATAAGTTGTTTCAAGTTGTACTTGCTTTGTGGGGACATTCAGCTCACATAGCAAAAACTGAACCACACACAGAAACTGAAAGTCAACAGAGAGGCGTGCAAGAGGAGGAGCTAACCTGCTTTTCCAGTTTTTTTGAGAATGAATGGCTCACCACCAATGACAGAATAACTACTTCAACTAAGAGTAGTATACAAGCGAGCCAAATGCTTTTGAGAGTTGTAAAGGTGTTAAATGGCACGTTGGTGCCAAAGATGAACTGACAAGTTTGATGTCCCTTCAATGCAAATGCAACAAAGGAGCTCATTGCAAATTAATGAGGACATTTATATAATGTCACAGTTAAAATGGAAAAAAGAAACATGTCGATGTGCCCCAGGGTTGGTATGGATGGATGGATGATACCAATTTAGCATGACAAATTATCATAAGCTGAAAAAAATAAGAATCTTCTGTCCAGTCTTCAGACTATATCAGCAGAAAACATGCCAGTAAATAAATACACAGCATGCAAGATAGGACACTGTCACTTGTCAGCACTAAGCTAGCACTTGCCGCACAGATAATCTCTCTCTTTTAAAAGCTTTTGCTGTGTCCAGGGCTGTCAATTCCTTCTGAGCGCCACAATAAAGCTGTCTACTCAGGTTCTAGCGGCCGGCTGCTGGCGGAGTAACAGGGTTAAGCCTGTCTAAAGGCAGTGCTTAGTCTTCACACATAGGCTTTCACTGCATAGCAATTGCAGTTCACAGCAAATTTAAACCAAATTTATTTCCTGGGAAACAGGTAGAAAGAAGATGAGAGTTTTATGTGATATAATTTGATTATGTTTATACAATGGTTCTTTCTGGTTCTCGAATCTGATTGGCTGAGAGCCTTTTCCGGATGTGCGATATTCATTTCACCGTGTGTATCATTCCACTTACTGCGACTGTCATGTCGAGCAAATCCACCATATTAATTAATAATTTAATACTACTGTAGTTGCAACACGAAATATAGTTTCAAGAGTTTTTTACGCAAGAACGTAGTTATTGTGACAAATATTTGACTAATATATTTAATCTGCCTATTTTATGATATGTTGAAAAGCTTTCACAAATGCTCCAGGCCGTCAGCGCTCATGTACATGCAGAGAACCACTCTTAGCTACTACTCAACATGTTTGATCTCATTGATTTTGATCATTGATGTGAACCGCCATCTATTGGCAAAATAATGCATGTAACTTCTGTTGCTGTTTATGGTCAGGGACTATTTTTTCCAGCCGAAGAAGGTTTTTAGTGATTTTACTTTATGATTAGCCTGGTTAAAACCAGACCATTCTCAGTTGTAACTGAATTATGGTCTGGCAAAGCGTCATAGACAAATCATTTCCAGAGGGACCATGAAGAACAGGTTTGAGCTGATAACCAATGAACGTTGTCACCAATGGATGTCGCGGGTAGACCTAAAACCAATCAGAGCGATGAAGGAGATGATGTATGCAGAGCGCGGCCGGCGGAGAAACATCTCCGAGTGTTGTTCTTTGGTCGGTTTTTAACAAAAAGGAAACGTTCAAATCACTTAAAACAGTCGCGATAGCTGATTCGAACGAGCGATGTTTGACGGCGGCATCCATCTTTGTAATGTAGGCTACAAAATCTGCTTCAAAATCCCAGCACTGTTGTCATCATGTAAAGCCCGCCCAATGTTTCTGATTGGTGCTGCGATTTCGACGGATTGGAAATGGGCTTGAATGAGCTCTTTGCCAGACTAACTTTCAGAGCAAATCTAAATTTGCCAGATATTGTCTGGGTTTTCCCAGGCTACTTCATGGAAAGTTGCATATACATATTTTTTGGCTTTAATATTTGTATTGTGTGGTAACCAGACCTTCCAGACCTGCGTCAAGGCGTCTTTACATTGACTTAACATGGACATCACTCGCTCCAGACGCTCTATTTGCATTCGGTGTGAACACAGCAGTTACGTGATAAAATATTGGTCACAAATGATTGGTCACTTTCTAAAAAGTAAAAGTAAAGCGCATCTACTAATAAGCATATATGAATAAATAGTTTTTTTACCAATGCAGATGTTAGAAATCATGCATTGCGATACAAATGCCAACTTGTATCCGATGCACACTTATTTAAAACGATGCATCCCATCGTTAGCTGTTATGCCAAAGCACCAATGCGAATCGGTGAATCGTCCTTAACACCTAGTGAACTGACGAAGTTCTGGCGTAACCAGAGAAACCAAGTTATTGTTTGTAAAAACTTCAATTTTGATTGTAAAACTAATTCAAATATAAACGTATGTTTTAAAAATGTGTTATTTGTCAAATGACCATGTTATAAGCGGGTTCATGCCCTTCGAGGTTTCCATTGTCTAGGTATTAATGGACGGTTCACGCCTCGTCGCATCCATTAATACCTGACAATGGACACTTCGTCAGGCATTAACCCTTAAATAATTTATCATTAAATATTAATTACCCTATGTTTCTTCCATAACCTGACTGTTGCCGTTCAGTGGCACTAGCTATCACACTTTAGCTTTTAACCTGGAAACCATAACTGTAAACATTAAAAATAAACAAGAATTTACATTTACCTAAAAAACCCAAACTCAGAGAGAGCAACTTTGCCTCAGTCCACAACACGCACAACCTACAGTTAATTTAACCTTTAGAGCCGAGTTCAAACACAGAGATTCATGATGCTCTCTAGAGCACCGTTTCAATTTATTACCTCACCAGAGAGAGGTTTATAAGCACGACAACCCACCAGCCCTGGAATTTCCCCCTTTTCATGTCCCACTGCCTGTTAACAGAACTGTAAAGGCCTGACATGACTTCAGAGGAGCTCAAAAAGAAACTACAGTGATTATTATTACTCCACTGTCCAAGAATGTATGACAAGATTGAGAGTTTTACGATACAACCCCTCCCTGTAATAGTGTAATGCACTCCATTCCTCTTCTAAACCTGCATTTTTTACAGTTTTTTTCTCGTGGGGGATAATTACTGTAATTTCTCTCTTACTTTGAAATGTAATGGTTGGTTAAGATTACCTGCCTTACCGCAATACCTTGTAAACCGCATCAACCATGGCAAGCAAGCATTTCAAGGCCTTTTGCACTTCAAGAACAGGTGTGCATGCTGGTGTTCATACCCCAAATTTAAATCTGAATTTAACTGCATGATTTACGACCACTAAGAATCAAGTGTCGTGTCAGTGAATGCATTTTTGTTTGTGTTCAAGGGCATGAGCTCAGAATCATTGAAGCTGGACAGGATAAAAAGCGCTTTTGTACTATTGCAAATCACAAGCTCCCGGCACACATCCACACCAGCACAAAGCAGCCTGACGTATTCAACAACAACAAACAGTTCTACACAAATCCAACCACTCTACATCAGTCTGCTCATCCAAGACAAAGTGCAAGTGCAACAGAAACCAGCGCATCGTTCACATCTCTACTATCCTAACTTCTGCCATGGATAAAATAGGGATATAATAGTTATCTAAAACTAAATTAAAGGTAACACTTTACAATAAGGTTCGTTAGTTAACATTAGTTAACTACATTAGGTAATATGAACTAACAATGAATAGCACATATACAGCATTTGTTAATCTTTGTTAATGTTATTTTCAACATTTACTAATACTTGATTAAAATCTTGTTAACATTAGTTAATGCACCGTGAACTAACATGAACAAACAATGAACAGCTGTATTTTCATGAACTAACATCAACAAAGATGAACAAATGCAGTAACAAATGTATTGCTCATGGTTAGTTCATGTTAGTAAATACATTAACTAATGTTAACTACTGAACCTTATTGTAAAGTGTTCCCTAAAATAAACTTTAAACTGAAATAAAATAATTTTTACAAATTAAACTAGGGATGCACGATATATCGGCCACATTATCGGTATTGGCCGATAATGTGTCAATTTTGAATGTTATCGTTATCGGCCCAACAAGAACATTTAGCCGATATCTAAAAGCCGATAAATAATGTATTATTTTCTTCAGCTGAGGCACTTTAGATGTGCACTGTTCAACATGATGCTTTTAAATTGCTTGAAATACGATTGAAATCACTTTAAAAAAAGGAAAATCCAGTTTAAGTGCAAAATGTGCAGCGCAAGTCACAACATTAAAATAAGAACATCATAATTGTGTTTGAATCTTGGCTTTTAATGAGGAAAATCAAAAATTGTCTAAAAATTTGGATTTAGATTTATCGGCCAAAATATCGGTTATCGGCTTTCAAATATAAAGAATTATCGGTTATCGGTATCTGGCCAAAATTGTCATATCGATGCATCCCTAAATTAAACATTTTATTTAATCTAGTTCCCAAAGCAACATTTTTAAATATTGTAATAATCACTGTGTTTGTCTTGTTGATTGTTTTGTACATTTTAGGACTTTTTTTTCTTAGTGGATGCTTTAAGATAATATAAAGGTAAGATTATCAAATATTTGAAACTCAACTCATATTTCATTATATATATATATATATATATATATATATATATATTGGAATAATGACCTCTTGACTGTGCATTACCCCTTTCATATTATATCCTGCTCAAAAACAAAAAACAACAACAAAAAAAAACAGTAAAAAAGAAACGCTGAATGTAAATATCCATAAAATGGATAACTTGCAGTAGAAAAGCAGAGATTTCAACCTACCTTTTTAAGCCAAGTGAAATGCTTATAAAAGTCAATTTTCTCTTCCATGCTGAAGGCCCATCTCGACCCGTTATAGTAAGGGAGCGACTGCAGCAGCAGGCTGAGATCTGAGCTTTGGGTTTCAATGAATCTGTGTGCCTGTTTTACAGTCGTTCTCCTCCTCCTCCTCCTTATATTGGCTGCTGAAGACAGGAAGTTCCTAACATGCTGAAGCAACTGCACAAACCTCATTTCTAATGCCAGACGTCTGCCCAAGACCCCCTGCGTCTGATGTCCAGCCAAACACTTAGAAGTTCTGTGTGTGTGTGTGTGTCAGATGCAAAACCTAAATCCACAACTTCCACTTCCTGATGTTACAGTACATACTACAACACTCAAACTTCCTTGTTCATATTTGTTATACAGACTTTCTTTCAGCCTTTTTCTTTTGTCTGTGTGAGACAGTGGCTTTAATTAAGTCCAATGCAAGTCTGAACCGAAACAAGCCAGTGTCTCTGTTTAGCACAGAGAAAAGGGAGAGGGTGGGGGGAATTTAAAGGCACACTGCCTTCCAGTGATCTCCCATCTGTTTTTACTCAAGGCTACAACCCAAAGACCCTGTTTCCGGTGGAGGACATCCATCCATTTCTGTGTCTTTTTAACTTTACAAGCAACCCTGCTGTCCAGTTGTCTCCTTCACAAACACAAACACAGCAGAGTCAAAGACAAGCACAAACTAGCCTGTTTGGTACTAGATAACAACATAATAACCTTGTGATCTTGTCAGGCCTTTCGCTTACATGCCCCTATGTACACTGCTATTCACTATTATATAATTAACTTTCTTAAAGAGCTAAAAAAAGGAAAATCCTCATTTAGCGTGTAGTCACTCACATTAGCAAAATTTCTTGAGGAAATTTTGCATCCATTGTCAACCACTCACACAGAAGACAATTTTATAAATGTGCTAGTCTCTCTTTGGATACAATTACGATACATGGAGACTTAAGTTTAAAACTGACGAAAAGCATTGTAAACACCTTCCCATTCAAAAGGATGTTAAAAAATTTTTTTTCAGAAACGCTCAACAAAAAACAAACAGATTTCTCTAACATCAGTTATTTGTAGTTATTCATGAGTTTTATATGATAATGCATTTTAAAAAGAAACTTGTTTCTTTTATTGTCACAACAGAACAGACTGATGACAGTGGCATTAGCTAGCTTAGTGGTTAGCTAGTCTATGATGAGCCATAATTTAGCAATGGATTACGTCATACTGCAAATTGTAAAACATTTTCAATATAACAGGCCAAGGAGAGATATGATACGTCTCATTGCTATAACTGTCACGCGCTATTAAATGAAATACTTCAGTCACATTATCAAAAGTTAAAAGGACAGTCAGTAAACTACACTGTAACAACGTAACGTAACTATTACTAGCTAATTCCGCTTCACTCTCGGCTTATTTAACAGCAGCAAAACTGGACATGATAGTCACAATTTTGTCATGCTTATTTGAGTTAAGAGAACTGATGCGGATGATCTTTTAATTGTTATTCAAGCAATGTATGTCTCGTGACCAACTCAACGAATGTTGCCAACAGGGACAGTGTAGAGTGCCCTCTGGTGGACAAACTACAAAACTCCAACACTCATGACATGGTTCAAGCGTGTTTTCGTCCGTTTTAATTTTATTTTTGAAATATTTATTTATCGGCCATTATAACTGCCAAGACCGATATTTTGAAAAATGCCATCATATCGGCCGCCGATAATATCGGTCTGGCTCTATCACAAATTAAGTAATCTTACTGTAAAATACTGTCTTTGCAAGTAAAACTGAAAGAATTATGGTATAATTAATGGTGAACAACAGTAAAAGGACATTTATTGTGACATTATATATGAATATTTTGTATATAAAATTTTTTAGTTTCTTCTTTGTTATCAGTATAAATATTTGTACTGGTATATTTGGGCGTTTTTTCTATTACAATATATGTTATTAATGTAATGTTTAATGCATTATTTTAGAGTCATTAATATAAGTATATAACTAAATTAAATATATGGTTATAAATTGTAAACTGCAATACTTGAAACAGATATTTTTTTTTTTGGAAAAACAACACTATATTCCAAGCTTTCCTAAGTCATATGATAGCTTTGTGTGAGCAAAAGACAATTTAAAGCTACACTGTGTGATTTTTACCCTAGTGGTGAAAAGGTAAATGACCATCCAGTGAATATTAGTTTCTGTTCCTCTTAATTCCAATTTCGTTTTAACTCCTACGGTGGCCAATGTAGTCCAAGATTAACATGGCTTCCAGTTCGACCTCGTCCATGAGTGTTAACTCAAACATAAACACGAAAGGCGAAGCTCTGAATTAATGGGTATGTCCCTCTTTGGCTAATGTACTTTCAAGATGGAGGGGCAACATGGCGATTCGACATTAGAACCCCTTACCCGTATGTATTTTCAATGGCATATTATACACTACACGAGAATACTTTATTACTTGAACGAAGTAAATATACATTAATGAGCACATATATTTTTGAAAGTGTTTTTAGCTAAGAATAAACTAAAGAATTACACAGTGTAGCTTTAAGACATTGAAAAATGAAACAAATGAAATTTAAAGTCATTATTTCAAGATTCTGACCAATTCATTAAAAGAATCATTCATGAAGATTTAGCGAAATGAATCAACTGATTCATTAAAAAGATTCTTATAAACGTGCCAAGAGTAAAGAGTTCAGATTCATAAAGGTTTGGAATGACACAGGTGAGTAAATGGTTAACTATCCACCTAAGTTAAAAATATATCAAAAAGTCAAACTATCAAACAAGTACAAAAAAAATAAACAAAATGCTGAACATTTAGTATGGGCATGGAGATGGCCATTAAACCTTCTAGTATCGCCTCGCTCGGAGGCGTTTCCTGTTTGTGTCATAGGGTGTTGTAAGAGTGGGGATACGGTCACCACATGGGACTCTTGTCAAAAACATTAAATGAATACAGCTGGAGTCAGCAAATGACACTGGCTATTTTGCGCAGAGAAACACTGTTTTGCATTGTTTTTTTGGTGCTTTACGGTGAACTTTCTCCATTGTAAGACAAAAACAACTACATATTCTTGAGGGAGGGATGGAGGCTGTGATTATGTCAGCTATCAAGCATTATTAGAGGTTCCACCCCGAGATCAAGCACAGATGATTGGGTCTTTATTAGCGTAGCACACAACTTATCCAGAGATTTGCGAGTTTCAGCTGCACCTGGCAAAGTCTCTGATCCTGACAGCTGCGGAGCTGGAGAGACACACAGACACACACGCGCATGCATACATAAACAAGAGTAGACATATTTTAATACTATCAAACGAGACACGCTTTACCTACAGCGGCTCAGACAGGTCTCAGATCAGGTTATAAGAAGAACGACCTCTCTTATCTCTTTTCTGCAGCTGCTACAAACATTCCTCATGTGCATGTAAACACAGGCCAGAATACGGCGTGTAAGAACAAAGCGTAATGCGGCTTCCTTAAGCGAACGTTTCACTATCGAGACTTGATCGCATTTCCTGCACTGTTTTTACCAGCTGTAATTAGGGAGCATGTGTACTCGATCCCATGAGAGACACAGTTCAGAGGACTGTTGTGTTGTAGAAGGACCCTATGTACCGAAAAGCCCATTTAGATTTAACATTTACGCTAGGGTTTGCGTCACTACTGTGTGCTTGATGTGAATTTCATCATCAGCACAGTATCCACAAACTGAACGAATCCCAGATTTTTCCATCTCGCATTCCATGCGCTTAGATTTTTATAGATTTTTATATTGTTATGTTTGGCCACAAGGTGGCAACACTGGCGGAGAAATCGGAGAACAAGAAAAACAAAGCGATGGAAACGACCATATAAACCCATGTTGACTAGTTTGTCTGTGGAGATCAAGAAATACTCATAGACTCTAGTTTATGAGTACAAAGAAATTTTTTTATCAATAACGTTTTAACATTTGGAGAAAAATAGCGGAGACAGTGGACAAGCATGAATCTTTCTAGTGTGCGTTCATTCACATATACTTTGAAAGGCTATGCATTTGACGTATACTTGAACTTTAAGGAACACATTTTTTAGGGCAAAAAGGTCCATTGTCTATCATCAATATAGTAGTGATGTATGTCAAGGACTTTAGATATTAAAAAACGGTGAACTTATATTACTTATGAATGGGAGAAAGTGCAACACACAAAGCAATACGTAACTGAACGAAGTACGTG